>VWZV01002521.1:137741-376409 GCA_013397155.1 Irena cyanogastra
TTGCATAGGTGCACAGTTACTCATAATTAATAGCTATAGTTAATTGTGTTGTACTGCTTTTGTTATATGAATGTAAGTCTTGGATTTGGACTTGAAATGATCAGTGCTGTGGGCCAGATGAAAATAAATTGATCTGGTATTGTTTAGGAAATTAATCAGTCATTTTATAGCCCTTCAGATGGAAATAGGATAAATAAAAACCTTACCTTGGTCATGAAAATTATGACTATTTGGTGGTGACTGTAATAGAGAAATAAAAAGAAGTTAAATTGTTTTTTTTATATTAAAGAGTTCCTCTGCACCCAATCTACATTAACTGTACTGGGATATGGGCTTTAAGAAAGGACCACTGTTCATACAAAGAGAAATATATCCCATTTTATTGCTTAATTGTTCAAGGTAACTACACTGACTGACTAAAATATGGTGAGTTGTGTTTGGGTTTGTGGAGGGAGTTTTGTAAAAATAAAGTTCCTTTTCAGACCACTGATGCAGACTGGGGAAGAGAAGGATGTCCTAGACAGATGGCAGAATTTTAGTTGAGTGTTTAAAGTACTGAAGCAATTAATAAGGCTAGAACACGTATATTTGTGTGTATTATGCCAAACTGAGATGCCTATTCTTTCATAGACCAGTACTGACAGCTAATGCCGGTCAGTCTTGTTAATAAGATTGGGTAAAAGAGGTTGTTTTTGAGTCATCTTTTGCCCTTTTTAATCAGTCTGCTTTTGCTACAATGAAAGTTACAGTGTTTCATATTTTGGCAATTCTTTGAAATCTAAGCATATTCTGTTCTTATTAAACCTTATTTCTTCAAGTATTTTGTCATTAAAAATTAAATATAAATTTTATAAAATAAATGAAAGAAATAAAAATTAAATCTAAAATCTCTTGAACTAATGCAGCTTTCAGCTGATATAGTATGGACATACTTTATACAGTTGAGGTGTGTGTTACTGTAAACCCAGATTCCCCAGAATCCCCCAAAAAGTCTTGAAGCTGAGTTGTGGCCACACTCGAAGTTGCCTGGAAGTTTAGCATCACCTTGCTCAAAGTAATGAATGAAACACTTTTTTATGTCATCTCTTTGAGAAGCTTTTCCTGCACTCAGCCCAGTGGCATTTCACATATTTCTAATCTCAGGCACAGTCTGATGGGGGGAAAAAAGTGACTAAATGAATACAATTAGTCTTTGCATAATTGGGAAAGAATAGTCCAGACAGAAACACTGATAGTTAAGAAAAAGTAGCGGCAGTGTGAAGCCCCAAGGTTTTTTGTTCTGTTTCAAAATATTTGAGCCACAGTATTTAGGGATACAACGTTTTGTTTGTTTTTCCCACATCTCATTTATTTATGGTTTGTTTGGGTTTTTTCACGAGAGTGATAAATTACTTCATTAATACGAGGACTCATTGTGTATTCTGCATGGCTGATGTAGTTCATCTGCAATTTTTAAGGAAAATGAGTATATATTCATCTAATCCATCATCTATAAAGAGATGGATTTGGGGACAGAATACTTTTCAACAGAAGATGATTAATTTATTGCTCTTCATGTGTAAATAATATAAAAAGGCAGATTCCAGAGACTTTTTTTCTGTGTGACTTCCCTTCTCTGTTTATATATGAGAAGATGGTTGCAGTGAAAGAGATGTATTGTGTAAGCAGGCTGGGGAAGAAATGGTTACTCTTGCTATACATTTTAATGGATGTGTGGTACTGAGGAAACAAGATTACTGCTAGTTAAGGAATCTGTTTTGGTGCTGTATTGGGAATGATAATGAACCACAGAAATGTAATAATCCATTTTCTTCTACTGCCTTGGTTTTCTTTCTTAACATCATGTTTGTGTCTGTCTTCATCAGGTAAACAAAATGATGGCTGTCTTCAACTCTTTTTTAAGAGGGGAATGGGGAGGTGGTGCAATAAGAAGCTGTAGTTGTACAGGATGGGAGGACACAAAATACATTTTCAGATGATGTGGGTAGAAACTGATAAACACAATATTCCTGCACCCAAACTGGTTAGTCACAATTCCTTTTTCACGTGTGTGTGTGCACTCTGAAAATCCTCCACTAATACTACAGGAGGTAAAATAATGTTCTAAAGAATTATTAACTTACTCCATGAATTCAGTCAGGATGGTGCTGATGAACCAAGGTTGATTTGATTCAGCTTCATATGCTTGTTTCATGCACATGAGAGTGAATGCATTATTTTCTTGCTACTGGTTTCACTGGAGTCAGGCATAAGTCTTTATACTCTTCCCTTCTTATTTCTCTACTGTCCTTTGATGGAGGTAAGGCATATTAGAGACTTAAAACAGAAAATGGCAATCCATTCAGCTTAAGATTAATAGATTTGTAGAAAGGTTGCTTTGGAAAAATTATGGCAGGAAATCTAATCAGTTAGTCATGAGGATGATACATCCATCTTTTTGTCTTGGAAGAAAAAGAAAGTAATTACATTCATCCCCTACTCTAAAGCTGGGGCTTCATGAAGAGATGCTCTGTTTCAGTCACTTGCTACACATTCAGTCTGTACTTTTTCCCCACTAGTTAAGTGAATGAAAGAATGATTTAAAAACCTGTTTCATATATCTTCCGGGGAACATAATAGTGTTCTTCTGGCTTACTGTGTTTTACTTCTGTAGTTACAGCATTTGTTCTTATCAGAAATCTTAGATTATAATACTGAGTTTCTTTGTAAACAGGATAGTAGCCAAACAGATTGAAAAGCAGCAGTTTAATTTAGCATAGTGGCTCCTGCTAAATCAGTGTGCATTATATCAGGGAAATGTATGTCACAAATATATTTGTGTACCAGTCTCAGAATCACAAAATTCTACTGTTACCAGATGCCTTTTCCTAGAATAGCTGCACCTATTCTTTAAGCATAAAAAACAAATAAACCAACCAGGCAAACAAACCCAGGCAAAACCCCAAACAAAACCAAAAACCCAACCAAACAACAACAAACCTAAAAAGACCACAACAAACCAGCCGTCCTCCACTGGACATCCTTAATCAGTAAGGTTTGGCAGAAGCAAAATCCATATTTTGGCTGTTTAATAGAAACAAGTAGACAAACAAAAAAGACCTAACAAAGCAGACCACCCCAAAACTCTTCTGTTTAAAGAATGGCTTCTTGACTTCTGTTTTTAAGAAAAGTGATTTGTTAAAACTGCTAGTTTCCTCCATTAATGAAGAAAGTCTCTGCTACTTTTCTCCTTATGAAAACAAGAGGCCCTTTAACACTATTTTAACTGAGTTCAAAATTAATGTAGATTCATGCAGTTTGTGTTTGAGCTTAAACAGATTTAAAGCTGCTAGAGCTAAGAGGAAAGCTGACCATGAATGTCAGTTCCAAGGGCTTTTTATACTGTTTTTGCTGGGAAAATGAACACAATATTGTATCAAGATGATTTTTTTTTCTTTTTATTTCCAAAATATTTAAGCATTTTCTTTAGATCATTGTATTTTAGAAGTGGAAATAACACTGTGTAATTTTTGAATGCAGCTTTGGGATAAAAGACATTTTGTTAAAGCATCAGGCTGAAAAAATATGTAGACATGCATTTAAAAAATATAATGATTTGGAAAATGTGAATTCATAAATAGGCTCAAGTCCTCCTCTAGTGTATTGGTGAAGTAGAATATTACAACAGAGTAAGAGATTTTCTGTTTTACTGTCAAAGGGAAATTCTGACTACTCCCATGGGACAGGTGCCAGGCTTTTTCCTTGTGCACATTTTCCAGGTGATCAGTGGAACACCTAGACAGTTGTCTCTCAGGAACTCTAAGTAGAAGGAAATACCTGAAACCTCTCCAGTTATTGCTGATGCAAAATTGTTGTTGATACTGACAGAACTTTGTTAACCATGAGGATTGTTTCCTTGAGGACCTGAGAGTAGTCTTAAGATAGCTTGCAAGATAAGAAGTTTTAGTAAATCTGAAAATCAAGACTTATGGTTGTGTTGATGACAGAGCTGTTTAAAAATATCTTGGATGCTATGATAAGAAATATGGTGTGCAAGAGATACAAGGATACAAGTTAGCTAGAAAAATGTACCACAGAAAATACTGTAATCTGTTTTTGCTAAATAAGTAGTGGCAAAGAGCAATCTTTTGACTGACACTTGAGTAGCTTCTCTGGAGCAGATTATTGGAGCAGCAGCAAGTGATTTGTCAATGCTGTCACAGACCCATAAACTATGTATAGCTCTGGGTATCACCAGTGCAACTGCAGCATCACCAAAGGGATTCTTGTCCTCCAACTGAATATATACCAAGATGGAATAAGGACAGACAGATGTGATGGATGTACTGTTATTGAATGTAAAAATAAACCAGGAGAGAGGAATATTTATAAAATGGATGAGTATAAACTAAAGCACTTTTTAATCTTATCCTGTAGCTTTTCCTGTTTCATTTAGCACAAACAGGATGGAGCTGATGCTCCTCTGAATCCATAAGGCAAGGAGGGTACTGCAAACAAAGTAGGGGAATTTTCATTAGGAACTTCTAAAGACATGTTGGGTGAAATTTTCTTTTTCTAAAAAACCATGAAAGTAGAGGACAAGGAGACATGTGCTCTTCTATTAACTAAAAAAAGGGATTGAGGAATTCAGAAGGATTTGTGCGTGTCTTATCAAGCAAAAAAGTCCAATAGTACCAAAAGTCATCCTTTGAATTCCGATGTACCAGTCTATAGCATCTGTGTCTCTCTTTGGCGTTTAGGCATAATTACTTCAACTTATTATTTCAAGCAGAGTCAAAACAAACTGTAATTTGATTTTGAGTTTACCTATAGCATAAAAGATAAGAGTAAATAACCATTTTTAAGGATTTAATGCTAATCATATTATTTCAAATATTTTTCTTCTCTTGTGTCTGTTAAGCTAGTTTCTTATCAACAGAAGAAAATCTGATATCTTTGTCTCAGTAAGTGTTATTGGCTTGATGTAATCTTTTTTTTTGTGTGTGTGATTATACAGTGATTAATTTTTTCTTTCTCTACTGTAAGTCTTGAAATTAGCTCAGCTTATCTAAATTTTTTATCCTTCTAGTTTGGGGGTTCTGAAGATAATGTTTAGAATGTTTGAGACTGTTTTAAATAGTTCATAAACCTTATCTCAGAAGAAGAACAACTCCACAGAAGAAGAAACAACTTCATGCCAACAGCAGCTATGAATATCATACCCTGTGAAATATGTGACTGTCGCTCAGACACTGCGTTCTGATCCTTTGTTCCTGATCCTAGCTGTACATGTTATTCTTGGTCTTTAACAGTAGTATATTTATATGACTTGTTGCACCATTAGCATTTTATTTTACAGCAGGGGTACACTTTTGAAGCAAATCTTTGTCTTCCCAGTTCGCCACATTTGGTTTGACCACTGGAATGGCTGAGTGAGATCTGTGTGTTTTACTGATGCAACCAAGCCAGATGTTGCTCTTCAAGATCACATCTGATGTCCTCAGCAGCTAATGGGCTTTCAGTTGTCAGGGCCAAAAATAGAACTGGTATAAAGTAAATGCCCCTGAAACATTTTTGCTGTAAGCACTTGTGTCTTTGTCACCAACTGCTTTGACCTTCTGATCCGCTCTTAAGGCGCTCAGCTCTTTGCCATTGCTCCTTGTGGCCCAAGGTGGGACAGCAGCTCACTCCTCTGTCCCAAGCTGCCACCGAATATCTCTGCCCTGCTGTCACTTCTCTCTGTGCTGTCAGGATAAACCAGCTTGTGTGTCTCAGTGCAATCCTCGTGTTCAATGCAAGAAGAACCAAGGAACGTGGGTTTTGTTTGTTAGAGTCTAGAGGAGCTACTCTCGCATTTGTTGTCCAGCCAAGGGATTGTTTGCTTGATTTTTTTTTTTTTTTTTGGAAGTAATCCAATTGGACTTCAGCTTGCAAGTCAGACTATGATGTAGTGATCCAAGTCAAACAGTTTGTGGCATTGTTAGCTGTGTGATGCAGAAAGATTTGCAATAATCAATTATCTCTTTGTTTTCACAGCAAATAATTAATTACTTGGTTGCATGTTATCACATGTAGTGAGGGAGATAAAATATGCCTCTTCATCGTTTTTGGATAACGTATGCCTTATCATTTTAATGCTCTCTGGGATCAGTAGAGAGTGCTTAAAATGCATGCTGACTTTTACTTCCTACCGTCACCCTAACAAGCCAGAGATTGTCAAGACAGGCCAGTCTTGAAGAGAATGGTAGTTTTTGAGCTCACCACATTTTGTATTCAAATAATTCTTTTGACAGTCTATGACTTACTAGTTTAGAGATAAGTTCTAGAATTTGGTGCAAGTGTCTACTAGCTGTTGAAAAATAATAGAAAACAAAGCCATTACAAGTCTAATGAGAATCAATTTCTGAACAGCAGAGTTCTTTTTAAAGCATGGCCTTTTGTTTCAGATTTGCAGACCACTTTATTAATAGAGACACAAATGCAGTTTTTGTCTTCACCAAACTGACCTCCTGTTTTGACTCTCCATGTATCCGCTAGTAATTTTTCTACATCACTGCTAGTAAAGTGCTAGTAGCGATTCTCCTATTTCTCCTGTCAACCAAGCTTTATTCATGTTTGACCTTCTCTTTGTCAGACAACCATCACTCATCTCTTATGTTGTGTTAGCTTTAATATTATCTTTCAAGCGTAATATGCTATCTCTCTACAATAAGCTTCAGCAATACGACATCCTCTGGCCTAACAGAGTGTAATGTTCTGTTCTGTAGTGGCAATAATAGCTTCTGGATGCAGCATTTATTATTTTAGCATGGCTTAATTTGTGTCATTGTTTTGGCTAATCTACTTCCTTATGTCCTGCTTCTATTCAAACCTGGTTTTCATTTGTTATTTCTCTTTCTTGGTAATAGATGCTAATTAAAATTGTCCACCTCAAACTTCAGACTACTTCTCACTGTGGGTACTTTACACGTTATTTTCATGGAACAGCTGTATTGTTACCTAATTTCAGCAAGTGTTTTGTCTGAAGGCTTTGCTTCCAGGAACAACATAATTATCCGTCAGTTTGACATTCTTGTAGCCATTTTTCAGAATTAAATATTGAAATGGTACTTTGAGAGAATAATGAACTTTTATTATTTTTCCTATTTGGTGTTGTGCAATAATTCACATTTACAAGAGTGCAAAATCAATGTTTTGATTAATTTTAACCGTAGGGTTTCCTAAAAGTTTAGATTTTTAGAACCTTGTTACCAGTTCTTGTGCTGTGGCAGGGAGTGGAGAACTGAATTTTGGCAGTCATGAGAGAAAGCAGAGTGTATTGGGACAATGTCCTGCTGCTCAGGAAAGTGCAGAAGTGCAATAATGACACAAGACTTTTGAAGGAGGGTTATGACTGGGGAGCAGAATCACCTCAGCCTCTTTGATAGAAATATTTCTGCTGACTGATAGAGCCAGTTATATTTCTGATGCTGTCACAAGCTACAAAAGCAAAGGTCTGTCTTAACTTCCATATCTTCATTGCTAATATACCTTTCATGCTGGAAAACTCTGCCTTTCAGCATCCTATATAGATTTTCTTTTTCTTCATAAATTAGGGTACAGAAACTGGTTGTCTTATATGATTAATTTCTGTTTTGTGTGAGAAGTTACAGATGACAACATTGCTAATAGAATGAATAAACTGGACCATGACTGAAAACTGAAAATAGTTGATAGCAATGTAAAGTTAAACTTTTCTAAGATCTGTTAATTTTCATACCAAGTTTGAATAGCAATTATGCAGCATTAAGAAACACTTGTTGGAAATTTTACTTAGCCTACATTTAAACTGGTAGGTGGATAGAAAATAACCAGGGGGCTTATTTGAGGGTATTGAAAAAATGACAGCCTCTCTTACTTCATTCCCCAGCCATCCCCACATGTAAACCACTTCCAACAGAAGCCAAGATGTAGTGGCTATGCTGAGAATTATATAGCTTTTTAATACCTGGGACTTATTAAAGGGAACTTAAAGACTATTATATCTAATTTCCTGCTTAGTTATCTAATTAAATGTAATAAACTGTCTTAAAAAATAAAAAGGGCTTGTGAGCATTTTCCTTTTGCCTTCAATGTTTAACATTAGTAAAAAATAATTTTCAGTAGTATGCAGATAGATAACCATCCTGCTCTTCATCATTCTGCTAGACGAGTTAGTAAATTTCAATGTGAACTGAGCTGAAATGGCAACAATTAAGGAGCAAAAAGATTTTTCCTATAATCCTAGTAAAAAATACCTTCCTCTTATCTAAAATGGCCTGTGGTATAAAGGCACAATCTGAAGGCTATTACTGCTATTTCATAATGTAGTGAATTTTCAATTAAAATGCAAGGAGAAACAACTGACTAAAGTAAGAAGGGTTAGCTGTATGAATCAGCGTTTCCACTTGTCCTAGGTGCACTCATTACTTTTTAAGGTTAGTATTTTGAGTGTGTGGATGACAGAAGTGAGTTATATGAAGATAAGCTCTTTTAAGTAAATCATTTTCATTTAGCAGTATAATCTGAGACGTCTAGCCTTGAATCCCTGATTTGAAAATACATTCATTGGTCTCTTACATAATCACAGTTCATTTCTTATCTACATCAAGGAATGTTGCTGTCTATTCTGGTAGCCTAACGACTACTAAAAGTGAATTGCTTGGTGACTGTACACTTCCTGATTTGGTACTCTCATACATGCAGAGAACACTTCCACAGTTCAGATTATTTCACTCATGATGACTTCAGAAGAAGCAGTAAACAATGAAGTTTCAAACTAATTTCGTCTCTGAAGATGTACTTTTTTATTACAAAGAAGAAATGTTCTTAAGATCTCTTTTTTGGGAAATTTGCGTCAGTTGTCTGCTTTATGCAATTTCTATTGAGAAAAGAGACCATTAGATGGGGGCATTTTTCTTTATATGTAGCAACTGCAAAGAGAAGCAAGTTAAACCAATTCCTCCTTCCTAATTTTGATTGTCAGTCTCCTCACTAAATTTAGGTAAAATTAGATTCCAGTAAAGGACATGTAGTGAAATATAGTGAATGGCTGAAACCAAGAGAGTTAAAGAAAATTTTGTATATCTATCTATCTATGTATCTCTCATGCTCTGAAAAAAATCCATTTTATGTAGAAGTCAAGTCTCAACAATTTTTAATAAAAGTTTTTTAAAAAGTTAATTAAATGAAGAATTCATGAGATTCTTTAGGTATCTGATAGCAAAGTATCTGCAAACTATTTAAGAACTGCATTCCACATAAATAATCCTGAGATTTATTCTGTGCCTTTATGTGTCAGTATTACCAATTTTGTTATGATGAGATATTCTAAAAGAAGATGCAGGTTGCATGAACAGATTGTGGTGAGGCTTCTTAAATTACAAGTAGCGTCTTGCTTAAAACTTCCCTCAGTCCCCAGATTTTTCTTCTCCTTTTGGACTCTTCTTTTTTTTACAACCTCGAGAATCAATGCCTCTGTCTCCCCTACCCTGTTGCTACATGCTGTCATGCCTTTCCTCTCATTGATGTCCAGATGCTGCTCCAGCCCATTGGTTTTAACTCATCTTTTCTTTAAGCCTCATAAAAGAACATCCTATCCTGTTTCCTTGGCCAGCCCAGCTTACAGTCACCTATTTCCTGCTGGCTCTGCTCTCACCCTGCTTTTGGAGTGCTGTAATAATTTTGGAATGAGGAAGTTAGATTATATGGTTGTCCAAATATTCTTTATATGCTTGAAAGAGTAGCCAATACTATCTGGTGTTGTGAGACAAATACATTTCACAAATAATTTTTTAAAAAATAGAATATTCAAAGAGTAAGCTCATTTTCATAAATCTTGCAGTCAAATGCTTTGATCATGTAAGCTGCCTCTAAAATTAGTGGCAGAATGGAGCCTTTTAGTTCCCTGATTGTCACTACCATACACTATGCCAGTTGCCAGTGTATTTTGGATTTATGTGTTTGAATGTGATTTTTCCTGTATGTAAACTGGTTTTTAAAAATTAAGTGTGGCACATGTTTAAGGTGTAAATTGTTATTTTGTAACATATGTAACCTGAGATATCTCCAAACATCTTGAGAATATCCGAACAATTTAAAGGGTCCTTGAGCACTCCCTTTGGGAAAGTGGGAAGATCAGTAAGGTGACAATTAAAGCAATGCTGTTTCATGTATGCACTGTACTATAAAGTGTGAATGTGACAAGACAATAAGGGTAGCTTTTTCTGTCAGCAAATATTTTCTGTCTGATTATAAATTTTCACATGCTCTTGCATTAACTGATTTAGAATGAGATATATGTATGAAATAACTTATACTTTCAAAATTGTGGTTCTGTTAGCATATGGGGAGTAATTTCTGTCATTTTATGAGTAGCTGTGATAGAATAGTTATAGTTCAGGAATTGGAGTGGGGAGTGTGGTGTTTATATCCTTAGAAACACTTTCCTTTTCCTTGAAAATACAGCATTATTTATTTCAACACTGTAACTATATTAAATATATATACATTATTATTAAAATATATTTTTGAAAAAGCAATACATTTAAAAATCAAATGGAGGTAGTGTTTAGTATGTGAACTATATGCTATCCACACAGTCCTCATAAGTGGCAGGGGCTCTTATCTACCAAAATGCTCTTTTTGTTTGTTTAAAATGTGGTGACAGTGATCTCGCCACAGTTATACAGCTAAGGACAGGTGTTCTTTGGATTCTGGTCTACATTAACAGATTAAAACCATGACATATTTTATAGCATAATATTTTTTCGGAGACTGGTTTTTCTAACCTATATTCCCCTTCTTCCTAATTCTCTTTCAGATAGCGGTTCTGTGGATGAAAAGGTTTAAAATCACCTATTTGCTATAGGGATCATGTATTTTGTTGATGTTTGTTTGTGACTTATTTGACCTGTTTTGTTCCGTCATTTTAGTTGTGAGATCTGCATGGTTTTTTTCCCAGCTTTCCACTCTTTTGTTCTCCTTTGATTGTATTGCAAATGTGTTGCATTTATATACAGGGTAGCCCACACTGTTGTGCTTACCATAATTGCCAGCACAGGGGTCTGCTACTGTCAAACATGAGATCTGATTTTTGCCTTTATAATTATCACCTACCCTGCATTCACTGTAGGATTTAAAGGGCAGCAGTATTTGGGAAGCAATACCTTACCTTCCCATGGGTTCTTCCACTGTGTGTCACTAAATGCTGAATGCTATCAAAATGTTTCCCAAAGGAACAGTTAGTCTAGCTTTGACCTGGAGCTGACCCTGCTAAACATTTTCATATGTCTTACATGTTTGATGCAGTTAAATTCTGTCCAAAACTTACTAAAAGCAACCAGGTAACTGTACTTTTTTTGATCTCTATTAAAGGCTCGGTTAGTAAGTGCAAGTTCCTTGGATGCTTCCAAGCTTTATGCAGTCCAAGCATTTGCTGGGTAAGTAAAAACATAATTGTGAATTTTGCTCTTTCTATCTGCAAATAGTTCTTACAGCATTGTAGTATTTTTTCTAAGCTTTCTGTTTTAAGAAATCGCATTATTTTAAAAGGAAGATAGTTTCATTATGTATGTTTTCCCCTTCCAATTTTTTAAATTCCTTGTTTTTTGAGTAATTAATACAACAATTCTGATGCTGAGGTCAATTAGATAAGAGATTTTACCTCTTTGCATATAAAATAGGTGTTCTTTGAAGCTGTAGCACAATTTTGTCATCATCCTGGTAAGTGTATAGTATATGCAATTCTAGCAATATAATATCACTCTAGTACTTGAAATTAAAAAGTCAAGGGAAAAGATATTGCAGAGGCTGAGAGTGAATATGGAAGAAAGCTGTACGTTTTGTTTTGTTGTCTCCAAATGAAGTTATCTTGCATCCAGTTCAAGGGATTCCTTCCTATTTTGAATACTTTCTTATTATTCAATCTGGAGAGATAAAGAAATAAAAGCCTTTGGTAAAATTTATCAGTTAGATTAGTTACCTAATTAAAAGGGGTGTTATCCTCTTGCTGGTGCACTCTGTAAGTACTTTTTTACTGTAATTACAATTTATTACAAAGACAAGGTGAAGAGATTAAATTAATCGTTCATCTTCAGCTTTTATGTCTGAAATGCAATACAGTTGACACTGTGACATTTTTCCTGTTTAGATTCCTATTTTGGGGGGAGGTGGGTGTTACTAAAAGGTAGTTAAGGCAATAATTTGCTTAATATTATGCACATGCTTCTATGGAAGGTCTACTTAGGGTAACATTTGTACTTATTGCTAAATTTTAAACAAATTTATAAGTGATCTACAGCTTTTTAGTGGTGTAGGTAGTTTCCATATAGTTTGTCATACCTCAAAGTGTTGTATTCCTGCCCTTTGCAGCTCCTAGGACCTTCGGAGTTGCTTTAAGAGTGTGATGATGACACATGTGACATTGTGCAGGGTTAGTCACCAAATGCAAAACAGAGTAGGAACAGTTTAACACCTAGTTATTGTGTAGTTTAGGACAGAATTTTGTAAGCAGACTCTGAATGCAGGTACTGACAGTCTGTATCTGCCTGTAGGAAGCTGCACATGACCATACTGTTTTGCTCTATATACTACTTTCCCTAACCAGTTGCTTAATTACAATTTCTTAATAGATATAGATCCTTAAAATGTAATGTGGAATTCCTAATTTATTGTGGGTTTCACACAAAAAGCAATCTCATAGGTGTAAGGAGAACTTTTGCCACTGACAAGGACTATACATACTGAAGCTGCTGTTTTTATGCCTTCTCTTGCATTCACAGGTGAATAAATTCAAATATTGAATCCTCCGAGAATAAGCTGTGTCAATCCCTTGTGCAGACATCCTGTAACCACTGCATAGGACTGCCTCAAACAGCTGACAGTAGCTCAATTATAGCTCATGTTTTTAGATTAAACCTTACTTCTTGTGCTGACAAAGTTTAGACCTGTCCTTGCCTTGCTTGCTGTCCGCAGTATCTTTATTCAAGCCTCTGTTTCACTAGGCCTCCCTAAAGAATTATGCAATTTTCATTTAACTTCTCATTCAGCCAAAGAATGCTGTCATTTCAAAGACATTCATGGCTCTGTTTTAATCACACTTCCCACTCTACTCCTTCGTGCAAAAATGAATGCTAATTTCTAGGATCCCTCAGTCCTTTTACTGCCAGCAAATTGACTGCAGTTAGCTATGACTCCTTCTCCCTCTTGCTCTGCCAAAAGGTGTTGCCATTTGAAGAGAGGGAGGAGATTGCTTCCCTCTCAACGATTATTACCATGCTTTATCTATGCAGAAATACCCAGCTGAGTCTCTTCTGTCTCATTCTTCCCTCTGTCATAGCACAATGCTGTGAACCCACTTCATGCACCAGCACCTCCCAAGTCCATGGCAGGGACTACAGCTCTCCACTCTCTTCAATGATCCTCACTTAGTTGCATGAAATGAGAGAACAGCCCAAGACAAGAAAGGAAAGGCAAAGACCAAAGACAGCTTTTGAGGGGCTTCTCATGCAACTTCTCTGTTAAAAGGCAGAAGCACCGCCTTCCCTGGTTTTTCCATACCAATATCACATAGTATCATCTTAATTTTGTTTTTCTTCACTTTCTTGAAGGTGAGACACTTTAGAGCTCATTATTTCCATATTTTTAAAAAGTGAAAGTAGCTCAGCTGGAGTTCTCATCATGTATATGGATCCTGGGTAGTACTGTTTTACTTTTTCCAGAGATTTTCTCTTGTATTAATTTACTGCTTGCCTAATGAGGAGTCAGAGACTGATAATTTTACCACATGGCCTAATCCATTCTGAAATTCCCTGATGATACACAGATGGTGCTGCATGCAGATGATTACTCCTTTCCTTCAGTGGCATGTTCTCTATTGTAAAACAAATCTATTTTTCTTGAATACTCTGACAAATTCAAATAGATTACTGTTAGGCAGAATATTTCCAGAAGCACCACAAAATAGTCAATATGATAGGTTTTTTTTCCTTGCCTTGAATGATGAATTTCATCAAATTATCATGATTCCACTTCATCATCTTCTGTGTCAAGTTATTGTTGGGTTATAATTGGAAGTAGGAAGGGGAGTAGAGAATTCAATGCATAACCTACATTAACATGAAAAGTTTTTCCCTTGCTGTTATTTCTTAATGATGACTAAAAGGAGTTTAGTAAGAACCTATATTTTAGTCATATTTTTATGTTATAGAGCAGAATAATAGATGGAAATCCTTTTACACATATTGCCTCTTTGTGAACATAAGAATGCCTTACACATGATAAGTTTTATTTACTGCTGATGGAACTGCTTGCGAGTAGCAGAAAGCTCTGAGTTTATTTCTTGGTCTCTGTACATTTACTTTTCGCAACCTTGGAAATGTTATTTTATTGCTATCAGACTTTTGCTGGGTTTGTAAGTATGTCTGTAAGCTGCAATTTGGGTCTACTTTGATCTTTATGTTATTGAAAAGAAAATTCTAGTATCACAACCTGGCACAGAAAAATGGTTGTGTGAAAATATAAAGGAATTGCATAAACAGACTATGAATTCTTTTCCCTTTCTGAGACAATGGTGCAGGTGCATCAGAAGGAAGTGAAAAATTCTTCACTAATTTTAGTTATATATTTTCAGACAATTGTAACAGGCATCAATAAATTTAGGGCTTTCAGATGATAAACTCTCTGTAGTGAATGTAGTTTTTATATACACAGAGACAGAGAGAAAAAGAAGAACTGAAAAAGGTATTTGAGGCAGTGCCAAACAAAGGACCATGCAAAGGAAAACATTGGGTCTTGAAAAATCTGATATCCCAGCTTCTCTGAGTTTCCAAGTATCTCTGAATTAGCAATGTATGACAAGGTATATAGAGGTCTTTCCAAAACCCTCTGTGGGAAAAATTCAGGAAGATACCTGCGTTAATTGTTTGGAAGGGTCAGAGAGAATGAGGCCAATTTGTTATCCATATCAATATGTATTCTTTTAAATGCTGTTGGTGTGTCAGCCTTTTGTTCTTTGAAGTGACTCCAAGTTGCTCTTTGTTGTTGTTTCCAAGTTATGTGTGAGATCTGACTGGGGTTTAATTGTGTGCTCAATGAAAAAGCTCAAGCCAGGCAAGAGAAAATAATGATGGTCACTATGGAATTATTTTAAAGTGTGACAAGTTCTGTTTTCCACAGTCACATGGAGTTATTTCAGATGTAATTATGTATTTAGCTAGATATTTTAAACTTTGTATCAAATTTAATACAACAATAGTCATTGACATCAATGATGTTCAATATGTAATGTTGGGCTGCATCTCATTTACCAGATATAAAAGAACTTATGATGGAAAGCTTTTCTTCTAATTTCTAAATCAATGGTAAAAAGTTTTAGGAGGTATTGAACAACCTTTTAGTTTCTCTGCTTTGGGAGAATGCCAGAAGAAAAAGCACCAAGAACACTCACACTGGTTTTTCAATTGGAGTGCATGCCTTTGGCTGATAACTGCTAATTTTGATTTTTGACTGTAAATAGAGATATTATAGGCAGTTCCCAAGGATGTAGTCTTGTAAACTCCATGTTTTTCTTCCTTGTCTTTTTATCTTCTGCAGTCGTGGACTGTATGGAATTGACAGCATGCCAGACCTGCGAAGAAAGAAATCTTTTCCCATTGTTCGAGATGTGGTGAGTAACTTCTGAAGCTGTTGATTCATTTGCCAGTTGCGTAGGTCTTTCTTGTAATTACTGTTGTGCATCTGAATGACAGGTTGCAGCAATTGTTTTATGGAAAAAAGGAGTCTTGAGAGAATGGATTGAGGGCAGAAGTCAATGAGGCAGTGTTATAATGTACTAGATAAGTCTGAATAGCTCATTGGATATTTAGGTATTACTTGTGTAATCAAGTAATGTGCATTTCATGCAATAATAATCTACTCATTTTCCCAAAGATTTTGTTGAGTGTTTGGGATACTATTTCACTTGACTTATTTTGATACTGAAAGAGAGAGAAAGTTCCCTTTAAAAAGCAGCCCTTTTTCACTATTAGTATTTTAAAGATTTATTCATACTTTAGGTACAAGGTGAGGTAATCAGGGCTTTTAACAATCGTTGTAAACAAGAATAATTTAAGAAAAGAAATTTCAAAGTGGAAAAGAATAGCGGTTCCTTTGAGATTTATTCTGACTTCCCATCTAAACAAGATTAAGTAGAGTCTCTCTGCTCCAAAGAATTTCATGTGCTGTTCACATTTCTCTTTTTCTTTTCCTGTAGTATAGAATTCATAATTCAATAAAATACATATTTAGTCTCTGGTAGTGAGCCCCCAAACCAATTTCTCACTATAAAGAAGTGATTGGGTGTGAGGCTAAGTAAACGATTATTATTGCTGTTAAAAGATCAGCCTTTGCCAATTATTGCTCAATGTTTTCTCAGTTTCTGTGTTCAATTACTCTGTGGTGATCCACCACACTGTGTGAGCAGGCAAAAAGAGAAAGCACAGCAACCATTTTAGAATAGAATTCTTTCTGTAATTGATGAAAAGTTACACTGCACAACATAGTAGAGCCTGCATTCATTTAAACCAACCTTTTGACAGCAGCCATTCCACTATTAGCTGTATTAAACAAGTATTGTCTATTGTCCTGCTATAACATTTTAATGCATGTTAAATTACACTCTGCCTTATTCTTAATTTTTGGAAGTGCTTACAGAAAGGTATAGCTCAGAATACATTAAGATATCAAAATAAATGTAAATGATCCTTTCTTATGCTTACTTATGACTGTTTCAGAAAAACAGAAATAGTATTGTTAGAAATGAGTGCTCGACTCTTCATGATGACTAAAATCAATATAATTTATTTTCTTTCTTGTGCAATGAATCTGACAAATTAATACTCTCTGTAATTTCTTTCCTATCTTGTCTGGATTTTTAAGGCTATGGTAAGTACTTTTACATTTATAAATGTTCTGAAATTATCATAGTAATTGTTATGGATTCCAATAATGTTGTGTTTTATTATGACCTTCTACTGGGAAGTTAAAAATTATTTTATGACCAAGAATTTAATCATAAGTGAAGTGGTACCTTATGTGAATGTGTTCTCCTCAGCATCATGTATACCAAAATTGCTAGAAGAAGTTTACGTTAAAAAATTATCAGTATATTCCAAATATCTTTTCTGATGAAACAAGCATAAAGTTTAGGTCTCAAGCATGAAGTTTCCCCTGTGGTACTGGAAAGTCTTAGACACCTAGAGAAAGAGAAGTTCAAAGTGTTCCCTACTTTTAAAATTCTCTTGTGTCAATCAGTTTTATTTTTCCTTATTTTCCTAGTCCCTCTCCACTTCCATGCTTTCAGCACTGTATCTCAATACAATGTTTATCAACCTTCTGTATGTTTTCTTAAGATGATATCTCTAACTCCCATTTGTTTCCATGAATTCACATTTTGAAAAATCCAATTTTCAACACAGAAGCATAGAATATGTTGAGGTGAAAGAGACCTACAAGGATGATCATGTCCAACTCCCAGCCCTGCATAGGACCATTCCCAAGAGTTACACCCTGTGCCTGGGAGTCCAAATGCTCCTGGAACCCTGCCAGGCTGATGCTGTGAGCACTGCCCTGGGGAGCTTTTACGGTGCCCAGCCACCCTCTGGAGGAAGAGCCTTTCCCTGACACCCAACCTAAACCACCCCCTGACACAACTTCAGGGCACTCCCTTGAGTCACTGTCACCACAGAGCAGAGATCAGTGCCTGCCACTCCTCTTCCTCTCACAAGGAAGCTGTACCTGCCCTGAGCTCTCCCCTCAGTCTCCTCCAGGCTGAACAGACCCAGTGCCCTCAGCTGCTCCTCACATGCTTGACCTCCAGATCCTTCACTGTCTTCACTGTCCTCATTTAGATGCTGTCCTCTTCCAAAACTGCTGGAAACTTTCTGTATGCTAATGCATTGGGAGTCTCTGCTTATTTGAGATTCAGTCATTAGGGAGGATAAGGTGATGAAAATCCAGCTGTAGGAACAGTTCTGTTTGCTGCAGCCATGGGTCTTTATTAGACTTCTGGTAGAATATACCTGGTACAGGAGACAGACAGTGCAAAGAGAAGTGATGGTTCGAGTACAGTAACAATAGAGAGCATGAACAGATCTCTGTTTACTGTGGAGCCAGGAAAAAAGAGTCCAGTGCACTTGCTGGTGGAATTGCTGTAACTTCTGCTTTTAAAAAAAAAATATTTTCTTTTGGATTAGTTAGAGCTTGAGTTGAGGTGAGAACAACCAGGGAGAGAAATATCAGTAATTACAGTGGAGGTTTGAAGTTTTTATTTCACAGTGGCCAAATAGGTGTGGTGATCTGCCCAGCCATAGCCAAAGGTAGCTCTGTTTTACTGCCTTTGCTTCTGCTAATGCCAGTCATCATTTTGAGTGTTATGAAGACTCTAGAAAATTCTTGTGTTTATTCAATTTAAAGGTGATTTTATACTGTGTAATCACTGTAATTGGGCAAATTTCTTCTTTTGATCAATCAAGACTGTATTTCTCCCTAGCTTTATTATTTGATTAGAAGAAGACAAGAATAATTTGTGCATCTTTGCTGCTGTTGTAAAGCAGTCTGTCAAAGTGAACACACCAGATGAAACAACTGCCTGTTTCAGCTAAAATGATAATGCACTGAAACTTTTTTTTGTAAGTGTCCCCACAATAAAAACATTTACAGGGGGTGGAATTCAAATATGGTAGTTTAAAGATTCATATAAAGAAGATATTCACTTAAATTGCAGATGTCATATTCTCTGGTTTTGTATGCTGTCAGCTAAATACCTGGGCTATTTTACATTAATTCTGCTATCAGCAGTGCATTTTCTTAACTCATTAATCGTTGATAGGCAAATTCAGTTATATTCCTAATAAAAATATTCATACATTGAATAGATAAATCATAACATAGTAAGTATTTGTATATTTGTGAGGGCTTTTTTAAGTCTACTAAATGGAAATTATAACACTATAATTATCTTTGAGTCTGGACAGGTCATGCTTTTGTGTCTCTGCTACAGATATGAAGAAAAAGCAAATGATGACAGTTATGTCCAGTAATGATTGTGCAGTGGCGCTCAGTTGTCATTTTTTCTAAATCTGTTTTCTGAGCTCAATACTGCAGTTGTGTTGAATATTTCAGGATTAGACATCAACTTTTTTAATAGAAAAATTATGGGACAGGGCTAAGTAATTTCCCTCAGTACCTTACTTCCTCTCAAGTTATTTTGTCTTCCTTCCTACCCCCTCCAACCCAGCACCCCAAGAAACAATACAAATCTGTCTTCCAAAATAATAAAGTTGAATAGTGATAGACCTGTAGTTGCTCAAAAAGAAATGGTTCTGAAATTTTGCATGTTTTAAATGCCATAAACAGTGAAATTTTTGTTGCATTCACCTCTAGTGGGTAACTTTCACATCACATTAAAAATAGTATCAGCATTTCTAAAATGATAAAAAATGGTTGGTCTTCAACTTTTTTTCCTGCTGATAGCAGTGTGTAGATTTTTTTTAAAGGGAAAAAGAAAATATGATCAAGAAAACTGAAACCCTTTGTTAACCCAGAGGAATGAGTCCTGCATGGCACAGTCAGCAGTCATGAACAGTTACATGAGCCTGACTGTTTGCTCCTCTGTGCTATTTCAGCTGTGCAAGACACAGCTTGCCTGTTTCATTGTGATAGAGGACTTCTCTTTTTTTCCTCAACACAATTGATCATTTAACATGTAATTGTAGCTTGAATCCAATTTGCTTTTACTTACAGTTACCATTTTTCAATGTTTTTGCTAGAAGGACTTCTAATTATGTTAGTTTATTTATTTAAGCTGCTGAGGCAAATTTGGAAGTAATAAATTAGACAGTGTAGATACAAGTTATTAGGTAATCTCGAAGTCCTTGAGCATAAAGACTAATTTATTTTAAGTCCTGTATTAGGGAGTTGCAAAACAAATTAAAAATTAAATAGACAATGGTCTGCTTTATCATCTTCTCTTATTGTTTGGGGGTTTTGCTAGGCTTTTTGTTTTTGATAAAAGACTGTTAATATGTTAATAATTCAACAGTGCTTAAAGTCTTTATGCTCTGCAGGTCAAATTTTTACCTAAGGAAAGACATGAGGTAGTATCTGGACATCAGTTTGAGAGGGTAAACAAGTATAAACTGCTGACAAGTCCTGTGTCCTGTTAAAAGGAGGGGGTGAAACACTGCAGGTTCCTGCTGCTGTCCATATTCTTTTGATGCTCCGATGTTTTGGACTTCCTGAAAGTTCTAGCTGATGAGCTGCACTTACCTTTTTTTCTTGCTGCTACTTGAAAACAGAGAGGCAATAGGGGAAGAAGTTTTCTCATTACATTTATAACCTGTCACCTTGTTTCCCATAGCTAAACCTGGCAGCTTTTCCCCCCTTCCTCTTTCCAAAATTCTTACTCCTCCTTGTTTCATTCTATACTTAAGAAGTGACACTGCTGTGTTCAGTGCTTCATACTATTGAATTATCACCAACTTCAGTGTTTTAGAACAGAAACATTCTATGGGCTTTGTCTTGTAGTTTGTTCTGACAGTGGTACATAAACAGAAATAATCCTTGGGAGGTTTTTTCCACTAAAATCCCTGTAAATGTGATCCATATGACTGTTAAGTTTATCACAAATCCCTCTAGGTATCGCTTCCTTCCAATGTGAAAACCACTTTATTAGGAACAGCCTAATTATCTGTTTCCTATTAGGTTTTGTTATTTTATATAGGGCACTGTACTATAATTTTAGACACGTTTCTGATTAAGAAGAAAATAGCAAACCTCCATGATTCCAAGGCACCCCTTGGGAGAGCTGGGCTTGAAGGACACATGGCAGGGTCAAAATTGCTTCCCCATTTTTTTTCTCACAGGAAACAGTATCTGTTTATTGACTTACAGTGATAGCATGAAACTGCAGTTCTGCTGGTTTGTGTTCTTTGGTATTGCTGGAGGACAGAACACAGCAGCAGTCATTGCCCTATATTTGAGGTTAATGTTCTTATGCCCTTTGTGCTCCAGTCCTGACAAGTCGTTCACATTGCTCTATTGCTTGGAATGGCTAGGATTGTGCAATTAACACCCAAAAGGGTCAAATCCCTTCCTAAGTGTAAGGGACACGAAAACTATAAAACTAGCATAGAGCAGGCAAGTAAATCTATGTGGGTACTTCGCAAGACTTTGAGCAAAAACCTGTGCTTCAAGAGGGATCAAACAGTAAATGCTTTTAAAGTACATTGTTTTAAAACCCAGAGGTCTACTGATTATGAAAATGGTTTCTTTTCCTCTTAATGATCCAAAAGCATTTTTACTTGCCATTTTTAACTTTGATATGTGGGTCTTGTAGCATTGGGTTTTGACACAAAAAGTGTGAAAAAACAAAGCCTGAACACTGTTTAATCTTTCCTGTGACTGTCAGTGTCACTGGGACACACCCATGGAATTTCCCATATTCACAGAAATAGAATGAAAGGATGGTCACAGAGAAGTAAACAGAATTATTTACTTAATAATAACAGAATGGAGAATCTGATAGCAAATTAATGGCATACAGTTGGTAAATGGCTGAGTTTAAAGAAGAAAAAAGGGAGGGTTCTTTGTAATAGGAGATGAATCAAATGCTACTAAGCCAAGGATGATTTCTTACCCTATAATTGGTTTCACAAGATTAATAATTCTCTGTCAGTCTGCAAGTTTAATTATTATCAAGAGAAACTTACTGAAAATTGAATCAGGGAAAGTGAACATTTAAAATTAAAATTGAACAATCTTATAAATAAATAAATAGAAATCTATTTTAAATATACCAGTGTTTAAAATTATATAATTGGAAAAAAAAATTGGAATTGTCTCTTCATCCAGAGACTAATGATGCTATTCCTCTGCTGATGAAAGCCTGAATTGCTTCTGGCCCAGTATGTATTTCACAAGAAAAGAATGTCACATACAAAGTATCATTAAAACTTTTGCTGTAATAGTCCTGTAATTATGAACTACAGAGACCCACTTCACAGTTAGGTGAAAATCTGTATCCTCACAACAAAGGCAACAACAGACTTATGGTTAGTGGGTGGTATAATTGATCCACACACTGCTAGACTGTGAGGGCAGCAAAGCATGACAAAGCAGATAGTGGATGACAAAAGAACAGAGATAAGGCGCAAGTGTACAAACACGCTTAGAATGATTTAGAATAAGAGAAAGGAGGAATGAAAACAACACTCCAGGTACAGTCCAGTAACATACCAGTGTTATGATTGATACTGCGCACAGTAGACTAAATCTTAGCTGTTTCTGTCAGACCAGAAGGATTATTGATAGCAGAAGTGATATTCAGATTTGAAATATTATTTGTAAAACACACAGAACTCATTCCCCCAGGGTCCTTTCTTATCATTATACTCAGTAGTTAATTCTCAAGGACCCATTTAGATTTCTGGGGTGTTGCAATAAGGAATATAAAATATTCTTGTTTATTGTATATTAAAATTACTTTATTTTCAGTCCCTTTGTATGTACCATACTAGTGCAAAAGAGTTCATCTCTACAACCAAGTGCATTGTCTTCAGAACAAGTTGTCCATATACCATGTGCCCAAATGAGGACAGATTGACACAGAGTTCTGGTCTCTTTTCCTGTCTCAAATAACTAGAGTATTTCTCCATATAGCTATCCATAGTATTGAATTGATATTTTCTTTAAGGAAAATAATACTTTAAGATTTCTTGAGGCCTTTTAATATAAGTATATATGTACATACACACCGTTTAAAACTGCTCAGTGAGTTATAAAAAATCATCCAGAGTGACAACTTGAACCATAAGACAACTGCGAAATGATCTCCCGTGTTGCTGCAGGCACAGTCAGCTTCCAAATTAGGGCAGGATGCCTATCCTTGTACCACATTAATTTGGTTGGCAAAGCAGAAAAACAGTGACAGCCTGTGGTTTAAAAAAACTGAGTCACAAACCTCTGAATAACAGGTTTTGTATTAGAAATGGCAGTTCAGCTGGGCCCTGCTGAAAGAAACAGTAATGATGGTGGGAAGTGTACTTCCATTACGTACTGTAACCCTAAAAATTGTGAGCTGCAAACATTAACTAAAAGGTTTTGTATCTTCTACAGTTTTGTTTGCATCCAGTAGTATAGTCAACTGCTATTTGCCTTCCATTAGATTCAACAGCTGCTGTTACTTGTATAGTTGGTAACTCTTTTGCATTTGCCTTAAACAGACACTTGCAGCTCGAAAATCTGGTATTTCCATGGCCATGCTCATCCGGACCTCCGTAAACACTGATGAAATGGTAAGTGCTTTCAATGACAGGTTTAAAATGTTTAGGTAACAGAGAAATTTTTGTTCAAAGATCTCTAAAAATTATTTCAGCCTTACACACTCCAAACTGGATGAAATGGAATGTGTTCCATTTATTGTGTAGGAACTTCCAGGGAACGAGCAGAATTTGCTGCCTGATCCACTGTAGCAAGACCAGGTTTGCTTCTGCTGACTCACATACATGACAGTCAGAGGGGAATAACCAAGAAACCTTTGATTTACAAAACAGTTATTTGGGGAAGCCTTTTGTTTTAAATTGTCCAAATCTACCATGTTAACCTGCAGTCTTTCATCATCTTTCTATCTTCATCACACTGGAGTGCAATTAGAATGACAGGACGCTGCAAGATGGGTTTTTATGATCATTTTTTCCCAGTCCTTTGGATACTATTTGACTTTTTTTTAAATGTAACTCATGCTAATAACATATGTGATTCTAGAATAAATAATTAATTCGTGCAACAAGTAACCACAAGAGTCTTTTGAAAAAACATACTGTCATAGCTAGTAAAATGCATGAGCTGTGGTTTTCCATTACTGATTTCACTTAGATTTGGCAGAAGACATTTTTTTGAACAAAAACACAACAGGTGCTGTTTTCTCCATGAATACTTAGTGTGATTTACATGACTGAACTAAGCAAAAGCAATAATTTGAAGAAATATAGGCCCATTTTGTGTTCCTCAAATTGCTAGTGCATACATAACCTTCTAAAATACATCCTATTCTGAAGAAAAATGAAGAGTTGAATTTTTCTTACATTGTTGTTAAGGTCCATAGCAGAAGAATGGGAGAACAGAAAATACTGACAGGTGTTCTGGGAACGGGAACACATAGCACAAATATTGACATGCATCATTCTCACCTGATTTATTGTGAACTTTTTGTGCTTGTATGGTGATAATAAAGTTATGGTTTGGTGCTCAGGGATGGATTGCTGAGGTAGAAAACAGCTGGTGTTTGAAATGTTCTTCCAGTAGGGGCAGTAGTTATTTTATTCTGCTATCTCAAAATAGTAACAAAGGTTGATAGAGTGGAGAACTGTGGGATCTTAAGGAGTTCAAGGCTGAGGGAAAATTATAGAGGAAAAACGTATGGCATCCAAGTGCTACAAAATAAAGACTTTTTTTGGCTTTGT
Organism: Irena cyanogastra; assembly: GCA_013397155.1. Lineage (NCBI taxonomy): Eukaryota > Metazoa > Chordata > Aves > Passeriformes > Irenidae > Irena > Irena cyanogastra. Next base: position 162,239 of record VWZV01002521.1, read on the forward strand.
AGTTTGTACCAAAATAGCTGAGTTCAGTAAAAGACCCTAAAGTACTCCATGTACTTTATTAAAAGATATTTACTAAACAAACAGCATTATATATATAAGTATTACTACCTTTTATGACAAAAAATACAGAATAATCTATTTATTTACATGCCTCCTCTTGTGTAAAAACTACCAGGCTCTGACTTTGAAGGGCTAAAGTTACAAATTTTGGACATAATATTAATTGCCAACAAATATAGGACAAGAAAGAATAATTTGGACTGCACTTATGGATTTTTACATAAATGGTCTTGTTCAGGAGAAAAAAAAAAGGCAGCAAATCCCAGTAAACAGCTCAGTGCCAACATGTCTCCAATGCTTGCCATCAACCAGAGAAACTACTGCATTCTGTTTCAGGAGAAATGGAAAAGGACAATTCATTTGAATGTATTTTTATACTTCTGTATTCTTTAGCCTCTATTTGAACCATGCGATATGAAAAACTATGTACCAGAAATAGTTATTTCTTAAGAAATCTTGAAATAATAATATAAGTCCAAAGGCAGACAGCAAATGTAATTCAGACACATGAAAGTTCGTTTGATGAGAAAATGTAAAAAGCTAATTCAGAGTAGAGGTGAATAAGAGAAGCCAGTCCTATGCCAGTCTTTACTACACATACCAAGGGGCAGGGAGTGCTTTTTCCCAGACAAATGTAAGGGTGCAGCCAGTAAAAGCCTCTTGCTAGATATTTAAAACAAGGGAAAGGCACTACTTTTCTACTTCTCTAAGTAGCCAGCCAAACTTAATAACCTAGGGCATCATTACACTGGGTAGAGCAAGATATGGAAACAAAAAGGACATTTTCAGGCATGAAAGAATTCTCCAGATACTTTCCACAAAATGAAGATGTGAAATGCAGATGAAGAAATGGAATCACCACTGAAATTTAAGGAAAAAAATGCCCTTTGGGCAAGCCTCTGATTAGGGCTTTTCTAGTTTTTACCCTCCCCCAAGTTTTTTCCGGAGGGAGTATTAGTGACTCTGGTGGGTGTGGGTTATTTGGATAATTAGATTCAGTATGAAAATTCTTTGAATTAATGCCTTTATTAAAACTCAAATGCCACCTACTCAAAAAATTACACCCTGAGGTTAAGGCTTTGAGCTTTGCCACCTGTCACTGCTGTCCTTTTGGTACAACACACGCATGACATGCTGAGTCTGTGTGTTCTCAAGAACAGCTCCAAAGACATTTTAAGCAGTGTAATAATTAGACATATGCTTTGAGCACCTGTTTAATTGCTTTGTTGAACAAAGACAGAGCTGCACATTTTGAAAATTAGGCATCGATGACATCGACAAGTATTTCAGGTAGTATATGACAGAAGTAAATTTCTCTTCAGCAGATAAGCAGAGAACTAAATAATTCTTCTACATATCAGTAGTGCTAAGTGTTGCCAAGCCAGTTATTAGTTACGTAGTTGTAGTGGAAGTTATTAGTACCATGTTGTTATGCTCTGTAATTCACATAGCAAAAACATTTGAACAGAGAAGAGTAATAGGAATGAAAGCCTCCAGACAGTAAGAGAAATAAAATTCTCCTTAGCAATTTGCTTTATTAACAACAGTGGAAAGAACACGTTCAGCAGCAAAACCAATCTACAAATTGTGTCTTTCAGCCGAAAATTTCATTTACCCTCAGATGTTTATTTTAAGGCCTGTTGAGGGTAAATTTCATTACTTGCTGACATTTCAGAAAAATTTAAAAGTTACCGACAAAATTCTAAAAGTATTTATAATGTGAAAAATATTGAAGCTGAACAAGGTGAGAGGGGAGGATTTGTCCTGAGGCTATGTGAGCTCAGGAGTGGAAGAGTTAATCAGTGGTTTCTGAGAAACACCATTCCTCAGCAAGCTGTGGAAATTCACTTTAGATTCCTTTAAAGTTTCCTTTCTGGTCCCTGTAATATGGAAGATGAAAGTGGAGTGATGTACAAAAATGGATTCTCCAGAGTTAGGTGGCCATTACTGTCACAGTTCTTAGGGTCTGCCAAATCAAACTGTTGCACACCTTTGCTTGCTTGCAGGGAAGTTATTAGGATAGGCTAAGAAGCACCCTGGAGAGCAATTTAGTATTTGTTTTAGCCTTTTCTGCTGTATTAGGTTTTCTTCTTAGTTCAATTCTTCAGTGTTCTCAGTTGTACTCAGATCAGATGTCCATGAAACATCTCACCATGTATCTTTGGCCAGGCTCCGCAGGATGGATATTGTTTTCACCAGTAACTACTAATTTCAGTAAGTGCTGTTGCAGCCTAAGCTACCTAACTTTAGATTTTGATATTTTTAGTGCTTCATCCTGAGGATCAGTGGTTGCCCTGTGTTTACATGGTACTGCTTTTCCTGTGGTAGCAAAAGTCCTTTGACTGATGACTCTGCAACATTATGCAGATATGCAGACAAGAAGAATATTTGACTTTTATCAGACAGTCTATTATTAGCAGAGTATCTCACAAGTTTGAGTAGAGATGCAAATACATAAAACCAAGAATATGTCAGCATATTTCTAGACAGGTTAGTATCTTCCATTTGGCATACAATTACCACAGCTGAATATGAAAGATAAGGGAGTGTTAACTAATGTTTGACTGAATAAGTTTGCCTTGCTTCCTATATTGTCAGAACCATGGCAGTGATTTTAAAACAAAATAGACAAACCACACAAATTCAAAAATCTTATTCCCTTGCTACAGCTTTATAGCCAGCATTAGAGATGCCTTGCATAATATCCGCACCAGAGGAGGACAAGGTAGGATAGACAGACTTCCAGAAATATCCCACTGCGATATGTTTTATGTTTTTTCTTTCTAAAATAAACAATTATTCATTTATAAGGGAACGAATCTAGAATTTGTAATACATTCATGGCAGTTACATGTGCATTTAGTGAACACCAACCCCCCAAAAAGACACAAACAACCTAAGCTTGATGCCAAGTGCTGCCTACAGGCTGCTGAGCTCTTCTCATTCCCCATAAATTGCCTGGACCTAGAAGCTTGGCATGCCTGAAAAAAGTTCAAATAAATGAACCAGAGCATTGTGCCCATATAAGCCAAGGTCTTGTGTGCAAAACTACAGGGACTGCTTTGTTTTCATCTTATTAAGCACTAAGGAGCTGAGACTCAAGTTGTTACAGTACTAATCAGTAAATAGCCAATAACTGTTCTTGTAGTAGAACTAGTCATGGGTCTTAAGCCAAAGCAGTGCAAGAAATGGGTATGGATTTTTGAGAGTATGGATCATGCTTGTCTATAAGCATGTAAGCATTTTAAGCAACAAGTTGCTTGTAAAAAGCAACTTGATGCTTAAAAATGAAGTCGTAAGTATGCTCTTACAGGAATACAGATTAAATGGAGCCCTACAATTGGCTTACTTTTATTTGATGAGATTATGTAGACACTTGGTATTAGAGGATAGTGTGTATATAATCAAAAGGCATTTTGAGGCGTTTTGTGCAGTATGTCTTAAGTCCCTATAGGAAGTATTTAAATATTCAGAATTAATGTTAGGTAGCTACTTAATATGTCCTAATGAATGTAATGCTGTTTTTTTTTTATTTCTGCCTCAAAATATAAAAAGATATATATAAGACTTTGTAATAATTGAATAACTTTATTCCAGCTTAACTCTGCTGTTTGTGTAATCAGACAAAGCAGTCAAGCAGAGTTCTTTCCAAAGTGTAAAGAAAAATGAATAAATCAGTATTTTACAAATTATTTTATACTTCTATGTATATTCTGATGTACTTTAACATTTTAAGTGCAAATGGCATATAGTTTAGAAACAGTTCACTTGTGTTACACAATACACCTGAAGTATTTTTTTTGTCTTACTCAACAGAAAATACATGTCTTCAAGAAGACTCTGCAGGCTTTGATCTATCCAATATCATCAACTACACCTCATAACTTTGAAATTTGGACAGCTACAACTCCCACATATTGTTATGAATGTGAAGGGCTCCTTTGGGGCATAGCCAGACAAGGCATGAGGTGCACCGAATGTGGTGTCAAATGCCATGAGAAGTGCCAAGACCTCCTAAATGCTGACTGTTTGCAGAGTGAGTATTTCATGATAGCTGAAGTGTTGTATTAATTCACACCTTTTGATTTTGTGTGTATGCTCAGCAACATCTTGAATGAGGAACCAGATTACCCTACTCAGTGAAGGTGTGTTGGTGCTCCTCAGCTGAGAAGCTAGCCAGAAGCCTTATGGAAAACCTACTGTTAGTTTTGCCTTTGTCCTTGAAATCTGTCAAATGTTGCTGGGCATTTACAAAATAATGCTTCCTAACATCAGTGAATTATTTACTTTCCACTGCCTTTGGCAATATCTGGAGCAATTTATTACTTGACGTAAGCCTTTGTCTTACTTAACTCAAAACACATAAAATGTCAAAGGAAATATTAAAAAAATATTCCTGCTTCTTACTGTAGTCATATTGATGTGGTATATATTAGTCAAAAATATGGAACAGTAAGTCGTATCCTGTCCCTTCAAAATAATAAACCCTGTATGCATAAGGGGAAAAAAATTTAGTCAGTAAGCCATTTGGCACTAGAATTAAGGCAAAACAACCTTTTCTTTGCTTTTTCCTTGTTCAGCTTGGTTCCAGCCACCACACATTCTTCTGTGAAAATGCATTAGGTGTATTTAAATGATTCTTAAATTACAACACAATTATTATATGAGATTCTGAGCAATAGAAAATCAAGCCTGCAAGTTTTCTGATTTTGGAATGCAGTGTGGTTCCATACTCTGAATTTAATTCAACATTGTTCACTGTTGATATGTTCCAGAGTTTCTACATGTAGGAAAACTACATAGATATTTCACTCAGTTCTTCCTTCTTTTCACTGTGTTCTCTGTGTGAAGAGCTGTCATGAGGGATGGATGCTCAAGGTTTGTACTGCTCAGGAATTAATTAAAATTTCCCAGAGCAACTGACCCCACGGATAATAAATCAGTGATGATTTTCTGAATCAAACTTCCTAACTGTGCTTATTTGTGATTCTGCACTGTGGTTGAAACTGGGCTGTTGTCTCCTGGCCCATATCACAAGCCCGGATAACTGAGTCTTAAAAGAGCAAAACCTCTAGAAGGCAAATTGCAGATAAAATATTTAATATGCCTAAGGGATCTCACTCTTCTCATTAGCATGCAAATGTTTCTGAGCATCCTGTCATATTTTTGCAACAGATTAATTGTTCACTGTTCATAGTATACTACTTGGAAAATTTCATTTTTCTTGTTTTCCATTGAAAAAATGAATTGACTAATTAGTTAGATCTCTATTTCTGAGGAAGCTGATACTAACAGTATCATAAAGTGATGTGTACTTATTTTTATCATAGTCATCTTTTTGCCCATCTCATAATCAGTAGAATGTATTGGCCTTCAAACTTCTGTGATAATTTTTTATTTTAATATATAATGATTGCTAATGTAGACTGTAGAAATGAATTCACATCTCAAGATCTTTGAGTCAATGTATAAACTTGTTCTAAATTAGATTTAGGAAAAAACCAGTAACACTTTCATTAGTTCTCTCATCTTCAATAAGATATCCTTTCTAGTACTAGGTGCAATATTAAATTAGAATTGATTTCAATCATGTTGAGTTTGTATCAGTCCCTGGGGTGAAAGGAGCTTGTTAACTTCCTGTGCAATGTAAGTTACACTATTGTCTTAATTAGTTTGATCAATATGGCATGAAAAGAGTTGTTGATAGACAGCAGTAGAGGTTGTCAGCAACAGGGGATGTAAAACTAGTTGCAATAAATTAGTATAAAGATATTTACTTAGAGGAAGTTGTATTTTAACACATATTTCAGTTTGTTGCTGTCTCAAATATCAGCAGGGTTTCTAGCAGGAATATGTTATTGCCATTCAGATTGTGCTCAGACTTTATTATTCAGTTATGCTGTTGAATTTCTGCTTTTTAAGGAAGGACAGAAAATAAGAGAAAATGAGAAAAGGTTCCCTCCTGCATCTTCTAAGAATGGCCTGTCATGTTTTCCAGGCAGCTCAGCAATCATCTCTTTTGTAACAAAATCACTGGAGAATTTTTTAACTGGTATTTTGTTTTATGGTAACACGTAATTCTATTTCTACTAGTTCCTAATTTTTCAGTCTGGATAATCTTTAATCATTAGAATTTTGGTCTTTCATATTCAAAAAGATTAGGTACTCTGACCAAGAGATTTTCAGGTTTTCTCAAGATTTAGTAGCTGTGGGAAAACTCCTTGAAAAAGCCATATAATTCTGCCTTTTGGCAGTCTGGGATCACTGGTATTTCAACCCACACTTTTCCAATCTTGTAGCATTATGCCTTCTTGTAGCATTATGCCTTACGTCTCTCTCTATAGATGTAGATATCAGTTGCCCTCCAATGTGCTAAGAAACCTTCTGACACATGGAAAACTGAAGAAAACAAAGCATGTAATATTTGGTTTGTAAGACTTCACTGAAATCTTATGCTGAAAGATGACCTTTTCCAGCTCTAATTTCTTTAGCCATTGCAAGCTGAGTGCCTTAACAAAAAATCCCTCAGAAGAACATATTGGTGTTTGATGGTATTGTAAAGGAGGAACTCTATGCTTCTTCAGTGTTGAAATATCTGAATTATAATTGCATAACAAATTGTTTTAAAAGTTATTTTGTTTTAATTTTACTAACCCTCTAAAGGGAACAGTAATACTTGAATCCTCTCTGGATTTGAAGATGGCTAGTTGGGTGAAGTTTTCACGACTTCTTGGAAGAGTGAAGTACTTACTGCTGCTAAGGGTAATGATGATTCTGGCATTCAGTGCCACAAGCCTTTGAGTAGTGTTTAACATGAGCCAAAATTCAGTAATGCCTATAGCAGGTGGCAGCATGTCATTCATTATAAATTTTTTCGTATCTTTCAATCTTGCTTTATATGTTAATCTCGTCAAGAGTTGAAATAGCCTGTTTAGCACTGCAGGAATTAAAATTTTTGCTTCCTACCATTCTGATCATACAAGTCTGATGTTTCTTTCCTCACACTCAACTGCAAGATTGATTTTTTGGGTTTTTTCAATAGTCTATTGTAGAGACATTGATCAGAAACCTTTTCCTCTGACAGAAAAAGGACATTTTATAAGTTGAACTTCACTTTGTTTTTGAAAGGGGCTCTGAGATCAGTTACAATTGTTAGAGAGAGAAATCTCTCCAGAGCACTTCTGAAAAGAACTGTGAATAAGATCTGCAACAACTTGTTCTCCTTAAAATAGTTTTTTTTAAATTTAAACCAATAAACATTGTAGTGGTTTTGATGTCCCCAAAAAATTACCTGAGTATTTTCTGCCTGACATGCCCCCACAGGCTAACACAGTCTAGAAGTATTCTCACACAGATAATATTCCTTGATCTCTTCTACCATCCTCATATAATTGCTGAAATTATCAGTAATGACCATTTTATTGGAGAGGGAGACATCTCCATTCCATACCTGTGATATATTATTTTCTTGGGTAGGCTCTCTTTTTCAAAAAGCCTCTAAATTTAATACCACAAGTGTAGTGTCTAATGATCAAGTTTTGAGATGACAAATTTGTGCTTTCTGCTCAGTACACATGTTGAGATGTTTCCACAGCTGATTGGCACTGTATAGTATTGATTTAATAAATAATTTTATGTATAAAACATAACACTGATGGAAGCTGAATATTAACCCCTCATGTTAAACTAAATCAACTGATAATTTTAGATATTCTTTAGATATAAAGAATATATATATGAGATATTATTCGGATGAAACTAAGATCTCCTTCAGATATTGCTGTACCAAGAGTTGACTGAAGACCCTAGAGGGGAAAAAGAGCAAAATTAATTTTCAATAACAATGGTGACCTTTTCTCTCATTTCAGGAGCAGCTGAGAAAAGTTCCAAACATGGTGCAGAAGACAAAACACAGAATATTATTAGTGCTATGAAGGAAAGAATGAAGATTAGAGAGAAAAATAGACCAGAGGTGTTTGAAGTGATCCAGGAAATGTTTAATATTTCTAAAGAAGATTTTGTACAGTATACTAAAGCAGCAAAACAAAGTGTTTTGGATGGAACATCCAAATGGTCAGCAAAAATAACTATCACAGGTAATTTTCTTCTGTTCCACGAGCTCTTTCTTTCCTATTCCCCTGGTTCAGGAGCAAGATTTTTTTATAAGTAGAGCTGCACTGTGTGTTCAGTTGCATACTTGGTGCATATACAAACAGTTGAATTTATAGAATGCCAGCTGCAAGAGTTGAGTTTTAAGTTGCCAAAACCACTTTATGTTCTACGGCTGTAGGAAGGAAGAGGAGTAAAAATAATGTATCTCCCCTGCCTCCTACCAATATCCCCTGTGCTAATGATGAGCTTTTTGCCACCAGCTGCAAGAGTTAAATTTCACAAAAAAAAAAAAGAAAAGGTTTTGAGTGATTGAAGAGACACTTGAGCTTGCAATTCCAGATCCCATTGGTTTTGAACCTTATTATCCATTCATGTTGCTTGACTAAGGGTGTGCTCCATTTTAGTGATGCTGATGTTGCATAATTCTGCTCACTCTGAACATATTCCAGATGGCTTCCAATTGTGTTAGCCTGGCTGCTCATGAAGATTTCCAGGTCCTCTGACTTTGACATTTCAGTTTTTGAACTAAAACCTCAGCATAAATGGAGGCTGTTCTGAGGGTTGAGAGGTGGTGCATGAAACTCAAAAGAATAGTTGTGGAATTTTGGGACTGTCACCAAGCACTAGGGACATATTTAATTCATATGTTTATTTTTAGTTCTTCTTCTAAAGGATACTGAAGGCTGTCTTGTGTTCAGGGCAGTAATACAATTTAATCCTTGAAGACTTTTGCTAGGCTGTCCCTTAATTCTACTGCATAAATAGGAGAGGGATACCTCCTTGCCTTCTGGAAGTTTCCCTGTGGATTTAGAGTGGATGGGGAAGACAAAATATGCTATTTGACTCCTAAGAGTATTTGCAGAAATCAGATGTGTTAAAGAATAGCAGAATTTTACTTCTTTCACTGAAGTCAGCACGTACGGCTGAGCCCACACTGGGAGCTGATCTGCTGAGCAAGGTGCCATTTTTAGGTAATCATTTTCCTGAGCACGCCGAGGGAGCTTCATTATCCAAAATGATTGACATTAGAGAACGTTAACAAAATGTTACCACTGAGATGATTTAAGCAATGTGTGTGAAATAACAAAGCCCACTGCTGCTCAATGGTAAGAGCCAGAGCAAGGGTTTAGGTGCAGTTCTCTGGCTTTGGTAGGCTGCTCTTTGACAGTTCTGCTTTCTCCTGAGATTTCCACTTTTATGAATTATGATGGAAAATCAAATTGTATGTATTTATATTTGCCACTAAATTCATATCCATTAACTATACATCCACTTTAACTGTCAGAAACGATAGCAAATACATGAGCAGTTGATGATAATTGATTTGAACTGTCACCCTCTCTGTGATAGCATAGAAAATATTGTAAAAATTGTGGTTCATCTCTTAAGAGAACAAATGACAAATGATAGCCATGTCCCTCGTGTTTAGTTCCATAAGGCACAGGGCATATTTTTTATATTATTGAAGGGTTTACTTCGGAAATGTTAGTTTGGATCTTTGGAGAAATTTTGGAAATTTATATTTATTTATTTATTTGTTGGGGGGCAGAGAACTTTAGGGAACTATCAGACTCAAGACAAGTTATACAACATTATATTCCTTGCCATTTTGATTAAACCAAAGTTTGAGAAAAGTATTTGAATTATATGGGAAAAGTATTTGTTTGGTGCTCAGTAGTAAATCTTCATATTTATTACTCTATTAAACTATATTTTAAAATGTGATACAGTTGAGAAGGGTAGTTGGACAAGCCTTGTCAGTCTCCAGAGTTACAGACATTGGGAAAATAATCCAGAAACCTTTCCTTCACACTCCCTCACTTCGAGGCCTTTGTTTCGTGTTGCTGTTGTCACTCTCATTTACTTCTTGGCAATGAAGGCTGTGGGGGCTAAAGCACATTTCTCTCCTTTGTTGCAGTTCTTTGTGCTCAGGGCTTACAGGCTAAGGACAAAACTGGCTCAAGTGACCCGTATGTTACTGTGCAAGTTGGCAAAAACAAGCGAAGAACAAAAACTATTTTTGGAAATTTGAATCCAGTATGGGATGAAAAATTCTATTTGTAAGTAGAAAAAATGCTGTTGATATTGATTTTTTTTAAATCTACGTTTAGATAATATAACTCTACCAAGTGAAATATTGGCTTAATTTGAAAATATGTTTTGTCTGTACTGTACATATTCATAGCATTATGAAATTAGCAAGTTCTGAATGGAGGGAACATCAAAATTTATTGTGTCTTTACCTTATAGTGATCATGTGGCTTATAATTCTTTTTTGGGATCTCTTGGTGGTGTCTAATTATTCTAGTCTTTAAAGGAACCTAAGTAACAGTTTTCAGACTTCAACCTTACATACCAAGTATTGTCATTAAAAATGCTTTCCTATGTGCCAAATACTGATCATGCAAGGTAAATGTGTTTTTATTTGACACTGTGATTCTCTGAGGTGTAACTGGGGAATTTGGTGGTAACTGGTGTGCTCCAGGCTCAGGGCTGGTGTGTTTGTAATGTCCATTCTTTTAGAGAGCATGTCCGAAAATCAAATGTGGAGAGTGCTGTATGATGGCATTGTTCAGTTTATTCTCATATTTCTTTCCTCTTATAAAGAGGGAAGAAGTTGTCACTATTCCTATCTACATAAACTGTGCAAACAGTTTCTGTGAGGGTTCAGGCGTTTGAAATAGAGCCGTGGTTTCTTTGAGAAGGTGCAATGTCATAACATGACAGGTTACCTTCTTATTATCTAGGACTTCCTTGGTTTTTGACCAAAATCTGCCACCTTATTGAGGAGGAGGTTATTGCTTCAGTCGAGTGGGAAAAGGCTTTGATCTGAGATGCTGCTTCTATTTGCCTGGTAAAGGTACTAGAGAATCCAGCTGAACTAAACAATGTATGCCATTCCTTTCACAATTTCAAACTTGTATTAGAATGAATAGGTACTTCAGAGAAAAGAGACACCTAGAAACTTTTTACAAGCTTCATCTATCCAGAAAGCATTTTCTTTTTGAGTTAACTGTGTTACTGTGGTAACAGTTGAAGCATCATACCTCATCAAATAGCTTTGAGTGTCTAAAAGTAGGAGATTAATTATTTTCTTGCATTTTAATTGTAGGAACTGTGTAATGTCAAAAATTGTATTAACAATTCAGCAGTTTTCATAGGAAGTTTGTTGAATGTAGTTTCTCAAAGGCGTGAGCAAGGCTACAATAAAATCCCTGAAAATTTGAAAATATTGATTTTTTTTTTTTTTTTTTCCCAGCTACAAGTGTTACTATCATCTGCTGTCCTAGGAATAATATTTATACCCCCTCCTCCCAAAACTTACTATAGCATGAACTTTCTGAGTAACTGCTTTGGACTGAATACATTTTCCAACATCTTTATAGCACGTGTGTTTTCTGAAATAATCTCTCTGATTTATTTAATGCTTTGGATTTCAGCTGAAAGTATATGAGAATTTGTATTAAGTCAACTGTAAATGTTTAACCAGAAGATTAAATCTAAAGTAAATCAATATAACTGTTTAATTGACTCAGGAAGTGTTATTTAAATTAAGCTCTATTACTGGCAATTGATATTTAAATCCTGTTAAGAATCTAATATTAACCATCATTATAACTTTTAAATTATAAAATGCAGAAATACAATGTCTCAAAAATCTTACAATCTTATACATACTTATCGTACCAAAACATGTTTTTAAGTCTTCCCATCTGTTCCAAATAAGGACTTGGAAAAAACATTGGCTCCCCACTGTGCATTTGCTCTGTCATAGCACATGGAGTGAGGGCAGTGTTCCTGTGCTTAGAACCACACGTACCCCTGTCACTGTTGTCGTAAGAAACGACACAGACTCCACAGAAGGCTGGTTTTGCATAATCTGCTCCTTACTTCGAATTCCCTCCTTTTATACACTGATCCAATCCAGCTGGACCAGATTGGTCAATTAATCAATACATTTCACCTGGTTGGCTAATTAGCACAATGCCTTTCTTAGAAACAATCTTTGAGAAAAACAGAAAGTAGGAAAAACAGCGCCTGCAGGTTGTTTATACTAACAACCTATCTTTGTTTATATTAAAACTGCTCAGAGTCTCACAAGCCAGTTCTGGGAAAACTAGTTTTCTCACTCTCTGACGAGGCTGTGGCAACCACATACCCCAGATATGATTGCATGGTAACAGTGAGAGAATGTTTCTGACAAAATGTAGTCCGACCCCCTGCTAAATGGCCATGGGACACTGGCACAGATTTTAACAGGGGACCTCATAAAGCATAACTAAAATAGAGCTTTTTGGTGCACAAGGTAAAGAATTAAATAGGCCAGCAGATGTTAATTTAATGAATGTAATATAGGTGCTAAGGGCTCTGATCCTTTCTCCTGGCATTATTAAAAATGAGATAACAGAGAAGTTTTGGGGGTGTTCTGAATGCAACATCGGTGATAGGAGAGCTTCTTTCAATGCCAGAGCAAAGCAAGGGTCCTGCAGCTGTCACCTTCTCTTTCTGGTTGAGTGTGGTATCTGATACAGGAAAAGAGACTGCATTTTCATTTCTTTTAATTACAGGAAGATATATTTTGGCTGTTTAGTTTTCAGCTTTGTAGAAACCTTTATTGATACACCATAATAAAAGTCTACTCTCATTCTTTTCTTGATTATTTTCAACAGTTAGTTACTGAAATACAGAAATCTGGTTTTTTGACAGTGTTGTCTAAGCTAGCACACATCTCCAAATTGCCCTGCTGACTTTGCAGGTACCACATTTCCTCTGACCATTCATAAATACCTCAGATACAATTGTATAAAACAGAGGTCTTTCAAATAACTGGATGATTATTTTACATTATTTATTTTTCCTATTCTGGCTGTCACTAAGACAGCATAAGAACTCTAATAAGTATCTTCATTGGATTTATATTGCTCCCTTCAGTGCATGAAAACATTTGCTCAAACTGATTTCAGTCATCCAGCTGTAGATGTTCTTTCTTTAGAGTTACTTTAAAGCATAGCACTCACACATTATTTATTCTGAAATAAATTATTAGTGGAACATTTAAAGTGGCCAAGAGAACTTCACCAAAGTCCCTTTCAACTGTTATTTTATACATTATTATTCAGCTGAACTGACTTCTAAAAAATATCATCTTCACTGTGCCTGAGGATAACATGATTGGTTAGATGGTGCTCCAGTTTCCAGTGATGTCTAAACACAGTGTTGCCAGAATTGTTGAAATAGCTCAAGGATGGCCTCCTAAGCAAGAGTATATAACAGAGAATTGTATTACATAAAACCAGTTGAGTAATAAAACCTACACGTTAGTTTACTAGATTCATCCATTCCAAAAGTTCTTCAATAATCAGCCAATTTTCTGAGAGACATTCTGCTTATTAAAATAACTGTATCTCACAGCCTCAGCCCGAATCAAGAGAGCAGAACACCTCTAAGAAGCAATTCCAATGATGAATTGTTTGTTCAGTGATAATATTTTTCAGTTTCAGAGTACAGTGTGCATGCTCTGAGTCTTTTTTTCAAACTGCTGTCAATCCAGATTAATTATACAACTCTCTTTTTGTTATGACAGAGTAAAATAATGTAAGAAAAAGCATAATTAGTCTCATTCTACTTTATCAGAAAGCATGGCCTGTGACAACACTGCTAAAGAATTGGGACTGTCCAGACTAGAGAAGAGAGAAGTAGTGGAGGTAAGGATGTCTTTAAACACATCCTTTCTCCTCCAAAGAGGAAAGGAATAATCTATTTTCTATGCTTAGTGTTATAGTAGAACAAGAAGTAATAGCCACAAATTACATTTAGAGAGGCTTAAATCAGACTTCAGAAAAAGTTTCCAACAATGGGGCTGATGAAGTTCTGAAACACATATCCTGAGGGACCATGGAACTGTCTGTGAACCCCTAAGAGCAAAGTGGACATAGCAGTGGTATGGATCTGATTCTGGCTTGCAGTAATGTCAATAATAATAAACATGAGTGTAATAATAGCAATAGGTGTCCTCCTGAACTGACTGAAGGTAGACAGTATCACTCAGTTGTCGTTGTAACACTGGGTGCAGATCTCTTAGAGGAGATGTGCAATGAGATCATGCCAGTGCATCTAATATTAAATTTATGTTGGAGTACTGTTGGAAAGATGCTTTATTACAGTTTTATTACTCAAACCATTAGAATAAGTTGGAATTCTATGAGGATTATTTCATGTCTGTGTGGCATTCTGGAAATGCAGAATAATGTAGTCTCACCAGATTGTTGGTGAATTATTAAAACTGTCTCTTCTGTCTTGCATGTCTGAATAGACTGCAAATTCTCTAGTTTTCAGAAGCATCAGTACTTTCAATTCTCTGTGTGCTAGAGAACAATTCATTTCTCATCTTCCTGTATCACACTTCTGTGAATGCTTTTACTGAGCGTATAAAGCAGAGTGGCTAGAAGAGGAGCACTGAAACTAGCATATGTTGTCTAGCCTTTAATTCCCTAGGCTGATTTTCTTGGAGTAAACAGGAGTAGGAGTTCCACCCAGAGCTTCTGGACAGATGTTGGCAGTGACTAAAGCAGAATGTGCATGCCATTACAGAGGCTGTTTCTGAGTCTGGGCAGGTAAGTAGGATCATTCAGAGACAGCTCTGTAACTTTAGCAGTAAATCTCCCTGCAGTCACACTGCCACAGGGTAGGCCAGGAGGAAATATTTGCTCATGCACTCTTCAGTCTTTAAACACGAATCCATGCTGTCTTTGTGGTCTTGCACAGGGACATTACAAACGTGGCAGAGCTGACTCTGTGCTGAAGTTTCGACACGAAGATGAGCATGAGTTAACACGTTGGTTGTGCCAGCTCTTGCCATGTTTCACTAACCTAAGATTAAATGAGAAAAGGATGCTGAGGACAGCTGAAGATATCAGGGAATCCTGACCATCTGAATAAATATTTCTTTATCAGCTAATGTATATCAGAGGGAAATTTGTGTTGTCTCAAAAGAATAGAAATATGATGTTTGTACTGGAGCACACAGTGACTTTTTATGTGCAGCATCTGGCAGAGAAAAAAAGCAGGAATAAGATTTCTATTAGAGACACAGATATGGTGATGAGGGTCACATAAATACCTCACCAGTGACAGATCTCCCTATGTCACTATAGAAATCCCTTGTAAATTATTTCTGTGGGGTGCACAGCTAAATGCAATTCAGGACTTTAGCAATTTTAAGTAGAAACTAAGAGCTACATTTCAGGAGAAGTAAATGGTTTCTGTGTTTAGCCCAGTTTCTGAAGGCAGTGATGTTTATTTGGTCCATCTCTAGCTTCCTATATTTTGTATGTCCTTGCCAATAGCTTTTAAATTTTGTGATCAGTCAGAGAAATTTCACAGATTGCCAAACGATATGTCTATGAAAATAGTGTGTTCTATGAAAATATGTGGTCAGAGAGAGATGAGGTACTAATTGTCCTCAGTATGAGCTCACCCCATAACAGATACCAGGAGTTCACATAAAGGGGTGATTCATGAAAACCCCAACTATGGGAGAAGATTCAGTAGGTGATTGTGGTTGGTTGGATGTCAGGGAAGCCAGTAATAAGATAAAAGGAAACTACACTTGATTAGTTTTGCTTATCACAGAACAATGTGCATTTTAATTACCAGAATTATCTGCAAAGTTCAAATCTGGAATACAGACAGACACAAGGATTTCTGTGATACTGAATCATGTCACAGTGTGGCAGAGTAAAAGCTGTGCATGCCATTTTTAGTGTCTGATTGGCCTTGACAGTAATAATACCATTTACAGCACTTTCAAAGCCCATTACCACCACTAATTAATTCTTAGAATACCCCTGAGGGGTGTTGCTTGGAAGATAAGTTGGAGTATTACTGTTTTAACACTGAAAACAGAAACAGATCACTAAGCAATGCTAGTGCTTGGAATAGAATTCGAGTAAAAACTCTTAATCAAGTGTCAAAGGAAGGCCCTGCTGAAGACGAAAATTTGCTGCTACGCTTCAAAGTCATATTTAAAGATAAACAAAGATATGTAATATATAAAATATTTCTGTATCACTAGTGAATAGATATTAAAAACAATACTTTGTATAACTGCATGAGTATGGTATGGATTTAACTGATTCCAGCACTGTACTAGTCAAACTTCAGCAGAAAGTTTTTCACTAACCCAAACCTCTGCAGTCAGCGTTGGGATGTTCCAACCAAGTGATCAAAAGCCATCACCAATGAATAGCAAACAGTCCTCATTGTGCCTTGTAGGAATGAGCAGTAATAGAGTTTCGTTTCTGGGCAAATAAATGCAGGGTGCAGCTGGGAGTAAAAATATTTATCCACTCTGCAGATTGCAAGTGAAATCCCCTCATTCCCTCATACATGCAGCACTTTCTCAAATCCACTCAACCCAGGAGGGGTTAGTAAGCCACTTAAATTTACAAGAAGTTTTTTAGAACATGGCATGGTCCCTACTCTTTCACCTTACCAGGGAATGGAGGTCTTAAAGAACTTCAATGGATCTTTTTAAAAAAGCAGCTACTTATTTTCCTCCATTTTTCTGATTGCCTTTCTTTTCGTGCTGGGATGTTTGTGCATTGTTCTTGGTTTTAAACAAAAGCTTCCTGTTATCAAGTTATTCTCTTTATATGTAGTAATTCTCACATATATAGTAATTGCAGTTTCGTCCCTGGCAGTCTGGGATGGCCTTTTTTTCCTCTGGATTTTGCAGGTTGTGCTTTGGCATTTGGTGCAGTTAAGCAAGTGTGTGGAGATTGAGTTTAATGAATTAGACAGCAGTACAGAGTAATATAGTTTATATATCACTCATTTTGTGTTTTATTTTTGTTTTTCCAGTGAATGTCATAACTCCACAGATAGAATAAAAGTAAGAGTATGGGATGAAGATGATGATATCAAATCTAGAGTAAAACAGCATTTCAAAAAGGAATCAGATGACTTCCTTGGGCAAACAATCATTGAAGTAAGAACACTGAGTGGAGAAATGGATGTGTGGTATAATTTAGGTATGATTCTTACTGATTTTTTAAAACAAATTTAGGTAGAGTGTTACTTATCTTTAACTTTGTGACTTCAAAATATGTAGCTTTGGTACCAATGTATGACTTTTAAAGTATTAATCATTGCAGGTTGATTTGAAAATGAAAGATAGAACCCCCACTGCCCCGTTCCCCTGTGCCACTGTCAGGGAAGGGGTAGAGAAAATCAGGAGTGAAGTAAACCTATGAAGAAGGGATGGATGTGGGGAAGATGTGTTTTAAGATCTGGGATTATTTTTCATTATCCTCCTCTGATGTCACTGGTAACAGATTGATTTTCCACCAAGTTGAGTCTGGTTTTGGCCATGGAAGTAATTGGTGAGGGGTCTGTTCCCCAGCCTCCTCATCCTTCTCTCAGCCCGTGGGGCTTTCATTAGATTTTCTATCCCCTGTCCAGCAGAGAGGAAGGGAGGTGATAGAGCGGCTTTGGTGGGCACCTGCCAGAATCAACCCATCACACTCAGAGTAGTCCAGGTCATTGGTAAATTCTTCATAACTAAAGGGAAATAATAATAATTAGTACAGATTTCAGGTAGAAAATTACAGTAATTTCAATTGAAAAGGGGAAAGTAGTAAATAAAATAGCTAGTAGTAAATAGTAGTAAATAAGTAGTAAATAGCAGGCTTGTTTGAATATGGGAGATAAAATAAGAAAGATTCTTTACTTCATAGTTAGATATTCTGTTTTGTGTCCTGAACCGTGTGTGAGCTACTAAAAAACATTCTCATTTTCAGCAGCAGGACTCCCTGGCTTTAAAAAGATTAAACTAGAATGATTTATGAAAGCTTTTTGTGTGACATACATGTGTTCTTGATAGTTACTAATGTATTATTTTTCCACTCTTCAGAAAAACGAACAGATAAATCAGCTGTCTCTGGTGCCATTAGACTGAAAATCAATGTTGAAATTGAAGGAGAGGAGAAAGTTGCTCCCTATCATGTGCAGTACACCTGTCTACATGAGGTATGTTGGAGAAGTTATAGTATACAATGTAGAAATTACTGTTGTTGCATAGATAAGGAAAAAAGGCTACAGAACATTGAAACAAATAACTGCTGCTGTACTTGAGGACAAGTTTATTTTAAATTTCCCATTCTGTATTGCTGAGGAAGTATCAGGTTCAGAGGCAAAGGTAGAACAACATAAAACCAACAAACAGATCATTCCTGCCAGGAGGTGTTAAGAAAGATGTTGAGCCAGATAAACTCTCCCTGTACTGTTTTTTGATTTAGCACTTTGGTACATGATTGTTAACATCAGGAATATACAAACATTTCTATTTATTACAGAAGTACGCTGCAAAGGATTTCTTGTTTTATGGTAATACATATTTTGGAGAGTGGGAAAAAGGAGGAAAATATTATAAAATCTCATTTTCTTTCATCTAGTCTGCTTTTTTCAACATTGAAAAAAATAATCACTGATAAATAGGTGTGTCTTCTGAAAGATTTTCTTTATAATTGATTACTCTTCCTTCAAATAGTTATCTGTGTAGAAATTCTATTCTTGAAATACAAGTAGTTTCTGAAAGCTGATAGCTAATACATGGCTGAAAGTTCACCACCAGCACGTAGCCACAAAATCCCATTGTTCACCAGTAGTAAAATCAGACATTTAGGTCATCTCTGCTGATAGATTTTGACCTGAAATTGCAAATGTTGGACCTATGAAGTAAATGACAGTATTCAAATGCTTTAAGATAATCCAAGAGACAGTTATGGACTAATTAGCAAAACAGAAAGTATTTTGAAGTTTTAGGGGTTTTTTTTCAACCACTGAAAACAGGAAATAAAATCTGTTGGACTTTGTGGATACATATGAAATTGTGGAATTTGTGGATACATATGGAGCTAGGCAATCTGAGAAGCATTCTATGCCATGAATGTCAAATCCTAGCTTTGCTCCCAAGGGTACTAACCCTAAGCTTTATTGCACACCTTGCACAACTTGAGAGGCACCTGCAGTATTTCTGGTAGCTCCCTGTAACTTAAGGACTTAAATAATGAATTTGAAATTTATTGATCACAGATACAATTGAAATTGAAACACTCTGTAATAGGTATTGCAACATCACGATTTCATTCACTAAGAAGGGCATATAAAAGAGAAGTTTCTGCACTATTTTGTGTTGCAGTCTTTCTGTGCCAGTTAACAGACAGGACTTGATGTCAAGAAGATACAATGTGCTGAATCACAAGCCTGCTGACTCGTTTGAGCCAGTCTTTAAAAAAATAAACTATTAAAAAATTGATTAACAACATATTGAAGTTCATATTGAACTTTATGTAGGATATATTTTCAGAATGCTTCTTAAAAGCCAAACTTTTGTTTTTTAAGTTAGCTATGCATTTAGAATCTGTTCCATTACTTGACGGAGGTGAAGTCGAACGGAGTGGTGAAAATCCCTGAAGTGAAAGGCGACGAGGCCTGGAAGGTGTACTTTGATGATGCTGCACAAGAAATCGTGGATGAATTTGCAATGCGCTATGGAATTGAATACATTTATCAAGCTATGACGTAAGTATGATCATGGCTGGCTTTCTGCTTTGCTGTCAGCAACGTGTTTGAGGGATGTAATGGATTTCAAGCCTTTGTGAATTCATCCACCTTTTGTCTTCCATTCCTGACTTTAAATTCTTATCATTTTTGTCCATCTGGTGCTCATTGAAGTGTTTCTCATCTGCAGTGCCTTTAAGATATAAGTATTTTATAAGCTGTTACTGGTATTACTGCTAATGCATTCCTTAATCCTCATTATACTGGTATATAGCACAGTTCAGAAATACTTCCAGTGTTCCAGATGCAACTGGAACAGGGTTTCACAAGCTCTGTACTCTTTTCCACTACTATGGAAGCTCACTAGTGGCTACAATGAGCTTCCATAGTATATGTAAATAATATGTGCAAACCATTTTTAACAGTACTGAGACCTATTACTGCATCATCCATTCTGAAGTAGCTGTCCGAACACCTTAGAGCACAGCACCGTATAGCTCAGAGGCCTGGAGATGTGAGAGATCCACCATGTGTTCTCAATTTATACAGCAAAAAATTTTCTGGTAAAAAGGGGTATATTCTGCTGGAGCTGTAGAAAAGCAGGGGGCTCCAAATGAGTCCTCTAAATAAAAAATACAGACTTTTTTCTTATAGAAACCTGATATTGTGGAATTTTTAATCAGAATACCTCTCATTTTTTTGCATCTCTTTACCTCCTAAAAAGAAGAGTCTTAAAATAAGTATGATGGTACATAAAAATCTGAAGTTTTTTTTTCATTGCAAAATATAATGGCACCACGTACTATTGCAATGAGCTTGTCTTTCACTTTATGTAGCTGTCTGTGAATTATCGTATTGTTCATCTAATAGAAGGGTAGGGAATATGTTTTGTACTATACACATTTTTAATGACTTTCCTTCAAGGAACTTACACAGCATTGCACAGAATAATTGATGAAACTCAAGTTTTGTATTTAAACTACATGTGGAGGAATTAATGTCTTGACTTCCATGAGTATTTGTGTTTCTGTGTTTAGTTTCACGGTAGCTCTGTGTGATTGTTATGTCATTTATTAACTTATCCTAGTTTTATAACTTGATTTAAAATGGCATGGGATTTTTACCAAAGTGTTAGTGATAGAGTTGTTCCTGCTGTGTGTATCAAAATGAATTCAAGTTTTGACCAGGAGTGAGTTGTTAAGAGCTATTAATGCTGAAGGAGGGCTGTTATGAGCGATTTGCATAAGAAATAAAGGGCTGATTTAGCATTAGTTTTGTCTTAACTATAGCCCCAGTAGTTGATTATCTCAGTATAGCGTGGCTGGCTGTATTTTTGACTGACAACGGTAACTGTAAAATTATTTTGAATTTTGTTTTTCTTCATTTCTCGATGTATTCAAGTACTGCAAAATTTTCCAGAAAAAGTTTGAAACTGGTTTTAGAAATTCAGATGTGGCAAAAGTCAGCATTGCAAAAATAGCAATATAACTGATATAAGTATATAAAATCTTTTTAACTTAATAGTGGTA
This sequence comes from Irena cyanogastra, assembly GCA_013397155.1. NCBI lineage: Eukaryota > Metazoa > Chordata > Aves > Passeriformes > Irenidae > Irena > Irena cyanogastra. Next base: position 183,502 of record VWZV01002521.1, read on the forward strand.
GAAATTGACAGATTATATTTTTATATAAAGAAGATGCTTTATTTTTAACTCAGTAAATAACATAACATGCAGATATTTGTGAAAAGTAAGTAAATTTAGTCTACACATCTAACATGGAGCTGGGCAAGTACTCCAACACATTTTTCAGGAGCCCTTACTCAAAAATTCTAACCAAGCCATTTTAAGTTAATTGACCTACTTTGCCTTGTTCTCTTTTTGTTCTTGCTTTATACCTTTTCCTCAAAATTTCCTTGATGTTGTTGACTACAAACCAGGTATCTGAAGGCAGATGTAATGAGAAAGTGAATTTAATATTGGTAGTCACAAGAAATAAAAGCTAAGATTTCATTGTCCCCATACCCACATCCTTTTATATTTTAAATGTTTCATGTCAATAATGAGCACTGCCTTTTTGAAGAGATGGCCCCAGCCTGTTTAAGTTAGGAATAAAATCAGTGATTAATGTAATCTCAAGTAATACTTGAAGAAGAATATATATTCATATACCTTGTTTTGCTGATTCATCTGCAGACACATCTCAGAGCATTCAGATTGGTGGGAGAAGAGTAGTGAAGACACTAAGTCTGTTTGTCATGAGGAATTTTCTTTTGGACTATTATCTGCTGGTTTTATTTCTTTTTTATGAGATTACCTTTTTCTTCTGGAACAATTTCAGTGGCTGGAAGAAAATGTACAGCTTCTTGATTTGGAAAATAGAATTATCAGATTGCATATGGTAACAAAGATCTTCTATTAAAACAAAAGTAATTTTCTGCTATACAACAGAGGGAGAATTTGAATGTAATCACTTTGCCCAGAGGAATATTGTGTAAGAATTTTTTGCTTGAGAATCTAGTTGCAGAGTACTTCTACTGCATGTCTCATGATAACATTGGAAATTAAAATGTTTGTGTTTGTAAATGCAAAACTGACTAAGCTTTAATACCCTGGGATCCAGACCCCAGAGAGCATCTGCACTTTATCAGGCTACGTGAGTTTTAGGATGCTGCTAATGAGATGCTCTTTTTGCCTGAATTTAATTTTGAGTATTCATTTTTTTTTAAGTTAGCTATTATAAATATTAGTGCCACCTAATGATAGTCTGACCTGACCCTTTTAAGTAGGAACATATGCCTTTCTGTATTTCTACACAACCTAAACCTGATTAAGCTTCTCTAAAGTACCCCTGTCTGAAGTGATATGGCATCCTGTTCCACTAGAGCAGTAAACAATCCCACTTGTCTATCATTTCTGGTTCATGATGGTGGCTTTGTCATCTATGATCCCTTAATAAACCCTGAAGATTTCCTTCTGGCCCTCAATAGTTAGTTATATCTATTCCTTTAGAGCACAAAAATAATATTTCAAAAATTGAGTCTTGATTTTCTAAATACAGTGAATATACTCATACTAGAATGTGGGAGTCAGACCAGAAGATATCACACAGGTTACCTGTCTGCTCTAGTCATTGTTCCCAGTGAGGCCTTTCTCACCAAACTTAGAGAATGAATTCAGGTGTGGTTGCACCTCTTGCTGGGGATAGGAACATCTCCAATTTTTATGTGGTAAATGTAGATACTTTTTCCCTAAAGATGCTGCCTTAGAAGGGGTATTTTACTCTCAGGATACAGATTAGGACTGCAAAGTTCCTGAGCAAGGAAATCTGCTTTAAGTTACCAAATGTGGAATTCATGTGAATACAAAAACAGCCATCAACCCAAACTAAAATACAACAAAAAGACTGATTCTGTTGCAGTAATTGCAGCTCTTTGAAGTCTTGACTGTATAGGTTACATAATCCACTCTTCTTTCTTATTATTATTTTATTCTTCCACTCCTCGTGGAGTTGTACTAGGAAAAGAAAAGCGAGACCATTACAGCCATTCTTACATGGTTTAGATGAGATTTTTTTTTTTATTTTTGTTGTGGATAGCAGCCAGACAGACGCTGTTAGCCACACGGCTAGCACATGCAGCTCCCAGAAGTACAAGCATGGATGTGTGAGACAATAGGGAGGAAAAGAAGTATCACAGAAAACGGGAAGAAAAAGTAGAAAAAGAACACAATGATCCAGCTGGCTTTTATTTTGATGGCTGTGGTGATTGATGGCAGTTTATGCTGTAAATTCAATGTCTAGAAGGAATCATACTGGAACTTTATTTACCTACATTTATTAAGCCACACACTGCAGTGAAGAAATAGTAACTTTTTTCCTGTCATTCATCTTTCAACACAATTTATTTCTCTATAGAAGGTAGAAATCCAAGCACGTATTGAAACAGTGTTTGACTAGACACTGAAATTACACATAATATCAGCAGCCTGAATTTACTGTGTAATAGAGTCAAGTGCAATAAAAGCTCTATTAAGATCTTTACTTCTTACTGGCAAGAGTCACCACAGGTAGAACCTAATGATTCTCAATCAGCAACATAGCTCTCATTCCAGCAGGTTAATGGGCACTAACTATGTCATCTTGTTCTCCTGCTAGTTTTCAATTAATGTGGCAGCATTATAAAAAGCACACAAATTGCCCATTAAACTAATTTTTTATTGATAGCATTTGCTTACTGATGAACACAGCACATCAATTAGGCTTCTTTCTTTGCTAATTCATGCTAACAGAAATATTGGAAGAATCCCAGGCACTGTCTGTTGGTCAGAAAATTGCATTGTGAGAAAGTTGGAGCAAGCAGGCTGGATTTCAGACACCACTGTAGCTTATGCAGTGCAATCTTGCTCTAAAATGTGTGAGACTTAGCAATGGTTGCTGTGACATCATGTACCCACTAGAAATTGTTAATAACTCATGCTACTGGCTGCTGTTTTCAAAGACCTGCAAAAACAAGGACAGGGGTGTATTTTGATTTATTCATTTTAGCAAGCAGAAGGAATCCAGGTATCTTGCAGGTAGCAGATAAACCTGAGTTATCAGCACTCTGAGTCATGACCCATATTGTGTACTTAATAGGTCCTGTGAACATGAGAGATTTTAATTAAATGATGGAGAGAAACAAAACTCTGTCACAGATGCTTTATCATAATTTTCACTAAGCACATTACAGCTGAAACTGTGCAGTGGTACTAGTGTATGGTGATACAGACTGATTACCTAAATTTTACTGGCTGGATCAAAGTGAAAGAGTTTCAGTTATGGCCTAATTCAAATCAAGGTGAACCCAGAAGCTGCTTGAAGCACCTTTCATTAATAATCTAGTGTAAAATAAAAGCCACACTAAAATGCTGGTTTGAATCTTTTAGTTAGCAACAAAAACATAAATTATACCAATTATTTTAAATTTTCCTTGTGAAAAATTGCCACAGTTTGGGTCTGTTTTCAAGATAAGAATTCAGTACAGGTCATGGGTAGCTCATTGTGAAGTGTTCAGATGAACCTGCAGAAGACACCGTAAGATGTTGACCCAAACAATATTTCCATGGTCTGTCATGTTCCCTGAAGGCAATTGAGACAATCTCAGTGATTTCCCTATTGCTGGCTCCTCCTTTTGCCTGCCTTCTCCCTCAGTAGAGCGTATGTTACAGGTATGACTCTAAGGCCAGTGGGGTTATTCGTGCCTTTTATCTCTAGGTTGATGTTACTCATGCACTAAGGACCTTTAAGTCCACTAAAAGACTTATGGAAATTAAAGGTCACCAGTAAAAGTATTAATTATTTTGTCAATTTATTGAAAAGTGGTTCTGATCATCTCTACGTATATTTCCTGAACTTACTTGTAGATAAAGAGATATTTCTGTCAGCTTTAAAGGTTACTTCTATTGGTGAGAACCACCTGACTTCACTATTGTATTTTATTACAAAGGAAGGTATTATTCTTCTACTTGGCAGAAAACATGTGACATATGATGAAAGATTTTTCTGAGGGGTAGAGTGTTGTTCTTTTGTTGAATTCACATTTCAGTCTTCAGAAGCACTCCTTGAAAATACTGGCAGTGAATGAAAGGTTTGGTAACACTATTCCATGAGCACATAGCTGGGAATGCTTGATTCTAGTCCTGGCCCATGTGATTGGTTTCTTTGTAGTTTTGAGCAGTTTCTCTTAGTTATGTAAAATGCAGATAACAGCACTTAGTAATTGCCCCTACAGGAAAATAATCTTGAATAATGCCTTGAAAGATGATTTGGGCAGTGACAATAGTTAAGGGTATTTGGCTTAAGTTCAGCAGGAGAGTTCAATTGAACCTTGTGTTAATTTTTTTCTTGGAAGGACATTAGTGCCCAGGTGGTTCAGGCCCAGCACACTGCTCTGCCTTATGCTCCTGAGGAGGAACAGGAGAGAGGAGCCAGAGACTCCAGCTAAGAGGAGCATGTGGCCAAATCGGGACCTTCTACAGACACTGATTGGAGTTTCTTAATCCTCTTCTGTTTTTACACCCATTTTTACCACCATCTTTTCCTAATCCCCCTCATTCTCTTTCCTATTTGTGTACTTTTAGTCTTTATGCCTTTATCTCCTTCCCAGTCCTGCCTAATTATAAATCTTGAAATTAGGAATTTATGTTTGCAATGATGATGTTCACTCTCCTCATGTGTCAGATCTTTCATTTATTTGTACCTCTCATGTTCTGTTGTGTTATAAGCTCTTTGTATGCTACCAGTAGGCATCTCCTGTCTCAATAAACAAGTAAACAGTGCTGCTACATTGCACCTCTGGTTTTAGCATGCTTTGGGTTTAACAGACTGATTACCTAAATTTTACTGGCCTGGATCAAAGTGGAAGAGTTTCAGTTATGGCCTGATTCAAATCAAGGTGAACCCAGAAGCTGCTTGAAGCCTCTTTCATTAATAATCTAGTGTAAAATAAAAGCCACACTAAAATGCTGGCTTGAGTTTTTTAGTTGGCTACAATTAAATCTTCTACTGTAGATCTCTGTGACTTTCCATGATGATGAGTTAGAGTTTGCTTTTTAGGTTTTCTTTAATAATGAATGTTTTGCTTAATAGCAATTAAAATAGTTAAGTCATATTTTTGTGTTTAGGATTAACAAAGTAACAACTGAATGTGAATCTCATGTGGCGTTTGAAAATATCAGTGTGCAACAAGTGGCAGTTGTATCAAACATGTCTGGATCTTCCTCATATACATCTGTACAATTTTCCACGAGATAGCCTGAAAGTTACATCATTGGATGATTGGATCATTGAAAAAAAACATAATGGGAGAAGAAGTAGATTCCCTGCCATCTTTAATAACTGTTGGTTTGTTTGAATTTCAGACACTTTTCCTGTCTCTCTTCTAAATACATGTGCCCAGGTGTTCCAGCAGTTATGAGTACATTATTGGCCAATATAAATGCTTTCTATGCTCATACAACAGCAGCAACTAATGTATCTGCCTCAGATCGCTTTGCTGCTACTAACTTTGGGGTAAGTAGATTTCCTTTTTTAGCAGAGTTCTGGTCCTTTTTTTTCCTAGTATATTCCATATTAACTTCTACATTGATTTTTTTTTTTTTTAAATTTCTTGTTTTAAAGAGTAAGGGTTGCTGTTAGCTTTTGAAAATTTTACCCTGAGTCTTTAAAATCAATCATCATAGAAGACAGAGAAGATGATGTGAGGCGTAGAGGGTAGAAAGCACTGACACACAGTCACAGTACTAAAATCTCCAACAAACAGGTTTTTATTTTATTGCAGCGGGCCTTACAAACAGCTAATTGCATTAGACTAAGTATTGGATGCAATTCCTTTCTTGGGCTGTGTCATCATTGAACTCATGTTAACCTAATGGATGTAGCCATAAATGTTGCTCTTCTCACAAGGATCCATAATGGACTCTCGCTTATTTTTGCTGAAATTTTTGCTGGTGCGTTGTCCAAGTCCTGGATTTAGGTATCAGGAATTTTGGGAGGAATAGTAGCATTTCAGTAGCATGTGGTAATACTTCTTGTCATTGCTAAATTTTCTTCTGTGAATAAGTATCTCACAGTATGGAGTTCCTAGTCTTTGAACATGATAATAAATAAAGATACATTCACTCCTTCTTCTGATTTCTTCACCTACTCTCAGAGGAATTGAGAGCAGTAAGGCAGAGCAATAATTCAAAGAGGTTGCCTTCATAGCCCTGGTATTACACATGATACGGAGAGTATAAACACAATCTTACGCTGAAAAATGCATTTATTCTTTCCTCTTTTTTCTTTTTTTAATAGGGCTTTTATTTGTAGGACTGATATCAAAGGCATATTTGATGTAACAGTTTTCATAAAATACCATTTTTTGACATGAAATAAAATATTAATTGTAATTAAAATTTATTAAATACAAATTAAAATTTAAAATTTAAAATTTTACTTGAAGTAGTATAAGAGGCACTAGTACTCTTCTCCAATATTAGAATAATAGAGGAATTATGAATTTCAGATTTTCAAGACAAAATTATTAAATTACACATTTGGATGAGTAAACCAAGAATTACTTAATATCTGTGTTGAGACAAGTCTTCTCTTTCAATGCTCAAGCTTCTTTGCCTTTGACGCAACTTTTGAAATTTAGAATGGTTTTTCTGGATTTTTTTATACTTTTTTCCCATTTTTCTAATGATCAGAACTACTTTTGTCCTCAGACTGGGCAGAGATTAAGTCCTTTCTGTGATGTTAATGCCAGTTTGCCTTTGACGCAATTCCAATCCAATTCATAGTTCAACAGATGGATGGAAAAAGCGTAGTAGGCATCACTAAAAGAGATTTGGAGCTCTTTTTTCAAACAATTGACTTATAGGCAAAATATTAGATTATTCTTCTCTCCTGGGTCAAAAGGCATTTGTTAGTGAATAGCTGTGCATCGTTCATCAAAAAGAACATCTCAAATTCAAGTCCTCAGGCTACAGCTGGGAATGATTTGGCTGACTGAATATTTCAGTAGAGATTTATAACATGACAAAAAAGTTCTCTTTTGATTGGTCCCTTAAGGGAACTGTGCCAAATTAGTGGGGTTTGGTGTAGGTTAGAACTCCACTGATGAGAGACAGTGCACAAACACTCTATTTTCAAATTCCTGATCATGGCATTTGAGGGATGGGACAGACACAATCAGTGCATCCTGAGAGCTAACAGCTCCTGCTTCTTCCAAAAGTCCACATAGACTGAGGTTTCAGTTTTGTGCAGTAGACTATAGAATATGTTCTAACATGGTAATTAGAAACTCATTAGTATTACTTGAAAATGGCACAACTCAGCTGGAAATCTCACAGCAAAATAATTTCACTGCTCCTTCATCTATCAAGATAACAAGTTAATCTTCACATTTGAAAGGAAAAAGTAAAATTTTATTGTATTAGTATTATTTAATTTATTCCTACAAAAGCCACTGTTTCAGAGATACAATTTTCAATCATACTTTTGCACCAAATTCTGTTGTAAATAAGCATCATTTCTTACTTATTAAAGGAGGGGGGGAAGTGCTTTCTTCAAGAGTTTAATCAGTTGCAAGGCAAATATAAGACAGGAAAGTGTTGCATTGCAAGATCTTTGTGACCTTCCTAATGTATTGCACAGCTGCACAGTGTTTAATTCATACCAGGTATTCAACATAGGTAGAAAGGGAAAAGCAAGTGAAAGAAGATGCATTGCCTGACCTTGAAACACAGATATTTCAAACCATCACTTGTATATGAAATAATGGAAAACAAATTGATTTTCAAATAAGTTAAGAGTGGAAAGAAGCTTTCTAAAACCCCAGCAATTACAGGAACCTGCAAATTCTAGTGGAACGTATTCTTGTTTTCTTTTTACAGAGAGAAAAGTTCATAAAGTTGCTGGATCAATTGCACAATTCTCTAAGGATTGATTTATCTAAATACAGGGTATGTACAACATATTCTATTCGAGTCAACATGAGACCCCCAAGTCCTTTAGAACAAAAATTTACAGAATTTCAGCTGTTTAACACCAATTTTTTTCCAATTGACGAAAAGAAAAATCTTAGTATTTTCTTTCCAAAAGCTAAGAATGGGTCAGGGGATTATCACATATTCAAGAAAGAGTGGTATTCAACAACTTTTATTAAATTGGTCTATAACTAGTCTTCAGTTGATTAAGTTAATTTATCTGAGAATTACCTTCACTGACCCAGGTAGTGCAAAGTGCAGTTACTGCTGTATTTTTTCTGAGCCTGAGGTCTTTGCTCCAACTTGCATGCTAAGACCCTAGTAATGTGGAAAGAGTCTTGTCTCCTTGTTCTTCTGTGTGGTAGCAGTTAGTTTCATTTCTGCCTCGTGGAATCTCCTTCCACTGAGCCATGGCCCAAAGCCAGCCTTTCAGGAAAGCAGGCACTGGGTACCTGCCAGTTACTGTTCGGTTCTGAACTCCCTCTCCTTCCCCAGTCCACTGGATCATGAAACTTTCAGCCAGTACCTAAGTTAGGGTCACCTGCATCACCTGTGGCTCTCCTTTCAGCTTCTAGGAGTGGCAGCCTCCAAGTCAAGGATTTGTCTGTTCATGTGGCCTGCTCTTCAAAACTGGAGGAGAAAGGGAATATATAAAAGAACCCGAAGGCATTAGAGGGAGTGGAAGTTGCACATACTTTGTTTTTAAGGCCATGTCCTTCATGAAGGAGATATGTTCATGCTAAGATCTTTTAATCTTGAAGCATGCTATCCAGACAGTATTGTAGCATGAGGCTGATATTTCATTAGTTGGTAGTTATTTAAATAACACTACTTCAAATCACTCTGTTAACCCAGAGATCATAGCAAAAATTGAGTGTATTATTTCTACATTAAGCTTACTACTGCATTTATGCCAATGATTGATGTATGTGCCATGTAAAACCCATAAATTATTTTCATTAGCAACAATTTCCAGACTTTTTGTAACATTTTTTACTCCATTCATGTTTTGGAAATATCACAATATTTTAAATTATTCATATTAAAAGTGCAGGAGCATTATCAAAGATGCTCCTACTCATGTCCAAGGGATACTTATCATTAACTACCTCACAGACAGAATTTGGGTAACGGGAACATCTCTAATCCTTCCAAGACCTTATGTTTTCTTAGAGGGTTTTTATGTGGTTCTTCAAGGATTTTACCTGTAACTCAAATTTTGAATGATTCCTCTTTCCCTGATTCACCAGGATAATTTTCCTGCTAGCAATTCTGAAAGACTCCAAGATCTGAAATCAACTGTGGACCTGCTTACCAGCATTACTTTTTTTCGGATGAAGGTATTGTCCTTTACTTACACAAATAAATTCCCTGACAGAAACAAAAAATTTACCTTTTTAATTAAAGTCAGGTCATATAAAGCATGCTTAGCTGAACTCCTTAGGAGTCATATAGAATAATGGTTTTCTGCTGATAAAATAAAATCACAAGTCAAACAGCAAAATAGATCTGATAGCTGTTTGCCTTAGTCTCTCCAAAGGCTGAGAATTAAGTGGTCAAGCATGGAAATATTTTTGGAATGGAATGGTACACATTAATATTACTGAATGAAAAAAGAGAAACACAAAGCAACCTTTGTCCTAATAGCATATGATTCCATTGCATTAGACAACTACATAAAGAGAATTAAAATAATCTGTTAAGTTAAAGTTTGAATTTGCTTTAAATAAGTATCTGCTATTTAGCTGATAGTCTTTTTCAAAGGAAAGCACATATTATATGGTTTAATTATTTCCTAAGTAATAAAAAAATGATAAAATGTAAACCCTAAGATGTAAAGGTGTAAACTCTTGGGCACACTTTCATCATATAAATGCCTCTTTCATCATATAAATATTTTAACTTAAATAAAACTGAGTGATAATATCTAATTGCTTGTATTTTAATGTATCTTTGAGCTAATTCTACCTTAATTCAACGCAATTTTAATTATTTTTATCATTGCTTCATTTGAGCACTTTTCATCCTGTACAGAACTAGATTCAGCACTTGGATGTTTTGTGTTCAATCTAATTCTGACATTCTCCCATTTATGAAATATTTAATTAGGTCCTGGAATTGCAGAGCCCTCCTCGAGCCAGTACTGTGGTGAAAGACTGTGTAAAAGCCTGCCTGGATTCAACTTATAAATACATTTTTGACAATTGCTATGATCTCTACTCCCAATTAGTGGATCAGGTAAGGTCAAAATGAACTTGTTCTGTGCAATTGCTCAATCATTATTGTTAGTTTGCATTTAGTAAACAGAAAGTCTTCTGGTGCTCCTTCATATCAAAGCACTCAGATTTTCATTCTATTTATGCATGGAGGAGCAACATACCATAAATACACCATAGACAGCTATGAGCTCTAAAATGAGTTTCAAAATGGACACATTGCCTCATAATGTAGTCTTCAAGTTGGACAGGACTGTGAAATTGTCCAGTGGTTTTGATTGATTGATTGATTACTGTTGATTGATTTACCATTTGATTGATTGCTGTTGCTTTAAGATCTGTAACAGGAAAATAGTTATTTAAAATCCAACATTTCACTTCTGTAACTTTAGAAACAAAGTTTTAATTTGTTGAAAATGATACCGTCTTTCCAGCCTTATATTTTAGTACCTATGATGCATACTTGGGTCCAAGCTTTAGCAACTACTTTAAGAAAGCAGAGGATAATTCTGAAACATTTCGTAATATTAGACTGTCAGGTTGAACTGTCAATGCAAAATAATTATAGCATTTGTTGTGTTCCAAATGTCATGCAAAATCCTTGAGAATACTCTTTATTTTTTAATATAATATGGTCATTCCGTAGGTAATGCTAGAACTAATTACTGTCTTAAAGGAGCATCACTTCTTTATCATATTACCTCCTGTACCTTGTATTTGCTTTCTGGATGGTGCACATTCAAAAAATGGTAGTTCTGTGACTATTGCAGCCTTGAATGGGATTAACTAAGTTCCTTGGCAAATGCATTTTTTTTTGTGTGTGTATGTAATTAATAAGAACACTCATACTAATGATATAAGACTTCAAATGAAATTTATTTGAAAACACATTTCACTTAAATTCAGACTATGAATTCCTGTATTTTAGGAAAGGTGACATTTGCTATTGAACATTTCTGAAACAAGAATTTATTTTCTCACGTTGGATTCCTCGTATGTGAGAAAACTTAACTGTAGCTTTGAATGTAAGAGTTTCTCACCAGCACCATTAAGCACTCCATACTTAGTGCTGATGTGTGTTTATCCTACAACAGATTATATTGTAAGCTGAGTAGGAGTATAAATTAGTGGAAGGAGCAGCTTCAGGCATCGCATCTATTTACGTCATAAACTGTTCTGTTTTCTCGCTAACATTTACTCTGCAGCAATTTGATCTTGTCTGGTAAATATAATATGAAGTGCTGCTAGAGTGGGTATTACATAAGTCTGCAGTTTATCAGTAGATTCTAGTCCTCAGTAAACAGCTAAAAATGATGAAGTCTTACCTCTGCAAAGCATTGTGAGAACTGCAAAAGCTTATTTGTATTCAAAAAATACACAACTCTTTTAAAGTGAATCCATACAGTCATTTAGCCTGTCTATTTAAAAATATGGTTTTAAAGTGCAGGGATATTACAGCTTTTCTGCTTGGTAGAGAATGTAAAACTTGCCTAAGTAAGGGTTCTCTCCAAATTATATTTGAGGAAGAACAGGCAATGTTGTTACTATATTTTTCTCTCACACAACTCCACTTAATGGTGGAGAAATAAGAAGTCCTGAAATAAAAATTTTTAAAAAATCCACTAGTATTCACTCAGTTGGAAAACTGAGTTAACTGCATTTCACTGTATTTCTGCACCTTTTGAGTTCTCTTTCCCAAGATTTCCAGCAGGGGCAGTTTTATATGGAAACTTTAAGGAGACAATTGTCTGTACAGTTACGATACCAAGCAGTGCAAGAAACTTCAGTGAAGAAGTGTAAAAAGTAAAATTTAAAATAAATAGATTGCATTCAAAATAATTATTTTTAACATCAAATCACATCAACACTCAAACAAAAAATTCAAGCAACAATCACATCTAATCTTAATGCCAGACAGTAAAACTTTCTTTCACAGAAGGTGGGAGACAATTCTGAGAAATATAACTGGTCTAGCTTTAGTAGAGACATGAGTAAAATTAATTCCATAGACTACCTGAATTCTATATCACCTCCTAAGTTGTATAAGGAGACTTTGTTCAGTATGATTCTCTTATGGTTTCCTATCAATATATGCAAAAGTGCATTTGGTTTTAGGGACACTAAAATGCAGCTTGTTTGAACCTATAGCCCTGGAGGCTTTCCAGTGAATCCAGGTGACTGGCTTGTGGTACCACTGTTACAATAATGAGGCAGTAACCAGTATTCTAAATAACATTTCGTTAGCTTTGTGTCTAAGCCCCTTGGATTAGGCCACTTTCCACCCTTAAGCCTTCCTCAGTTCCCATTCCCTTATCTCTGCTCCTCCCCATCAGGTGAGGTCTCCTCCCCTCAGAGGGAGAGAGTTCATCCTAGCGTGGTTCTGCAGCACAGGAGTTCATGTTTTAGCTGCACAGCTGAGCCTGAGCTGTGAGTACTGAGAACTGAAATTGATGAGCCCCAAAGCACCGAGAAATGGTTCTTATGTAGGTCAGCACCTGCTCTCACTCAGGGGAGGGACTGGCAGATGCTGTCCTGCTGAGTCCCCTGCACGCTCAGGGTGTGTATCTGTGTGTAACTCAGGGTAACCACCTTCTGCAACTGCTTTTGGCTGCAGCCTTAAATTGTCAGAGATGCCTGCCACAGTATTTCTAGAAAATATGCTTCAGGTCTGATTGTGTGGGATTGTTTCATTTTGAAGTGAAAATAGAGCAATGACTGTTAAAATTGAGGGGCTCAAACTGAAATTTTTGGATATTTGCCACTATAAACACAAAAAGTAAATCACCAAATACGCTCAGCAGTCTCCAATTCCTCTTTTTATTACTCTCCACCTTTGTGTCAGGCAGACAATCACCGTTAAAAAGCTAATGTCTTGCAGCACAATATCACCCCTGAGGACATTTCCTGGGGTGAAGTATTGCAAATGCTAACAGTATGCAAAAATGTCATACTACAGTTCCACACCAGAATACAAAGAACAGCTGATGGCAAAAACCAATGACTTCCACAGACAGTAAAACATGATGGCTTGACAGTCTTAATGACATGTATATTGCTATCCTCATTATTGGAGACAAAGCCCTCTGATGAAGACCTGTCTAGCTCCTTACGCAGCACATGCAGTATTTTCTCTTTTTAGTTAATAGTTATCTGAGTGAAGTGCTTAGCTGCCCTATGTTAAAAAAATATCCTGGAGAAGTAGTTTAGGAAGCACTTTGATAGCTTTTTGACTCAATTAACAGGTATGTCACTCTTTCTGTTTTCTTGAGAAAACAAATTTTGAAATCCTGGCTGGTGCTCACAGTGACTGAAGTCCCTTCAATAATTCTTTTTGCAGTCTTCTGCACTGAGTGACACCAATGAAATGCAGACCATACCCTTCATGTTATCTGAAGAGCTCTTGATCAGTACAAATAATTTCATGACTGATAGCACCAATATACTAGAATAAAACACTGGAGTACTTTATATTTGATGCCAGCTTATCAGAACAGGCCTGATGTTAGGCACCTCTACTTGAGCTTTGCTCAGCTCTGCGTGTTGTCACAGCACAGCTTGGTGCAGACAGGAGGTAGCAAAGAGCAGTTGACTCATTCAGGAGCCAGGTGTGGTACAGCTGCAGCAGCACAGTACTCTGCCCTTGCCATTCATCTCTGGCAGGGGCACAGCACCTTGGGTTGGGCTGATAACAACTAAAACATCCCAGCTCTGGGAATCACAGCTGTAGATAAACACATGGATGGGCCCATGCTTTGGGAGCTGGCTCAGTTTTGCTTTACGTAGTTACTAAGTTTACTTACTAAGTAAAGCATCCTCATAATTTTTCCATTTGGGATTCGGAATCCAAGACTCATAGTTGTTTTTGAAGGTGTACTTTTTTCTCTTTCATATAGAAGACAAAAAAAATGTTAGATTATTAATTTCTTATAGAAATACTGCAAGAATTGAAGCATGACTGTGATCTGTGGCTTTTAAACATGCTCAGATGTATAAAGTGGGAAATAAAGTGCAGTAGCAAAAGCTGTTTACTACAGAGAGTCCTATTTTTCAGGCGTGCAAATTTCTGTGTCAAGTAATAATTCTTGTAAGCCCCTTTGTTATATTGAAAAGGTTCTGACTTCTTCAAATCTGGCATGCAGAAGGTATTTAGAGACCTCTCCTTTGGTGTTGCAGCATTGTGTTTGATGGGCAGCATGTTAACCACAGTAATAGAAAAACATTTGGTAAATTACCTCAGAACAGAAAGATGCATTTTGTGCTATGGTATTTCCAGCCCCATTCTGAGAATTCTCTGTCAGAAGAAGACCAAATCTTACAGATATAATTTCTTCTTAGCAGTTTGTCTGGTTAGAAATACTGGTTAGAAAGTCAAAGAGCTTACAATGAGTGAGGGGCTCACTTTGGTCTTCCTCCACCTGTTCCCTGCAGAAGCAGAACACTTCTGGGTGGGTGGGTCAGATCCAAACCACAGTATCACCTGGCTGGCCACTGCAGAGGAGCTATGCATGTTACACTGCCCTAAACAGATAGACCAGTTAAACCAGCTCCTTTCACATGCCAGTTCTTGAATAAAAAGGCTGACAATTCTTGATGAGAATAAATCCAAAAGAATTCTGTTCTACTTCAGTTGGTACTGGAGAATACATACAGTAAACTTGCCTGGGGAAGATGTGGGTTCCCCATCCCTGGAAGTGTTGAAGACCACTTTGAATGGGACTCTGAGCAATGTGGTCTAATGGAAGGTGTCCCTGCCCACAGTAGGAGGAATGAAAAATATGATCTTTGGCATCACTTCCAACCCAAACCATTCTGTGATTCTATGATGATTCTTCAAATAGGGTTTCAGTTTCAAATAAGTTAACAGTTTAGGAGTTATTTACTGTGCAACAGCACTGCATAGGGAAATCCCTCACAGGTTTTGAATGCATGTCTGCAAGTGGTTTCTGGCTTTAGGCTTGCTTGAGTAAATTCTGTAAGGCCAAATTTTCATTCTTTTAAATATTAAAATTTAATTTAAAATTATGTAAAATTCTAAAAATAGGCAGGCCATAATATGTGAATGTCTACATATGTGTATATTTTCTATATATTGCATATTGTAAATTTGCTGGTGATTCTACATTAAGTAATATTATATGTAATGTAATTAATAAATATGCAGTTTAAAATATGGAAGAATGATTAAAATTAATATTTCATTATCTAAGACTGTTCTATAGCCTCTGTAGCCTTGTGCTGATGAAGGCTACTGTGTTGGTTTCCATTGAGTTTCCACGGTATCGTTATTTATATAGAAAATATTGTATTCTGAAACCTAGCTTAGGACTTGCAGCAGACAGCAATATATAACTTTCTGATATCGTAGGATTCAATTTATCAAAGTCACACAGATAATAATGGGTATTGATTGCATAGAACATAACAAAATAAAAACAAAGAAAATTAAACCAGGCATTCATCCTACGATGTGGTAAAATCAGTGATGAGAGAAGTTGAAAGCCCTCTTTCTCAGATCAGGCTTTACAGATTTGTCTCAGGGTAATAGAGATGTAGATTTTAATCTTGCTTCACACTGGGTCTGAGATTGCTTTCTCCAGACTCAGACCCTTTTCTAGAGTACAAAATGTTTGTTTGTCAACAGTTTAGCCTTTTTTTTTTCATTAAACTCAGAAAACTCCTTCTACATTTTATTTTTCTCTTTAAGAGAGTATCAAAACACCAGCAATTATTTTAGAGGCTCTGTGCTGCATGATCCATTGCTTGCATATGAATTCAGGTGACTAGCAAATTGACAGTAAAAGGGAATTGAGAAAAACATGTTTCGTGCAAATAATTTATTTTGATTCATATCCTATGAAAAATTGCTCTTATACACTTCCTCTTTCTGATTTTGATGTCTTCTGTGGCAAAAGACAAAGACTTATCACCTAGTTTGGATGTTGCATTAAAATAAAACCACAGAGAATCTCTAGTTCTTACTGTATTTGTGAATCTTAAGTGAATAATATGACTTCTCTTTAAAGACACTTTTTTATAAGGTGTTTGCTGGGGTGATCCTAAAGACAAGAAGTACCCAAGTCAGTTAATATGAGAGTATAAAAACCTGTCTTGTTGGTGAGGTATCATCTGCTCTTACTGCTTGTTTGTACTGCCAGCAGAAGCCCCTTGGGAATATCATTGTTGTGCCTTTGGCCAGTCACTTATTGAGCTTTTAAGTGTAGGACATCTTCTGGCATTTCATGGCTCTGTGCATGTGGGCAGCATTACCGTCCAAAGTGATGTTACAGGAGGTCAAGGTATTTTAAATAGCCCTTCCTATGTGAAAAGGTTCATAGTAAAGAAAGTGATTCTGCTAATTGGCAAACTTTCATTCATATCAGTGTTTGGAAAGGTCTCTTGGTTATTGGAAGAGCAGTCTGTGATTTGAGCTTGTTCAGTGCTGTATCAAACAAAAATGGGAAACTTAAGAAACTCATTTATTTTAAACGTAAGAACCACTAATAGGATCAGTTTAATCGTTTTGTCATCTTGCTATACCAAGAGTTTCTATTCCTCTTGACCTTTTCAGTTGTATTTTTAAAAAAATCTCATTGTTATTATCCTCTACAATAATAAGCGGTATTTAGGGTCTCCTATATCTTCTCACTGTATTTGTGCCAGTGTGGCACTAATTAGGTATATCAGCTATTTAGTTCCTGCTTTTACACTGACAGTTTCTTTCAAATGGGTATAATGAGAAAGGAAAAAACCACCAAAATTGAAATCAAATTTCCACCACTGTTTTACCTCATTATAACAGCACTGCACCAAGCTTGCCAGAGTTGGGGTGGCACTGTCAAACACACAGTGTGGTTTTGGGCATTGCCCTGTGGAATGGGCCCTGTGCAGGGCTGGGCTCTGCTCCTTGTGGGCCCATTCCAACTCAGAGTATTCCATAATTCTGTAATGCTTCTACAAAGGCATCTGTTGTACATAAAGGAAATAATAGTGCTGACAATAATGAGGTAAAAAGAGCTTGGATGATTCTGAGCATTTCTAACACATAGGTAGATTTTAGGATAAAGAATGGAAATAACAACTAGGGATGGGCAGAGTATGAACTTTCTGTTCGGGACATAAAACTACATCTGTAATGTGAGACTATTTTAAAAATGCCTTCTCTGGGGCTTTTGAAAAGGTCATACAGATTTTAAAAAGATTTCTTTTCCAGAGAATTTTTTTAGAAAGGACCTCCTTGTGCAACTGTTACTTTGTAAATCACTTACTTTTTGCTATCTCTGTTAAAGAACAGCATTTTGCGATCTGTGATTCACATTCACAGCCATGAAAAACTGTCTCAGCTACATGTCACTTGCTGTGAAATACAGTTCTTGGATAAGATGCTGAGCTACATCTGAGATGGCTTTGTCTTCTACAGCTGCCTTTCAGTTGATTTGATTTAACAAGCTTCTGAGGGAAAAAAATGGTCTATTCGACATACATCTTTGATATAGAAACAAGGCCTTTTTAGTAAAAATATAATATATACCAGGGTACACCCTGATGAGTGACATGAATACTTTAATGTTCATTTCTGTTTTGTAAAGCTCTCTCATTTGCATGCAGAATTGTTAATTGTTGGTGACACCAGACCCACCATCCTTTGACCTGCTTCTGAGTTTTATTTCTGTTGCTTTAGACACTGAGGTGGTACCTTTTTTAGTTCAGCTGAGTATGTAGCAGTGTGATTAATGATACTTGTCTAAAATATTCCACAGTGGCCACAAAAACAGTTTCAAATAGGTGTTGTTGAAATTCCCTTTTCTGCCCATCTAAATGCTATTCATAGATAAAAGTTAATTGGGGTTAAATTAACGTTTAATTAATTCACTGTGAGACTGGTACAGTGTTAGGCATATTCAAAAAGATACCAGGTCCATTGAAGTGGTCATAGTTGGACTAGGAATGAGAAGTACAGGGAATATGTGTTTAAACTTGCAGGATCACAGGCATGTTTATTTTCTAACCTCCTAGCTGAGTGCCCTTTCAGTCTCACACAGCAGTGTAGAAGAGCATGTGTAGATCTAGCATGTGCAGACATGTGGCAGAAATTACTCATTAATGTGTCCATGCAGAATTAAAAATATTTCTTTTCATATTTGGGTCGCTACATTGAAGTTATTTATTGGAACATTGATAAAGAATCTGATCCTTCTGCCAAGCAAAGGAATGCAAAGTACTTTTTCCTAGGGAATTGTAGGCTAAGAGTTCATAAATAAAAATTGTAGAGACAAAGTCTATCTGTAAATGCTTATTTTAGTGAAATTAAAGAATATGAAATTATTAATAAAATAAAGGGAAATTCAACTGCTTCTTCATTTAGACTGTACGTCTTAAGCAGCTGTTAGGCCAAATACCTTCAGCATATAATTCAAAACAAAACATTAAACACTCCTCAGCATTGATTTTTTCAGTCTTTATTGTGTTGGGTATAAAAGTTCTGCCTCAACAGGCAATTCTACCTGTGCTGAGTCTCAGCACAGCAAAGAATTTAATAATGTATCTAATTACAGTGTGAGCATGCACTAAAAACCAAGTCTCTATTGATCTCCTTAGCTGACATGACAATCTTTGCACTATGGTTCTTTATATTTGGGCACAGCCAAGTACAGTTTTTCTTATGTACTGCTCTGTTGGTTAGCCAGTCTTGGTCCAAAATTTCTAAAGATTCTTAATGTGTCACTTTTCCCAATCAAGGAAAAATCTATAGGTGTGACTCCTGTGGTATTTTCTCTAACAAAAATATATTCAATCTTGTTTTAACAGAGTAAGAAACAAGAAGTTCCTAAAGAAGAACAGGGACCAACAACAAAGAATTTGGATTTCTGGGCACAGCTAATTACTCTGATGGTCACCATTATAGATGAAGATAAAACAGCATATACACCAGTTTTGAACCAGTAAGTAATTACTTTCACCATGAAAATTAAGATCGTGGATTTATTAAAATAAGGATAAGAAATACACCTGAGTCAGAAGTTGTATTTTAAATAGAATCTAGGTAGAGATTTTTATACAGAATGTAGCATTGGCATAGTTTGATAGAAACTTAGTGCTCTGATAATGGAAAGAAAATCTTTTGGTTTAGGAACATTAAGGACAAGTGATATATGAATCATCTCAAAACTTTAAGTAGCAAAATATTCTACAAAAGAGATAAATGAATAGAAGGGAAATGTCACTGACATTTCAGTGAGAGGAATTTTCAGTGTGATGGTATTGATAATATGGGAGTATCGTGGCACACATGGTGTTCAAATCATGCTGAAACTCTTTTAGGTATGATTTTTAGGCATGTAATTGTAAAAAAACAAAAATGAACCTCACAAAAAGACCCTCTCTGAATTTATAATTGACTGGCCAGACTGACTTGAAAATGTATGAAGTGGAGAGCAGTATCCTGGAGATGAAGTTGACTTCTCAGAATTGAAGATGTAGCAGATGAGGGAGGTACAATCAATAACCAAGACAAGTCAAATAACTTAAGGCTGATACATGAGTAGAAAGGAGAGAAACAATTGATAAACACAGGAAAAGAAGGCAGTGCTGGGGTTTGAACATGAAATATATAGAAAGAGTGCAAAGAAACATGTTTCACATATTACACCTGGAGAAACAGGCCAATTGAAATGTTACATGAGGGCCTGGGGAAATTTTTAGCTCTTTGGAGCCATTTTACACAGAGATTGCAGAAAATCTGGGCATAGTCTGGCTGGGATGACTTATGCAAAAGTTAACATTGAAACCTACATCTGTATTATGACTAAACAATTAATAGTGGTTCTGCAATTGCTTTTAATTAAATGCTCTGAAGGAACAATCTGGTTTTTTCATCCAAAATAGGGTAGATACTTGAAGGCATCCTGTACATTGAGATGTGCTTGTGTGTTGATAAAAGGTACCATTCTATTTATGGCTCCATAGTAAAAGAGACAAAGAAACCTCCTGGTGATAACCAGAAGCTGAAAGATATTTCCTTGACTTCTGATTCCTTCCTTTACTTGAAATAAATAAAGTATCATTGCAGTCCTGGATAATAAGCATTTCTTTGTTCAACTATCTGTTGCACTGAATTTATTAAGGAATAAGTTCTTATTCTATAGAGGAAAGAAAACACTTTTCCTGTTTACTCCATTTTTATGCCATAGTGTCAAGTTTCTCCATTAATGAAAGCTCAACCTTTTGTCTGACAGGCTGTGTAAATAATACAGGCATTGTAAAATATCTAACTGAGACAAATACATACATGTGATTCATTTCAGTCTCTTCACTGAAATTAAACAAGTGTAATTGCGGGTTAATTATCCTAAAAATTGTTCTAGCTGTATTCTTATACAAATGTGAGGGAGAAAGTGAAAGCATAAAGAACAGAGTTCTTCTAAGGGGTTTAGTAGGTTCCCTGAAGTACAGATGAATGATTGTGTAAGATGTGAAAAGGGAATCAGGAGTGGACGGAATTGGGACAGATTAAGGGAGAGAGCTCGTGTCTCTGACTTCTCTCTGGTTTTTGCTGTTGTTTTTTAAGTGAAAGACTGAACACAGGGAATAACATGTCTTTTAGAAGTAGGAGACATCAGAAGTAAAAGATGAAGTGGAAGAAATTTGAAAAACTATTCAGAGTTGCTTTGGATACATTGTTTTTAGAAGAAAAGCTTCTCCTAACAAAAGCAGCATCTAAAAACTGTTGAGAAAGAGTAAGACAACCTCTTCCCCCCTGCTTACTCCAGAACAGAAAATGTGTTTAAATAGATGAATGGGAAATATAAGTTGAATACACAGGAATACTGCAAAAATATGACTCCTTATTAGAAATATATGGCCATGCAGTGTCTCAGTAGACTATTCAGGCCTGCATCCATTTGAATCCTATTTTAGAAATGAGGTAACCAAAGATCCTCAGGAGAGCATTCTGATAAAAGTTTTCACAATTGTATAATATTGCTCAGAATTCTACTCCTCAACCAGTTTTGGAAACCCTTTTTTTATACCTACCTTGGGGGCAAAAATTACACTGCTTTGGAGTAGTTTGAACTGTATCAGATTATGAATCCAGATGAAGCATGACATGATGGCCTCAGCAAGCATTGCAGCCACTGGCAGACCATACCAGACCACCCAGTGGGAGTGTGGGGGCAACCTGCAGCTCTTACATGACATGAGAAACTTGACAAGTTTGAGGGAAAAACATGGTCTGGTATTTAAGTGGTAAAATCCTCATTCTAGTAGTTAAACAATGTGAAATGTATTTTTAACCTGATTCACAGGCAAATCTGGGGCTTCCTGGCACTTCTGAATATCCTGTGAGACAGGAGAAATTGCTATCAAAATAAAATATCTATTCTAATAAAAGGAACATCAAATCAAGGACAAAATCTTCATGTCAGATATGGTTCTGCATTTTCAAAGCAAGATCTAAACTTTGGGCCTCTGCACCTTTTTTTTTTTTTGCACACATACTCAGAACAGTCAAGCTGTCACTGTAGCATAAATCTGAGAAACAAGACAGCTCTAATGGGACTTACAAATTTGCTGTTTACCGATCCTCAGATCTTTGCAATGTTAGGATCTGTTTTCTCTGTGATCACACTGTGCTCCGTGCAGTATGGAAAGGACTAAGACATGAAACATGCAGGAGCTGATTTCCTCATGCTTCAGGAGCTAGGATGTTTAATACCTCTGAGAAGCTGAGGATAGTAACTTATATTGTAGAAACAGCATAATTGTAACCTACATGTCAGTGAGTTATGAAATATAGGTCAGTGGAAAAAAAATTACAGAAGGAAGTGAAGAAATCAGAGTACACTCTATCATGAATTGGACTGCATCGGGCTAACTTTAGAATGTTTCTTTGATGATAGAAGGTGCATCTGATTGTTTTGTGTCTTGATGCAGTGATATTGCTCATTACCAATTACACTTTATTCAGTGCAAGCATATGAATATCACTTCTTTCATTGAATTTGTGAACATTATCCTGTGCACAAAGCTGTTCTCATTCTTTCACCGTACCCACTGTAGGTTCTCCTGTAACAGTGTAACACTGACAGACCAGATTAGTTATACAAACTATACATAGCATATGTCTTGCCCATTATTTTTTCTTCAGGGAATGCAGTGTTGAAAATAAAGCTTTGGATAGATGGAGGATAGAGCACAAAATGTAAGAATAAATGAGCTCTTTGCTCAGAGTTTAAATAGAATACATGTTTTCCAAAATCAGATAGAACTTTTGTCTTAAGGGTTAGTGAAGCAGAGGCCATGGCCAGCACTCCACAGATGGTGTGATCTATCCTCCTGCTGCATGCACAGCACAAAACTGAACATATTCACCCCCTAGGACTGGTGAGACAGCACCTGGATGAGATTGAAGCCACCAAGTATGGAAAATGAGCTATTCTGAGAAAGTGCATCTGAGGTTCAGAGACTTTGTCTCTGACTCAAGACTGGAGATTTGGCAGCACAAATTAA
Organism: Irena cyanogastra; assembly: GCA_013397155.1. Lineage (NCBI taxonomy): Eukaryota > Metazoa > Chordata > Aves > Passeriformes > Irenidae > Irena > Irena cyanogastra. The sequence goes on from VWZV01002521.1 coordinate 206,070, forward strand.
GGGAAAGCATTTTTAATTGTCATGATAGAATTTTCTGACTTTAGGATTGAACTAGAGACATGCAGTACTGTCTGGGATAAGTGCTTTGGGGGTTATATGTGTTTTGCTTATACATTGATTCTTTTCATTTTGTTTTAAGCTGAGTTCAATTTCATTCCATTGATCTGTGTTTTTATACATAGCCCTTCGTTAGAACTAGCCAATGAGAACTGTTTTCACTAAATTATTGCTTAATTAAAATCAATAGACAGAAGAGATAAGTGTCTTGTATATGCAATTTAGTCTTTTTGGACATATATAGATATGGTAATGTATGGGCAACATAACTCTTCTGGATAAACTGAGATTTTATATAGTTCCAAGAATGACATAGAAATTGGGAAAATAATGGCCTATGGGGCAGAAATAACTGTAGCAAGATGTAGCTAAATGACTGACAGAGCACTCTGCTGGTTGCCCTTTTGCTTCACTGAGAATTGTGGAAATACATGGCTTTTACAAAGATTAGAAAATGTAATGTGTAGAGATCTGCATGAGAAATTTCTCTGATATTTTGCTCCTTAGGGATCAAAATTTGAAGTAGTTTGAAAAAGTTTTCCTACCTAAAAATAAGGTGATAAAATACAAGTAATACAAAATACCATACTTACATAGACTCTTTAGTATTTGACCTTTGATTATTCCTTCCCTTTAAAAAGACAGCTGCTTCTGTTGCCATTTATCTTTAGCATGTGGAATGTGTTGTGTGCTTCTGTTGTGCACTGGTTATGTCAGCTTCTCACATGCAGTAAGCTGCAAGGATACCTCTGGTAGTTCCCTCGTGCCCATGACTGGCAGCTGTGCAATGCCCACCAGTCTGTTAGAAGTATAAAAACTGTCATCAATTTTGGACTTCACCTAACTGAAGCCAGGTGGGATGTGTTGAACTAATTTAAATAACATTGATAATTGCAGTTTGTGTGTGTGCATGTGCTTTCACAAGTTAAAATGCATAGACAAATCTATTTATCACTAATCAAACAAGTGCATTTTTATCAGACCCAGCCTTGCCTCGTGGCTGGCCTTGCACTATGCTCAAAAGACAGTGTCAATATTAAATCAGCTGTTAAATGTTTCCTCAGAGCAACACTGTCAGAGTTCAAGTCTGGTGCTAAGAGAGAACTCAGAGTGGATTGGAGGTAAAGAAATTAGGACAGCTGAAATATATTTCAGCTTTTGAACAGAAATTAATTTTGTGTAAATAGAATTAATACAAAGTTCTTTAATTGAGCAGTCACTAGCATGAAGAGGGCTTAGTGAACTGAGCTAGCAACTGCTTCCTATTAAAGTGGCAGAGCTAATGAGCTGTTGAAGTATTTTTTCTTTGCAGATATGATCAGGGTCAAAGAGATCTCTAAAATGAATACATTACTTAGATCATACTGCTACCACTTTAAAATTGCACATAATTCTCATTCTTTCTATGTCAACAAGACCTTTAAAAATTCTTACATTTTTACAGGAATTATTACAGAATATTTTCTGAATTTGATTAGTGCTTTACTAAAAGGTCAAAATACTTTGTGTCCAATTCTCTGCTAGTATAAAGTGTAATAACCTCAACACAAAAGTCACACAGCTCTGTGTATTTCCTCATTAATATATTCCCTTATTTTATGAATTCTTGGTGAACTGTGGGTGTATTTGTGTGGCTCTCACTGCACCCCTGTGCTATAAACAACTGCTTTACCCCACTGGGAGATTCTGTGTTCTACTTTCTGCTCTTCATCTGCCTGACCTGCCTGGCTCTGCCTCTGTGTCCTGAGAATAGCTCATATTAATGTCAATTCCACACCTGCATTAAAGACAGCCCATTCTTTAAGACAAAAAATGTGACAAAAACATGGTGTTGATCACTAAAATGCCAGCTTTTTCTAGCTGCTAGCAGTGAAAATGATGAGTCAGATTAAGGCCTTTCTTTTGCATTGAATAAGAAGCAGCCGGGATCTATGAAAAATTTGTGTAAAAATACTTAACTGGTAACAGCAGGAAGTATCTAAAAAGGACTTCTCAAAGATGACATGAAGCATGAGACCGAAACTAAAATTTTGAATCAAAATCTGTATTTCACTACTTGTTGTATTCTTTATTATTTTATCCATATGTCAAGGTGGAAGTCTCCAGTGAATTGGATTCTAGGAGTATATAAACCAATATAGCTTCGTGCTGTTCTGTACTCTTTTCCAGTGTCAGAAGGGAATTAGGGGAAACCTGTGGCTGCTAAACTTCTGAGCCAACTGTTTCATGTTCTTCATAAGCCATCTGATTTATCTAAAGTTGGGGAATCATCTGCAAGATAGATGAATGTTTCTCGATTTAAAATGTCATGTGAGGCAAGTGTCTATTTGAAGGATGGTTTATACAATTGTTACAAAACATAAAATACAGAAAGTGGGAATACTAGGGGAATTATTTTGTGGAAATATTTGCCTTTTTGTTGTGTAGCTGTAAGCATCATTCCTAGCAGCAGGCAAGCTGATATAATGTGATTGATTGCAGGTTCCCTCAAGAGCTGAACATGGGAAAAATCAGTGCTGAAATCATGTGGACTCTGTTTGCCCAGGACATGAAATATGCTCTGGAAGGTAATTAGAACAAACTATTAACTACGCTAGTGAGTTCACTAAGGCTGCAAGTGATACCTGGCATCAGAGCTCTGTGTGTGATTAGAGCTTTCTAGGGGACTTGTTTAAGATGCTTCATAAGTTAGTGAAAAAGAAGGGTTATAAGGAATCAAATCATTGCACTGTGAATATATGACGTTATCTGTGAAAGAAGAACACAAAAGAATTGTGACTTGAAATGCTATTTCTTAGCTCTGATAAAAATCTTCAGTGTCCAAAGAGACACACATGTGCTTGCTAGAGAGCATTGCAGACCCTCCAGTTTTTCTCACTAGCTGAAAATTGCTAACTTGCCCATAAGGAACATTTACAGAATTAAATTACGGAGAAAGCACGCACTTTTAATTAAATCTTTTTGTGTTCAAAAGGCAGGATGTATTCATTCTAGTTCCAGCAGAATCAAATGCAGTTTCATTTTATCTCTTAAGATATTGTGGTTAACCATTGTTAAAATACATGGAGTTTTTGCTGTATAGCAGATTGTCTCCAACTAATGGCTTCAAGCACACAATAAAATATGGTTATTGCAGCAAACCAAGTAAAAATACCTGCATGAAACTGGCATTGCTTTTAGTAAAGTCTGCTACTGACTACAGAGCGAATCTAAAAAGGGTGAGAAAAAACATATGAGGTTGGATTTAAAAAACAGTGCAATTCAACAGGCGTAAAGGATTAAAAAATCGAAATATTTGAAGACACGCTTCTATATTATTTTCTCCAGAATGTCTAATGTGCTAATATCAGTGCGGTGGTGCTTTGATGGCAAGGCAGATTTTCATGATGATAAAGAAAGTGAAAATATGAGTGGCTAGAAGGGCTATTGATGGAAGAACTGTTTTGTTCATCTGCTGTTGTGTTACTTTATTTTAATTGTGTTAGTTGAATGTGGAACTTCTGTAACAAGCACACAGAGGACAAAGGAAGGAAGGTAATTAAGATGTGGGTAAGAGAAGAGATGTTCAAACGATTGTTCCAAGTGCTGTTCTGTAGTCATGTCAGAGTGAATCAGAAGCACAAGTTTGAGAAGGGATGTCAGGATGATCATCCTTTAAGAGTGATCAGCAAAGGCAAAAGCTTCCAAGAGCTGAGAAACATGAAAACCAAGTGAAAGCCACTGTTTTAGATTAAAGCATGTTCCTGGTTCCATCAGGGAAACAACCTTCTATCTAGGGGGGCTGTCAGTCAGGAACAGCTATCAGAAAACTGCTCTTCTGTAACTCACTGTTGTGATTCCCTTACAGACAGCACAGATTACTGAGGATTTCTGATAGTCATCAATTGCCATGACTTCATAACCTTGGGGGTGGAGTTATACTGAGCACACAGACATCCCAGACCTTGTACTGCTTTAGCCATTGAACTATAAACATTCTGCACTGCAACGAAGTAATTCACTAAACATCACCCACTCTATTTGTTCATTAGAGCACACTGATCACTCAAAAGGCAACTTCAGTTCAAGCCAGGGTTTGTTTCTTGGTTGTAAAGAATAGAACAAGAAGTTCGTAAGAAAGAGTTAATTATACAGGATATAAAGTGTGGATGTTTGGACTGAATCAGGACTTTAAAATAAATACTAATGTTAATATTAATCCTTATTCTGCAGAGAGAGATGTAGAAGGCATTTGACTTTTTATGTTCCATACCAGTCCCTGAATGTGGTCTCATTTCTGTGTTGCTGTGGATACTGACATTCTGAGGAGAGTAAATGCCATTGTTGGCATTAGGAATTCTAAACTACTCTCAGAGTCATTAGTGAAACAGTTCCTGCATGCAAATAATAATTAAAGGAAAATGAAATTATTATGTTATTACTTTGAAATTAGTATAAATTATCATAAATATACACAATTTCACCTTCTATGAGTTCATTCCTAAGCAGAAACCTCAATAAATCTAGTAAAGAAATATAGATCAGTATACTGATCCTCTACCCAGCTTTGCTGGGATTTGAATTATTAATCCTTTCAATAGATATCCTGCAAACAGGGTTTAACTCAGTTGTTGATGGCAATAATATTTTTTTCTTTAAATTCTATAAGATTAGAAGCAAGATCTTCAGTATGTTCACAATTGGTCCTCATGGTTTTAATGGAGTTCATTAAAATGCATTGCATTCTGCTATGCCACTCTTGCCTTCCAAGTTATTAACATAGGCTACCATCTGTTCATACCTACTGTCCAGGGCTGTGATTGCAATCTTTCCCAGCTCTAATTTAGTATTAATCTCCTGAAGCAGCATCTTTTGTGTTACAAAGTTGATTCCTTTCTGCATCCAATCAAGAAGCAATGAACTGGTCCAGCATTGTTTGCAGAAGGATTGCTCATGTGATAAAAAAGATTAGATTAGCTCATCCAAGATCCTGTTTCTGGTTTCACCCACTTTATGTGTTCACAAATATATCTAGCCACACCCATCAGCTTAAATTCAGGAAATAGGAAACACTATAGCATCACTGGAGCATAATAATGATATCATCATTATAGCATCCACTTTCCATTCCTTTTCCCTTTTTGCTGAGTGCAGTTCAGAATGGCTGTTCAGGCTCTCTCCTCTCCCTGTATAACTGAATGCCCCCTGGATGTGTTCAGGGGGTGTGTGCACTGCAGATCTGCTGCTCTCCAGCAGTGCCCTCTGCCCACCTCCTCTTGCAGGACAGCCCAGCAGCCCTGTGAGGGGCACCAGCCAGCACCACACACCCTCTGCCTTCTCTTCTCCCTTGGTCCTTGCCAGGACTCTCCAGCAAGGAGGCTGCTGCTGTGACATGGGCAAGTCAGAGGGGAGAGCAGCTGCCATGGCAGTGGCCTTTGGCTAGGGAAGAGCAAAGCCATGTCTCTGAGAGTACCAAGGCAGTAAATTGGCACTGGGGCAACAGCTCGGTTTTTTGGTGAGGGAGGAGAGGCAATCCCAAAGCACCGTTCAGGTCTGCACAGCTGCCAAAATCAGGGCTACACTGTGCCAGGCTGACATGCCTTGGAAACAAAACTGTACTAAAAGCATGGTATTGAGTTCATAATTTCATTCTAGATTTTCTTCCAATTTAAGTTAATTAAAATGTTTAGCCTTTGGATAGTGTTAAAGGCTTTATGCAAACTTTAACAAATTGAGTTCACACCAGTTATATTTCTTTTTTCTGGTCTAATGGATTATTTACATGTATAGATTTTGCATGAAGAAGGTATCACATGTTTCTCTTTGAGAACTGTCTTCCTTAGATTTGGTCTCTTTAGGGTGTTTTTCTTTTTTGGAGGTTGTTCATGAAGCATAAGTGGTTTGCGTGATACATTACAGATTGTTGTTTGGCATTTAGTTTACACAAACATCTGATCTTAGAGAATGATAATATTTTTGTACTCTCTGATCCCCCAGTTATTCCATATTTATGCTGGAAGAAAATGAGAACAGAGAGAGAGTTTCACCAACAGTGCATATGCTTTGTTACTGACTTCATATGATAGGAAATCTTTTTCTTTACAAGTATGAAGATGCAAAGGTTAAAAGATTCTGAGAGTAATAAGCTGAAATTAGACATGCAATTGCAAAGTATCTTTTTTTAATTCTTTGTCCTCAGAAATTTCTGTTTTCAGATCTCTAACTTTTGAATAGGTCAGGTCAAATGTCTGAAACTATCCAGTCTTTTAGAAAGAGAACATCCTAATTGCTGTTATTATGATAATCTCATTCTGGTAGTGGCCAGAAGTCAAGACCAGAATTAGGCGAGAAATTAGTTGGCTGCTGTGTAAGTAACAGCACTAGACAGTCTCCATCCTGCAGAGCTAGGATTCCAAAGGCCTTATAAAAATAGGAAAAGGAGATAGTCATTCCACCATTTTATGCATTTAATGTAGGCTTACTTCTCAAGTTTGCTGCTGTCTTCAGTGCTTAAGAAGATACTATTTTCCTGGTTCTCTGACAGTTTCCTTTCTGTGACAGAAACTGATAAAGTCATTTGAAAGAGAAGAGGCAGGTGCAGGAGTTGATGCTGAGCACAGAGACAGCATAGAAAAAAGCCAAAAAGGCTAATGCTGCCCAGAGAAAGGTCACGCCATTTGGTGGCAGATTTCAAATCTATTTTACAATTCACAGAGTTCCCCTTAAGATGGTATATAGTCTTGGTTTAGAGGGAGGCTGCAGAGGTAAGGGAAGGTGAGACCGAGGTTTTGTAAAGGACAAGAAGGCAACATGCACAAGAATGCAGGATGTCATCACTACCAAAATATAAAAGCTTTTTATTTCAGTCAGTCTTGTTTCTGCATTGGCACTTTTCAACAAATGTATTCTATGCTTATCTTTTCAGACACCTGAGGAATTAAGAGCCTTCTATGGCAACTCAGAGTCTGTAAAGGCAAAGTCAAGGAGATTACAGGTGGAGTTAAACCTTCCTTTGGCAGATAAAATAGCATGTTGCTGTGATTAGAGGCAGAGAGGAGTTAGAAATGTTCTTTATTCACCATAAGAGACAAGGGTGTTAGTAACAACAGGTACGCTCTGTACATCCTGAGGGGCTGAGCTTCCCAAGCATGAGAATCCACCTGTCGAGGGCAAAGCAGAGCTCCCCAGGCTTGCCTAAAAAGCACCATAGCCATGCTAAATGACAGTGTTTTATTGGTGTTTATTAGGCCCAGTAATTAAGACAGATGAAGTGGACAAAACTGCTCCCAGGGGCTGAGTTAATACTTCATATTGTGCTGTAGCAATGTATTATATTGCTGGAACTACCTCAGAGATCTCTGGTATGGCACAACCTTGCAATTGGAACTGTTATATCTATAATTTCCTTGCTCTCTAACCCATTTTCTTGGATTTTACACATTGAACCATCATCAGAACAATGAGTAGTACCGCTGTACAAGTCTACAGTAACTTAGTAAGTTCAAGCTTCTCTGTGTCTGACTGTAGGTGTATTCATGGTGCCAGATTTACTAGCAAAAATGTAGTGCATCAGTGAATGCCTGACTTCATTGTTCAGTCTTGAACTTGTCACTCAATACCAGCAGTGTATGTTGTCCTATCTATTTAATAATGATAGCTCTGTCCTTATTGTCCTTTTCTTTTTCTAACCAATGGCTATTGCTCTTTTTCTTAAACACTATTGTTAGCTGTTACTCAAGCAATCATTTACTGTAAAAGATTGTGTATAAACTTTTCCTGAACGTTGCCTAATTTTTTGTTAGTCAGCTTATACTGGTACCACCATGCTGAATAGGTTATGAGTGTAAATGGTGCTTTAAAAGAATCCTACACTGATTAATAATTACAGGTTATTTATAGCTCACTGGCCCTGCTCTTTCCACAAATGAGTGAGTTGAAGGGAGAACTGTTCTGTTCAGCTGAATGGGCTGTACATCAGCTGCAGCAGCAGAGGCAGGCAAGACCTCCTCCAGAGTTTGTAGATACCTCAGCCCAGAAGCATATTGCTGCTTCTTTCTTCTTGTCCTTGATTACAGTTCTTTATCACTAAGATGACACCACTTTATTCCATCTTGTGTTTTTACAAAAGCTAGACTTATATCTTTTAGTCTGAACTAATTTTATGGCTGGCCAAGAAAAACAAAAACCACAAACAAAATCTCTAAGCAAAAATGTGACTTTGTCCCCTCAGACAGTCCCTTAAAAGACTAGCATTGTTTAGTGCAGCTCTGCATCTGCTGGTTGGGGAAAACTTTCATCCTTTTGTTTTCTCAAGGGCTTTCTTCCCTCTATCACTGTCAGATGGAGCTGCATAATTCTAACATAGCAGCAGTGGAATGTAGGTGCTGCACCTCTTCTGTCAGCTAATCACACAAGGAATCCCCTTGTATTTTGGACTTCTTTCATTGAGAAACAGTAATTAATAACAGCTTTCTGGAAAAGAAATACCTTTCTTTATCAACTAGAATACAATATTTGAGTTAAAGAAAACTAAAAATAACAAGCAACCTCTGCTATTAATCTTGCCCATTTTTACTAAGACACTGCTTTAAAGCTTTCCTCACACAGCAGCTGTTCTTCTCCCAGTCTCTGTTTTCTTAGGTTGAAGTCTCAGTCTTTTGCTTTCAGGACTGTTTCACTTATGAAGATTCACTTGTGTCTTTTTCTCCTGTAGAATCTGAGGTCAATTTCCTCTTATGGGCAAATGCAGTAGTTCTAAACATTTGCTACTGCTTCACCCCCAGGAGAATAGGATAAATCTCTTAAAACTGCTTGTTTCCACATTATCTTTTAATAAGCCTTAAGTGCAATTTGCTGGGTAAGAATTAGAGAGCACTTCTCTGGTTTTGACTTTGCAGGCAGAGCCAGATTGAGCACAGGTAATTATTTAAGTGCAGCCTCACATTTATCTTCTTGCCGAATTCTTCCTGATTTATACTTCATTCTACTAATTGCTTGTAAAATGCAAGCATGCCTACTTGATAAGTTTTTATGCTCACTTAGCATACTAGTGATGAGGCAAAGAGCAGAAAATCAGGTCTTCATGGAAAAACACATTTTTTTAAAAATTAAGCAATAAGTAGATGGAAGAAACCTATCACAAAAATTGCATTGAAGATGCAAAGCTGAGTATTCAGTAAAGTTCCAATGCTATTGATGTGCTCTCTATTACCTTTGCTCTGTTTTCTGTCCCAGATTCAAGCATAATACTATCAAATCATAAAAACATGGAATGATTTGGATTCAAGGGGACCTTAAAGATCATCCAGTTCCAACCCCCATGGTATGGGCAGGGATGCCACCCGCTAGACCAGGTTGCTCAGGGCCCAATCCAGCCTGGCTTAAGCGCTTCCAAGGATGGGATATATATTCTCTATTTGTTTTGCAATTTTTATACATATTGGAGTTTTATGAAAGCTTAATCAATATAAATAGGATTCCTATATTAGGATTACTTTTCTTCTTTTATTATTTCTATTACTTTTATTACTTTCATTACTTTCTCTTTTTATTACTTCGAATAGATGTTGAAATATCAGTATGAAGTATTTGAAATTTCAATCATATTCTTCAGAACTAGGGCTTTAATTATCATCATAGATTTCATATCAGATAGGATGGACTATTTCTTCTGCTTCATTTATAGCTTCCATTTCCTTACACATTCCGTGGTCAATAAATACACAAAGCAAGAATTCCACCAACAGTTAAAAAGCACAGTTCAGATTATTTCACTCACTGGAAGTAACTGCTTATTTCCTTTCATATTCTATAGTAGCCACATGTATCCAAAGACAGAATTTTGTCTCCAAATGTTTATTCTTTGAATATTATCTATTTAGTATCATGGTATGTAAATTTCAGTCGGATTAGATATTGAAGGATGAAATTTATACTGAGATTGATCTTACTCATTTACATGTATTCCTGGCATTTTTCTTTCCTTGTCAGTCAGCAAAACAGAGCAAGTTTACGCATAATCAAGCTGCACATCTTGCACTGCCCTTTTAGTCATAACCCACCCACTTTTCTGGAACTTTTGTGGAACTATTTGGCTTTGGAAGGAGTGATTAATTGATGAGACTAATAGGAGAAATAAGGACTAAAAATAAGCAGTAGAAAAAGCAACTGATTAACATTAATAAGATAACAAAGTTAATTTGTTTAAGTAATCTGAAACATTTAGGCAATGTAACAATGTGGGTAAAAAATGGCAAATGCCATGTTTAAAGTAGAAATAGGGTAGTTTGCAGCAGGTTCATATATCCCTCATGATCTTACATGTTGCATCTCTTAAGTAGTATATGACATTGGTGTTTAACGCCCCTTTAAGTTCCATGAGGCATTTACATCTCCCAAGGAACCGTGTACATCTCTTGCTCACACCCAGCAGGTGACCCTGAGCTCTCCTGCACCTGCTGTGAAATGTCAGAGCACTGAGCAAATGGCCTCTTGCTTTGAGAGCTTCTCATTGAATGTGAAGGGCAGTGGCACATCAGCTTTTACAGCGCACTGCATTAAGTCAGGGATTGATTAGCAGCTTCCACTGCAGACAAGGAGACAAAAAAAGAACTGTGAATCCATTTTTCCTCACCTTTCAGAATAAGACAGTCTGTCTTCCTTCCCTGATCTCTGTCACAGAATCACAGAATTGCTGGGGTTGGCAAGCACCTGTGGAGATGATCCAGTCTAACCCCTCTGTCAGGGCAAGGTCACCTGGAGCAGGTGACAACAGGAATGTGGCCAGGCTGGTTTGGAATGTCTCCAGAGAGGGAGGCTCCATGACCTGCCTGGGCAGCTGTTCCAGTGCTCTGCTACCCTCAGTGGAAAGTTCTTCCTCACGCTGAGATGAAACTTCTTGTGTTTTAGTTTACAGCCATTGCTCCTCATCCTGTCACTGGGCACCACCAGAGTCTGGCACCATCCTCTTGGCACCCTCCTTGGAGATATTTATATGCATTAATGAGATCCTCCCTGAGTCTTTTCTTCTCCAGACTAAACAGGCCCAGCTTCTCTCTTAAGTCTCTCCTCGTAACAGAGATGTTCCAGACTCTTCATCATCTTTGTGGCCTCCAGTGGACCCTCTCCAGTGGCTCCTTTGTCCAGGGAGAAAATATGAGTCCAGAGTAAGGAAATCATTGAAGAAGATCAAGAATGCCTTTCTTAATTTATGCATGTTGCTTTAATAAGTGTACTTGGTCTTTTTTTTTCTTTATTTTCCCATTTGCACAGCTTCACCCCACAGAGATGTTCTAGGTGCAGTCCATTATGTTTGTGAACTGTCCAGAGATATTTTGCTGAAGATTTCCAAGTAAATGCAGAGAAAGGATTGACTGTGTAGAAATCTGTTGTGAAAGATACAATATATATATTTTTTAAGGAGAATTAGAGAGGGGTTAGAGATAAATGTAATCCAAAAAGGAGATAATGACAACAGTTTTTCAGGTTTTGCTTTATTATATTCATCTTGACACAAAGAGCCCTTTCAGAAAGGTCAGTAGTATTTCACATTATAAAAATCAATATAAATTATACATAATTATCAATTAGTTGTGTTCTACTGCCTATTTCAGCTAATAACCAGTGACTTCCATTGCCTTTAGCAAAGTACAAGAATCCTGGGATGAGATTCTAGCAGAATGTAATGTTTCCTTCTAAATAAGTGACAAACTTTGAGTTAAATTTTCTATTCATTAGTGGCCTGTATGGTGTTACATTCATATAATCAGAGGCTTCAGGTTTCTTTCCTCAGTATAGGGATTAAATCTTGAGCACTATAAGCACAATACCCACACTAAAAGAGGCTGTGGCATAGCAACCACTCCTGTATTGTGGGGAAATCACACTGGGATTGGGTGCATTGAACATTAACTTCTATCCAAAGCAGGGGTGCATCATTTGGTGTAACATTCCCCCAGTGATTCGGAGGGAGGAATACCAATGCACACTCCATCCATACCATTCCTTACTGGAGCTTTTCTTCCTCTAGCTCTACTCAGTTTCATGTTCCAAATTACCCTTCCCAATTACATGACTGCAAGTTTGGAAATAGCAGGTCTTCTGAAACAGCAGTTCTGGAAGAAATAGATAACAGCTGGTAGTCTCTAGAAAGATTGGTAGGTAATTATTGCAAATAATATGGAATTATGTCACAATGATTGAGAATAACAGCCGAGTTTTGATGGGAAAATTTGCAGCTAATCCAAACACAAATCCCATATGCTTAGTCTCAACCATTTCTGTTTAATAAACTGTAAAGAAATAGAATGTATATCAGTCAAACAAGCTGGTTGTGATGTAATTAATATGCCACACATAAATATTCTTTACAGTAGTTATTAATCCCTGAAACATTACTTATAAAGCCTGAAAACTGTACAAGTTGGTTTTTTTAGAAAAATCTATTTATGTGTATGTAATCAATTTGTTCATTTTTTGCAGACTAATTTCCTTGAAGTTCTTGTTCATAAAGATTTGAAATATACTTTAAAACCATATTATTAGAATCCTTCAAGCAGCTTAGCTATATGTTTTTACAAAAAATATTGGCTTGGAAACTGCTGTAGAAAAAAAAAACATTCTGAGCTTTTGTACCCAAATAAGGAAAATCAGAGTTGAACAAAATATCAGTTTGATTATCTGAATATTTAACATGTTCATCTTTTATGAAGGTTTTTAGATTACCCTTTTTTCCTTTTTTAGCAACTAATATGTATCAAAAATTACATGGAAACTCAGAGTGATGTTATTACCTCAAGGTTAAAAAGAAAAAAGGATTCTGTAGTGAACAAGATTCTATTCCGGTTTTATTGTCCTTAGTGTCATGTAGATATTTCTGCTTAGTAAGTCATCATGACTTTCATTTGTTGCTTTAAGAAAATCTTCTCAGCTTTCTTCAGCAATTGCTGGAAAAATGAACAAAAACTCAGACATGATTCCAAAGTACTGTTGTTTGGTCAAGGCCTGTGAGGAAAGTACCTTGGATTATAGTCCTTCCTATTTTTTCTTTATTAATTTTTTCTCCAGAAGCACTGCTGCCTGCAATTAAATTACATGCCAGATACAGCATCACCAGGCCTGTGCTGATTTCATCACACACCAAGTTCTTTTTGCATTTATCAATGCATTCCTTGTAAAAGCTTTTAAAACAATCTCTCTTCGTTCTTGAGTATGCAAATAACGTTGGAGTAGATTTTTTTTTCTTCAGTGCTGTTGCTTACTGGAATTCTTCTTAAGGGGATTCCCATCTCTGTGATTTGTACCAGTGAGATGGAACAATTCCATTCTGCTGCTGCAGGCCTGTGCAAGCACACGTGCATTGCAGCATCACCCCTAAGGAGATATTCCCCCCCAGCCCAAGTGGCATCGACAATGTGAAAAAGTTACCCTTGCTGGAACTGCAATTCCTAAAAGCAGCTAAAGTGCCCCAGACACACAACTAAAGTTTACAGATGTTACAGTTTACAAGTATCTTATCAGTATTTTTTCACTGATGCATGACACAGTGATATAAAATATACCAGCATGGGAACTGAACATGACCTCTTTATGAAACTTATTAGATGAGTAGATGCTTATAAAAATATCCTGCAGTACAAGGAATGTGTTAGAAAAGGAGCAGCACAAAATAAAAAACATTCTCAGCTTTACTGGTTTGTTATACTGGAGATTTCCTTACCTAGAATCAGTTATGAGAATATTCAGGTATTTCTGTCGTCATCTCCAGAGAGCACATTTGCACACAACTGGCAGCTTTAGTTCCAGACTGACTCAGTAGTATAATAATTTTGCAAAGCAAGAGTGGAGTTTTTCAAAAAGAGTTATATTGTGCAGCTACTACATCTGTCCTCCAGAAACCCAAAATGGCTGTGTCTGTATAGGGAAACATGGCATTAGCTTTCCCTCCAGGAAAATAGACACAGATCTCCAAAATGCATCCAGGTATCCTGTGCTGGCTCACATTCACATTAGCTTGTGCAAGATGTTCAGAAATTAAGGAAGCAATCTATTGGTCCTAATCTAATCAGAACACCTACAGTGATGTTGCTGCACTTTGTAACCAAAATCCATGGTTGCCATGGATAAACCCATCTATTATCCAGTTAAAATTGTCACTGCTGACTCACACGGGCACCTCTTTGCTCCATTCTTCAGTTTATATGAACTGAAGAGGTAAAATGCATGGATACTGATGACCTCATGTGTCCTGTGAAGTGTTTGCTAATGTTCCTATGCACTAATGTCAGGGATTCTGGATGTATTTTTCACTTACTTGTAACTAGAAATAATATCCTGGGAGACTTTTAAAATATTCCCTACAAGGCATAAGAGCCTGCAGAAAAAAAAAAGTTCAACTATTCCTGAATTACTTTTGTGCTCATTTTTAATGTGTTATCAATCTTAACCTTAAAAAGAAAATATCAGTGAATGGTATGTGTAAGTTGTACCCTCCTGGACAAGTTTGCCAATTAGTGGCAGTCGCTCATTTCTAAAATTGGAATAAGCATTTTCTTGGTTTGTGATATTACAGCAAACATTCTCAAGTTACATTGTATAATCTAACAACCCATTTATGCAAAGCTTGAATGAAAAAAAAAAAGTGCTATTCATTTTAGAAATTCCATTATTTTGGGATGCAATCTGGGATTGATTTTTATCAATGACTTAAGCAGCAGATGTGCAGTCAGTTTCCTAGCAATAACATAATTGTTGTCAGTGAAAGACCGGTCTAGCTTGTAAGAATACCTTTTATACAGCAAATGTTTTGTCATCTAGCTTGCTGTACTAGTTTGTGAAAAACCTGCTGCCTAAAAAAATAGATTCCTCAGAACCATGAGAGAAGGCAACATCTTTCTCTCTGTGGTCCTGTTTAATGCTAGTAACAATGACACTGTGCTGGGGAGAGTTTGGCGTGCTCGCAAGTAGCATGAAGATGAATAAATGCAATATTTAGACAGAAATTGATTTAGTGATTTTTCTTGAGTGTGATGGAAAGGCAGTGAAGGTGAAAATGCTACTGCAATGCTAAAAAGGCAATAAAAGCCCACAGGGGCACTTCATAAGCCAATTTGCACAAAACTTAGTAACTCACTGAATAATAAAATACATCTGAAACACTTGTCGGATGGCATGGTGTACTACTGGAGTGCTGATTTGGCATAATAATAAAACTAAACATTTCTTTCTGATGTACCTGGCTGGAGCTGGAAACACAGAACGTGTTGTTCACAGTGCATTTTCACTGACAGAGAATCCAATGCTACATTCAGGTGTGTGACAGAGGATGGGATACTCCTGCTGTTACAGAAAATTAGGTTCCCATCCAAATATTTGAGATTTGTAGAATGCTGTGTTGCAAAGCAAGCAGAAGTAAGGAGCAAAAAAGAGGTTTGAAACTGCTAAGTTCTTAATACATAATATTTACACAAGAACATCATTCCTGCTGAGCACCTGTATTAGGTAATTTTTTAAGGGAGCTAGAAAAAGAAATTACTTTTTTGTTTAGGGAAGAATGTGCAAGTGACATGACACCTCAGACAGATGAGATCTGTGGAGATTTTAGGAAGCTGTGAGCAGTAAACAAAGGTATGATTATTCTGTCCAAAACTTGTGGATCCCTGGTTTCGTGCCGAGGGAGAAGGAAATGAAAGATTTGAGCAAGGATAAAGTGTCTGTTGGCTAAGGGAGAGAAGGAATGGAGCTGTCCAGGTCTGCAGTGGCTGGGCGAAGAATGCAGAGCATAGTATACAAGCTAAAACAAGGACCAAAATGCTGGGAGAAAGATGGACTTTTGTTCCAAGCAAATTAAATCAGACTTCAAAAATGCAGAACGTGGTTACAGGTGGCTCCATGACTTCTGCCACCCACCTCTATCTGCATATTCGGTATGTGGAAAACATGAGGACATTGAGAAGGTGAAGTCCATTTGAAAAATTTCAAAAACACTTTATTAAACCATCTTTTCAACTTGTGCCATAAATCAGATGGCTGCAGAGCTGTAGAGATTTCTCCTCATTCTTTTTCTTAGCCCTGATAAATGCAGGTGTCACAGATTGCTGTAGGACTGGCATTTATAGTTGTCACTTCCTCTGGCTACTGCACAGCTATGGTTGTCTTTTCTAGCTTGACATGCAAAAGCTTCTTAACCATTTTGTAACAGCCAAAGAAGGATCTAAAGAATGGGAAGTCAGCAAATTTTTGGTTTTTTCTCACTGCAGTGAAGAGAGGGGAGAAGCCTAATTTGTAGATTGGTCTTGGGTTTGTTTTGTTTTTTCTAAGGGTACTCGGACCCTGAAAATTGAAACTGTGGGTATTATTACATTGAGAAAAATCAAACCAATTATGCTTTAAAATGCAAGTCCTGTATTATTATGTCACTGGTGCACTGAGGCACAAGAATGTTATTTACTATTAGAATGCTATTAAGTGCTTTTATTTCCATTCCTTCTATTACAGAACATGAAAAGCAGCGATTATGCAAAAGCACAGATTATATGAATTTGCACTTCAAAGTGAAATGGTTTTACAATGAATATGTGCGAGAACTCTCTGCTTTCAAGGATGCAGTGCCTGAATACTCCCTGTAAGTGTTTCGGGGAGGCGTCCGTGAGCCTGGCCTTCATGCAGGGTTTATTTTGGGCAAATATTTATGCTCAAGTTTTGTGCAAGATCTCAAGGTGTGTAGCATCAACAACTACTTTTTGCACTTCCTTCCCTTTAATTCTTCAAGTGAAATAGTCCAGGTGTTAAATGTGCAATTAGCTATTTCATAGGTTTCTACAGCTGTTGTAATTTCAGAGACGACAAAATGCTTTGGTCAGAAAATGTCTGAGGAAGGTATGAGATGTGGGAACAGCACTTTTAGTTGTAGGTCCCTGCATTGGTTTTATAACCAAACTTGGATAAAGCTGTAATGCTAACAGGATACACTATTGAAATCATTCTTACTGGCTTAGGTTAACACTCAGCTGCTGGTTTTGCTCTCACCTGTCTCCCCGCAATAAATATATTCAGTCCTTAGTTATCTGCAAGTCTGCTGGTTTGCTGAGATGGTTTGAGGCCTGTTATTACTTTTAATTTTTTTTTTAATAAAAGAAAAAGAAAACACAGCTGATTTTTACTAAAACAAAGATATATACAAGTTATTTCATATACAAATAAAAAATAAATGTTACCAAACAGCCAATATTGATCGAAGGTGCATACCTGCCATGCTTCACTGGTAGAGAATTGGCTCCTGCTAATTTTACATCACCAGGGTGAGAATATGGTGAAACTGAACCTTGAAAAGCCTTTTGGTAGCTGCAGCATTTTGATGACGAAAATTTTTCCAGGGTTGTTGGAATCTTTAGCAGTTACAACAGATATGAAAACACGAGGTGCCAAACTACTGGGTATTATAACATCTCTCCTCTTGGGATCTTGATGAAATCTGCCTACTTTACTTTACAAAATTGCTTTTAATTTTCAGGTGGTTTGAACCATTTGTAATACAGTGGCTGGATGAAAATGAGGATGTCTCAATGGAATTTCTTCATGGAGCACTAGAAAGAGACAAAAAAGATGGGGTGAGCCTTTACTTCTTAAAGAGAATAAATAAAGTATTAAGACATATATTATTACAAAACCAGAAGTACATTTGGTCCCACAACATCCTCCTTAGACTTCAAGAGATAACAGCTTTTGGAAGATACCTTATAGAGAAATTCCTGTTCTAATTCCCTGTAATTCCCTCTGCCTAAATCCCCACAGAATTTATTATATGATATCTTTTCATTAACCTCTGATGTGATAATAATGTCATCATAAACAAAAATTCTGGTCTTATTTTTAAGAGATTCAAAATTATCAGAAAAGTGAAAAACCATATTTCTTAGTATTACCAGGGAGACATTTTTTCCCCCTTTATTACTTTTTAATGACTCTAGGAGGAATTTCAAGTATAAGAATCAATGAACACAGTTTTGATCTCTGAACAAATATTAACATTTGAATGTTTCTCTCCAGTTTCAGCAAACATCAGATCATGCCCTCTTCTCTTGTTCTGTGGTTGATGTCTTCACACAGCTCAATCAAAGCTTTGAGATTATTAGGAAATTGGAGTGTCCTAATCCAGAAGCACTATCTCATTTAATGAGAAGATTTGCAAAGGTAAATTAAAGTCAATGCATCTCCACTAAGCTTCAGAGACAATGACACTGTGTTGCCATGTACTTAAGAGCTAAGTGGTTCCAATGCTTTATAGAATCAGTGTTTCTAATGCTTTATAGAATCAGTGTTTTCTGTCTGATTGGGATCCTAAGAAAGACATGCCGTCTGTGGCTTAAGGCTGGGTTTTGTCTACTTTGTTAAAATGGTTTACCAGTTTGAGAAGTTCTATCCTCTCTGAGATTTCACATTTATGTATTTTATACATATATGTATGCATCAATTGTTATCTTGCTAAGAACCACTTGCAGTTCCAATAATGGAGCGATTCAGTGAAATGCAATTAGCAAATTAGGCAGTGCAAGTGAAGGAAAAATTCAAGGTGTGTCAATAAAGTATTTTTGTTTGAAGTCATGAGGTGGTAGTTATTCACCTGCTGCTTGATAAACTCAACTCTGTCAGCTTTCTATTTGGATAGTTACATTTCCTCACAAGCTCTGAATTTCCATTATAGTCCTGCTGGCTTTAGAAAAGTTCACATTTCCATTTAATTCTGTTCTTTCATTGCAGCAATTCTCCATTTGCAGAGTTCTTATTTACATGATTATTGTAAGGTAACTCATATTGCCAGGCTTTGAACAGTGCTCCTTTTGTCTTATATTTCCATTATATTTCTAGTCTACGTATTGTCACCCTGGAGGATTTTTTGAGCTTGCTACTGTTCCATTAATTATGTAGTACATTGCAAGGAGTAGAGTTCTCAGTGCTTCTCAAAAAGAGTACTGCTAAAATTAAACTATCTCTGCTATTGAAGATTGCTTTACAATTGGAACTACCCACTGTCTGCTGTGCAGGGATTTGAAAATGTGCTCACAGGATTGTTTATATTATATCTAAAAATAAAATACACTATTTGTGTAAGCATCTGTAAAACCTATCATTTATACAAACCTCTTATTATTTTTGGTTTACATTATGAAATTCACCATTTAAAAGAGTCTTCTCCTCTTCTAGACTATCAACAAAGTACTTGTTCAGTATGCTGCAATTATTTCAAGTTACTTCAGCTCCTATTGTGATAAAGAAAATGTGGTGAGTAAGAAGCTGTGGCTTTTTTCTGCCTCAGAAATTACCTTTAAGTGACTTACTGTACTTTTTGAAAATGTAATCATTTCTTTATATGAAAAAACATGAATGGAGGGAGGTCAGCGTGTTTCCATAGCTGCTTACAATGATGTGTAAAAGCTGCAATAAGTGAAATTAGTTAAGAATCCTAGTTAATAATTTCAGTATTAGAGTTATAAAATAATTACAAGATGGCTACAAACATGCTGTGGATAGCAGCCTAATCCTGTGGTGAACATAGTGAATGTATCTTCAGCTTGTTCCTCAAGCAGAAGAAAAGGTCTTTGTGGAGGGTTTTCACCTGGCATTGCCTTGCCTCCCTGTATCAGTTTTGCCCTGGAGAGTTTCTAAGCTCACTGTTCCCTGTGCAGGGAATGAGTGCAGAGATTGCTGCTGCTGCTGCTGCTCCCTGTGCTTTACCCCTGCAGAGGGGAAGAGAAAATGTGCTGCTTTGTTGCCTCACTGCTTACAAGGGAGTCTCTAATGAAGGACCAGATTGCCATGGACTCAGAAATAAATGAGATACGGACACTGAAGATGTAATTGAGCAAATGGAAACATTTTCAATACTTTAACAAGACCAAGAAGTATTCTTGGGAACTGGCTTTTCAGTATCATTGATATTCAATCAAAGCTAGTTCTCCCATGGCAGGCAGCTTTTAGCACAGTGTCTGTTGTATTTAGTAGTGTTTTGTTCAGCTGTACCAATCTGCAGTCGGATCAGTAACTGCAGCCCCATCCTCAGACTGTTCACCTTCAATGGTGCAGCCCTTAGCCCATGACAGATCTCAGCTGTCCTTGTGTCACATCCTGTGCATGACAGCTGCCAGTGCTCTATATAGTTAGGGGCAGTGTGATGGTCTAGAGGTCACCAACATACACACAATAATAGATTTAGAAAGACAGCTAAATATCAAATATTGGGGGTTCCTATAAATTTAATGTTAATATTAAATAAAGCTCACTGCCTTCTTGAAGAAATGAGTTCTAATAAAGCATTGAATCATCAAGTCTAACTGTTTGTGTGGCCTTTTGGCCTATCCAGTGGGAGATTTTAATTGTTGGAGTGAATAATTTCTGAAGTCATTATCTTACACTTATCTTTATTAAGGCTTTAGATGAAATTAATCTCATTATGAATGGAAGAATGGCTTGGGTTGGAAGGGACCTTAAAGATCATCTCTTTCCACCCCTCTGCTGTGAGCAGAGACCTTCCACTAGACCAGGTATAAAGTATTGATTCAAATGAATTTGAGGAACATAACTGTTTTAACAGAATTTGCCTTACATACTTCTGTCTTAATAAAAGTCCAAGTGATCTGATAATTTCAGCTACAATAAATGTTCATCTGCATTAAAGTTGATAGAAGAGATTAAAATAAATACTTTTTTATGATTCAAATTAGAATTTGGTATCCTTTTTCAAGTCAATACTTTTAATAGTCTTATTAAGCACTACAGAATGTGCACATAAACTGTTCAAATAAAAGCACATGAAAGACACTTTTCATAAAGGTATTTATCTAATGTAAAAACAGCCTCTTGTCTTCCATCTCCTGTCAGCATTTACAAACAAATGTGGGTTCTGGTATTGTACTTGCCACTCACTTTCACCTGTTGCTGCATCTCTCTGATCCCTGTAAACTGCTGTACAGACTATTCTGAAGGGTGGGAGATAATGAAATACAATGAGAATATTTTAAAGTAATGTTCTTTACCTGACAACAGTAGCAAAGTTTTCACCGAGCCAAGCTTAGGTTCTGAAAAGAGCCACCTGCACCAGCCTCAAAGGCAGCTTTGAAACTGCTTCCATGTGAAGTATGTCTCTCATAGCTTCAGTGTATTGCCAAAGGCATTTGCATTTGTTTGGAACAAAGAAACAAGATGTTATATTCAGCTACTTATACCCCCATCGCAAATCATAATTCTCATAATTATTTGATTTGTGATATTGCAGATAATTTCCAATATAATTATTTGTTAGAAGTCAGGAGATAGTACAGGAAAGAAGGATACAATCTCAATGACTGTAAATTAATAAAAGGCAGATAGACAAATAGAAGTGAGATTTGTGGATTTTTCAAGGGATGAGCAAAGAGGTGACATTTCAGCTATACAAAGCCAGCTGCATTCTGTAGGAGGATGAGCAGCATGCTTCACTGGGAAGGAATTACCTAAATAGTAAGAAGTTAGACCAAATTTCTTTTTTTTTTCTTCTTCAGTTGAGAAGGACTCTGGCACCAAATTCCTATGAGAGTAATGTATTAATAATTAAAGCTAAATTATGTTATTGATCCCATCATGCTTCAGCTCTACATTGGAATATGCTATTAACTAGAAAGGTACAAATGAGTATCAGTCACTGTAATCATTCCATCACCACCTTGTTGTCTGAAGAAAAGTATGTGTTTTATTGAAATGCATTTCCTCAGTGTCTAAATTAATCCAGTCACACACTAGAACACACTTGGCCAGGCACAGTTCTTCTAGCAAGTATTGCCTGATTTGCTTCATCTGCGCCACAACAAACCAACATATAATATCATCTAAGTACACAAGATTCTAGTAATAGATTCTTTCTTCCATGATTTTTGTAACAAGCTCCTTATTTTTATTAATGTTTTACTTTTAACCTTACATGAATACAGAAATGTGCCTCTTTTGCACAGTGTTCTGACTTGAAAAAATTAGCTTAAACAGCAACAGTTCTAGACTAAAATAATATGATTACAGAGTTCTATTGCCTAATTTATTCACCAGCTTCTCAAGTAATGCAAAATTGCATATTTCTAAAATATTATTCTGTTATTAACAGAACTGCCTCTTCATTTATTCAAATACTTACACATCAGCCATTAGCTGGGTTACAATATTGTCACAGTTTTCTGCAGAGCCTGGGTCTAGCAAGCAGTGGAGCAACCCCTTTCCTGCAGCCTGTTGTCACTCCCAAAGCACTTTGACCTTTGTTGCCTCTGCTCTCCATGGAATGATGATGTGCTGCTTGCATTAATCCACCAGATGTAACTGTATTAGGTATGACTAGAAATTACCTGGGATAGCTCAGGACATGCAATTCTGGGGTCTGAAACCTGTCCAGCTGACTGGGAGATGGAATCCAGTTCCCTGTGGGGCAGCCGTGCCCTTGGTGGGCAGTCATGGGCTGAGCAGGCAAAGAGAAGGGTCAGTTGAAGAGGAAGGAGAGGCAGCAGTGGACAGGAAAAACACAGCTGAATGGATGAAGATGGTCTCAGAAATCTTTTCCAACCTTCATGATCCTGTAATTCTATGAAGGCAGGGCTGCTGAAGAATTGGTCGTGCACAGTCTCACATGTGATGCTCTCTCTGTAGGCCTGTATCTTGATGAACAACATTCAGCAATTAAGAATCCAGCTCGAGAAAATGTTTGAGTCCATGGGAGGAAAGGAGGTGAGTCATATCTGTTTCCTGGTTCATTCCAAGTTCCTTAGAGATCATTAGCACCATGTTTGCAACCTAGTCAAAGCTTTCAGTTCTACTTGCAATGAAAATCAAAGTGCTCAAAAAAAAAAGTCTGCAAGACCTATTTACTGTCCTGACAATACTGGAATGACATAACACAGTTTCACAGACACATGCTAATGATCTGTAATGTTTTATCAGCACTGGGTGTTTTGTGTTGCAATCTGTAGTGCCAGCTTTATTTTAATGTTTGTATTGGACTATACTTTGCTTTTTCTGTATTGGTACGTTTTGTCTGTAATGTGTCATTGTCTTTGTCTAATGCCTTTGACTTGCAATCCACTGAGCAGAAGAAAGAAGGAGAGAGATTCTCTTATGAGGTTTGTGATAGTAAGCATCTTTTATTATTCCTGACCATATTTTCTAAGGCTCAGAACAGTCACATTTTCTACTTATTTCCATTGATGCATTTGTGTAATTCCCTATGACCTAAAATCAAAAAGAGCTATGCTTGGGCATTCAGCTGACACTAAACTGAAAAGTTTTACTAGGCAGATAGTAATACCCTTTCAGAGTTTTTAAAAAATCTATTAAACATTTTAAGTGCACTTTTCAGTATCTGAGGGCCTGCTTGTATTCAAGATACCATTTCACCAAGATCTGTCACTAAACAGTTCAAAACATCCTCAGCTTTACCCCCTTTTTCATTTCAGAAGATTTAAAAGTGCCTGAAGTCCTGTCCAACAGTAAAAGGACATAAACAGTGCTTCAATACCTTCCAGAATGTAATCTTTCACTGTTCTGAAACATGATAAAGAAATTAAAGCCACAGAAAAAATCCTGTCTACTTGTTGAGAAGCGATGTTTAGAACATGAATTTCCTACCCATATTATCATTAACTGGCTTTAAAAAATAAGTTAGGCATACATCATCCTTCTTGAGGCTGTAGCTTGATAGATTCCCAAAACTGTGATCTAATGTGGCCACTGTATGGAGAAAACTGGAGAACACAGCATTTCATCTTTCCACATCCACAGTGGGACCCTGCAGAGGTGAGATGGGTCCCCTATGCCATGCAAGGAACTGAAGCCTCCAGATGCACCTCCAGAGTCACTCCAGGGTGTGGAGGGTCTGCTGAGCCAGGAACAGCTCCTTGAATCTGCTACAGCAAAAATACCTCCTGCTGCAGATAACAGGAAATAAACTTCTGAGCCTTGTCACTGCAAATTGCTTACCAAACTTTGAAAAGAGATATTCATCATCCAGAAGTGGCTGGTTTTGTGGTTCCTGTTATACCCTTTTCCCCCTCTGAATATTACAAGTAATCTTGTCCTCCATGCTTTTATGTTCTGTGCAAAGTACTTTTGTATTGGGTCTTGGATCCAATCTTAATTTTGAATGTCATGATTCATGAAAACAGGTAAATGTCCATAAATCAGGATAGTGACAAGGGCGGAGGAAAGCTGAGTTACATTTTATGTCTATTTCTATCCATTTATTTTCAACCAGAATGTTTGCTTGAATCTCTAAAATGTCCCCTTTCTGCAAGAAAGCATTAGTTTTTCCTTTGCTCCTAATGGCTTATATAATAATTTTTTTTAAGTTAGGAATTTTTCGTAGCAATTCTCTTTCAGAAGTTCTTATGACTTCTCATCCATTTTGGTTTCCTTTTGATGTTAATGAGGATGAATTATTAAGGTTGTTACAGTATCAAAGCAGAATTTCCCACAACTATGGTGCAACATGCAACCCACGGAGATAGTTTGGATATATTTTTCCATAATCCCTTCATAAGTTGTCTTTAGTGCATCTCTGATTCACAGTCTAAGAGAAAAGATCTTAAAAATACATTCAGACATTTAGGGCAACTTCTTGAAGAAAAGTACATTCATGTTCAACTTTTTTCACCCATATCAAAATGCCACTGAAATGTTTGTCCTCCAATTCGAATACTTATTCCCCTTGCTATTCCAAAGGCACAACTGCTAATGGCCAATTTGGCTTATTGAACTGGTACTTATAAGAAACAAAGCCAGCAATAAAATCTGTAAGCAGTTTTCTTGAAGGGAAAAAACAGTTTAATATTTCACTTGTGGAGGGCATAAAAGTCAGATGATTTTCAGCAAAATAATGAGACCTATTTCAGTTGAAGCAAAACTAATTCTAAGAAAAATTAAATGCTGTTAATCTCCTCAGTGTCACACTGTGAGCAGTATGTCTTTCAAACTGTGCAGTCAAAATAACCACAGTCAAGCAGCAGTCCCTGTGTTCAGAATTGGCTTATTGCACATTGCAGGCAGAGAGCTCTATAACTAGAGAAAAAACTGGTTTCTCAGATCCCCCACCATTAAAATAAAATAGTCTGAACAAGATGAGCTTCTTTATTAGCTGTCCTCCTCTGCTCCAGCAAAGCAGAGAGGGTACTTACAAATCAAATCAATGAGAACAGTCTGCCATAAGAAAGAGTAGTAAAGTGCATCCAACCCACTGTTTGTTTGGGTTTTGTTAAATCAAGTCCAAAAACATGGGAACAGATCATCATCATAGAATTTTGGTTTAGCTCCTGTTTGTTTCATCCAAAAGGAATGCATATATTTACACTAAATATTTTTTCATGTCTGACAAGCTGGAAGCTGATAAAAGAGAAAGAGGAGAAGCCAATGCTTGTGTTGCTTTACACCAGATGACAGAACATGGCAGAAATGAGTTACAGTAATTAGGATAAAAAAAAAGGTGTAAAGCAAAAGGAGATTGTTTATATATGACAATATTATATTAACTGTAGGTAAATCATATTCCCACTCTGGTAAATTCAGTTCCAGCTTTACATATAAAGCTGAGAAATTCCTATAGGAATCTATATGTGGCCTGGAAGACTTTGATGGGGTGACAGAGGGCCAGACTTCAGCAGAATAGTTCTGAAGTGTCCATCTTTACATCTTGTACAGAGGCCCAAGTGCTTTTCAGTGCACTCAGAGCAGTGGCAGCCAAACATCTCACATCTCACAGTCCCAAGGGTGGAGGGAGGGTGATGTCTATCAGAGACAGAAAGAACCACTAAAGTGATGGAGCTGATAAATAAATATATCTTTGCTAGATATACAGAAAATATGTAAAACTATTTTCTGAAAAGAAGTAACCAGGTGGTCCCTTTAGGAAACTATAAGTAATTAGTCCTGTGAAATTGCAGATAAATGGGATTCAGATTAGAGAGGTTCCATTTAACTCATGCAAAAGTAATTTGCATCTCTGTAGTTTCCTGCAGAAGCACCACCAAATTTGCAGTTAACAAGATTATGTCCATACTAGCACACATTAAATTACAGCAGGAAATACCTCAATCTAACACATTGAAAGCAGCCAAATTCATCAGATTTTTAACTCTTTTCCAAGGCTTGTCTGTATAAAAAAATTCACAGTTTTAGACAGGCAGAATTTGGAAGCTATAATGTTCAACTGTTTCTTATTTTTTTAGCTGTTCAGCAAATGTGTTCTCAGTTTTTGTGTAGCAGTCAGAAAAAGTCAAACTTCTAATAGTCTCTTCAATAATGCATAATCAATAGATCTTACATAGTGTGCCAACAAAGTTATGAGTATATTCCCTTGTGGGTAAAAATTAATTCTGCTATTTAAGAACATGGTAAAATAACAGAAATGCGAGCCTAGAAAAGCCAAGAATATTAAGAATTGATAGAAAAGTGTGATTTACACATTATTAATGAAATAAGCTTGCTCCTTTAAAAAATCCAATTTTGAAACCCGAGCAACCTACCCCGATGTATTTTAAGGCTACTCCACACATGCTGAGAACTGTAAATGGAATCCAGAATACAATTGTCCAAGGGATAAATGCATTGTCTTTTCTCTTTCATTGCTTAAATTGGATATGGTATACTAATGACACTCATGGCTAGGTTTTATTATTGGTTTGTTGTTTTTTCTTCCCAAAATAATCTGCTCAAATAGAGCCTTCTTCTTTTATTTTCCTGAAATACGTTCAGGGAAGTTTGCTAGTTTTCGTTCCTTCTTCACCAAACTCTATGAAGCAAATGAGACCTGAAGAGAAGTCCCCAACGCCATAAATACTTCATTTTCATGTCTGTATATCCTTCTGTGACATCATCTCAGATGCTGATCAGCATTGCCTCTCACTTCCATGCTTCCATCTTAGCTCTGCCATATCAGGATAAAGAAGAGGTCATGCTCCGGCAAATTTGGATGATGCCTGAGGACAATCATTAGCACATAGGCACATGATAAAAAAGTGAAAAGTGCACATTTTAGTTCTGGTGAGACACTCAAATCACCCTATTTCCCAGTACCTAAAGAGAAGCAGCATTTAAAAATCTTGCTGACATCTCCTGAGTGAAGCCAGCGTGGCCAGGCGTGGAGCACCCGGCCGGGCAGCCCGCATACCTCTTTGTCACACTCCTCCCCGTGCCACCTCATCCCTGGGCATGAGCATGTGGACACACAGGGCTGGAGGTCCTGCCAGATGCCTCCAGCTGTGCACACACAAACTTGTTCATGCAATTTGTGAGCACAAAGCCTCTAAAATGTTTAACAGTTGCATGCAGCCTTCTATAATGTGTGTAATCTCCACAATCTGGCATTAGTGTTTAACCAGTTTTGGCTGGACTAAGTTCAATTCCAGGTGAATTTAGCAGATACATTGTGGTTTTGGGTTTTCACAACAACCTCTGATAGAAAGTAACTACATTGACCTCTATAGGCCCAGTAACAAGGTGATTCTCTAGTTTGTGCATGATTGCTAAGAAATTTTGAGTCTTCTGCTTGCCTGGTATTTTGTGTTTTCCTTGACATGTATCATGGTCAGTATGAACGCTTGTGTGTCCAGTGTTTGTTAAATGTTTATATTCTAGTGGTCTTAAATTTGGGGTTTGTATGTGTCCCTCCAAAGGAGACAGTATAATTCCCTAGTGAAATGCTTTTCCTGGAAAAATCTTTGCCTTTGATAGCAAAGTCTTAATTTTTTTTTACTAATATAGACATTGCAGTAAAATTAGCTTTTTAATTCCTGCTCTTCATATGAAGGAAAGCAATCACTTTAAGTGTATGAACTGTCAAAGTGTATCTGCCAGGGACACTACTAAGATATACAGAAGCAACAGAAGTTCTCTCAATGCAAAATAATTCAAAACTAACTCAGTAAGTAGTCACAGTAAGTACTTTGAGTAATAAGTAAAATATGAGCTTCTCAGATTAGAAGAGAACTACACGACACTAAGTATCCTCTAAAGAATGTGTGGTAATTCCCCCTTGTCACCTATTGCAGGTTCTTGTCAAAACCTGTAGTGAAAATCTTGGATTTTCTATGATTTTTTTACCCACACAAAACCTCTAAGGAGATAAAGGACAGTCTGAGATTAAAACACAGTAAATCATTGGATCTATTTCAGTTTGTTTTGCTGTAGAATTCTTGTATAGTGTAAAGTAAATTATCCAGTGTGCTGTGACAACTTCCCCTTGTCTCTGAAGTGTGATTAAAAGAACTGACCTGCTGCACCAGAGTGCTCTGAAGCACCAGAGGAAAAATAAGCACCAAACACTACTCATGCAGTTGAAAGATAGAAAAACACAAATAGAAACAGCCCTGATTATGTATTCTGAATGTGCAGTGTTCTTTGAAATTGTCAGAAGATCTGTACCAGACCTTGTTGTAGAACAGAGTCCACAAATTAAGGGTTATCATTGGAAATCATTCCTTAACACTGTGATGTAGACAGCTGAAAGACCTGGAATATTAGCTGTTAATTCACATTCAGCTGTTGATCCTGATGATCATCTATCATATCCCAGAGTGGGCTGTAACTATTTTTCCTGACTGCTGAAGATCAGGGAGATAAAAAAATTACTATTTTTTATTTGAAAAAGAATCCATAGCAAATAGACAAGTTTGCTGATCAATAGGTTACCTTTTTGATTAAATATCTATGCATGTATCCTCATCCCTGTAAATGTAAAAATCTATTTTTCCCCTGCATTAACTTTTTTCCTATGTTTGGAACCAAAACGTGTATCAGAGCATGGAACCAACCTGTATGAGAGCATCAGAAAGTGTTGCTCTGTGCTTGAATTTTGTTTACCCTAACAAACAGCTTTTAGAAACAGCAGTACTGAAATTTAGTAGTGTCCCCTCCCACTACTCTGTCAGTAGCATTGGCATGGATAGTCTTCAAGCCATCTTTTTCAGTGCTGGCTGTTCTAATTTTACACTGCATTATGGAAACATATGAAATATGGAAACAGCTTCAATGCAAATCACAAAACAAAATACCAACAGTAGTGAAATGTACAAAAATAATAAAAATATGAAGGCATCTGAATTACTATTAACATGAGCACTGACTTTGCCTGCATCCTTCTCTTGGTGTGCCTTGTTGAATACCACTGGCCTGATAATGGCAGCTCTCTCTTTGTGACTGCCAATACAGTTTCCACAATCCCATAGAAAGTAATTTTTCAATTGCACAGTTTTGATTTCTAATAGAATTATTCCCTACTGTAATCAAATAGGGTTTTTTCTTTTTTTTTTTTTTTGAAATGGTAATAGTATTTCAAGGCCTACTAAAGCAATTTGTGCCTCAATAAGTGTTTCCACATTTGGTTTTCCGTAGTGCAGTGTATCTTTGCACATAATTCCTAATTCATTGATTGTAATGGAAACCCCAGAAACCTAGTGTATAAATAAAATATAATGTTATTTATCTCTTTGCAGTTGGATCCTGAAGCTAGTGTTCTTCTGAAAGAACTTCAGGTGAAACTTAGCAATGTATTGGATGAACTCAGTGTAACATATGCTGCAAGGTAACAAACCCATTTCACTGCAAACCTTAGAGGAGTATTCCTGCTCAAAAAATCTCCCTCGTTGATAAAGTTGGGGTGGTTATTTGGATGTCCTGAGGCATGGCTTGCTTCTGCCCTGATGGAGTGGTGTGAGTTTGTGTGTGTACGTGTTTAGACTCTGAAACAATCAACAGCAACCTCCCTGCAAAGACAACTGAAATCATCTGTGGGCATGAACATGTTACAGAGGTGAGGCTGATGGCTTTCGTTCTGCTTTTTGGAGAGCAAAGTCACTGGGGTTTTTTTGCCTGATGCTATGTTAAATTTTCCTCTCTGACTATGTTTATGTTACTTCCTGAGACTGACAGTTTTTTCCAAGTGGCCTGCTTCAACCAGGATGTCTGCCTGTGTTTAGCCTGCTTCAAGTGGTCATTGTGAATGGCCTTCTTGGGTCATTTCCTTGCCTGTGGCTCTTCAAAAATTGTCTACTGAGCCTTACTCTCAAAACTTTTCATTAATCAGAGTGCACACTGCAGTCCTGAATGGGTATGGTGCTGTGCCAGCAGTGCTTGTGGTATAAGAAGTTTGCTTCAAATTAGAAAGAAATCTAAGAAAGAGGGATTAGTGCTGCAGTGGTGCTCATTAAGCAAAGTCTGTAGTTGCTTATTTAATCCATCAATGGGGTCTGGGTGGACAGTCTGCTTTTTTCTGAGTGTGCTTAGTTTGCTGTGCTTTTGCTCCCAGGCTCTGCTTCTCGGATCATTGACAGTGCATAAAAATTATTTCTTTCCAGGGCTTCTTTCTGAATGAGCCAGCTAGGTTTCTGCAACAGCAAACCCAGAATCGTTCAGTGTAGGATATGCTCCAGATAGCTAGAACATTCCTCATGGGTCAGTTTATTGTTTGGGTCTGTGAGGTTAACAATGTTGGAAAGATGTCTAACGTCAAGAAAGGCAGTGCATTATTTTGGCTTTTGTGGAGGGACTGGTCCCAAGAATTTCCATGAGCAGTTTCAGTGGATTTTATCTAGGGCTTTAAACTGTGTAGGTAAGTGCACTTCCAAGTGCATTTGGAAAAGTTTCTGATTTTTCCAGTGATTTCACATGGAGGTTTGTGTTCTCTTTTTACGATTAGCCATGTCACTGGAACAACTGATTGTTTCTTTTCTCTCACATTAAATTCTCTTTCACTCCTCTCAAGTTAATCTTTGCCATTTGTCTTTTCACCTTAACAAGCCCCATATATTTTTGGCCTCTGTTTTGCATTTCTGCTCATAAACTAATCCTAAACCATTTTGATCCTTCACAAATCAACCCATAAACCAAATTAATGTGTGAGCAGAGACTCTTCCTGCCTCTGAACTGGTGACTGATTAACTGCTGTTCTGCTCTGTGTCAATATGTTGTCCAAAGATTATCACATCAATAGCACTTCAAGACTGTCAGACACTCAACCAGATCAGTTAGGAAGCAGAACAGTTTTCAGAAAAGCTGAGCAGATACAAACTTGAGGAGGAAGCATGTGTTCACAGTCACCTTGAAGTGAAAAAGATTCCTCCCAGGAGGAAGAGTCTGAGTGCTTATAGGCAAGGGTTTTTTTTGCAAAAGGATATTTTAAACAGTCCAAGTGTTTTAATGCTGTGTAGTTGCAAAGAAGTAACAAACCTTCTGAAGACACTGACTGTGTGAAATCTGGAAAAAGTCAAATTGAGCCAAACAGCACCAGAAGGAATCAGAATAAGTAGTTTTTCATTTTAGCTCAAGAAGAATATCAAAGCTTGGTTCCTGTTAACCATCAAGAGAAAAATTATTTATCATTACCAGTTTGTATCATCCTCTCACACCAAAAATAAAAGCTTGATAAGTTGTTCCTAGCTGGTAGTCAATCACATCTAACCTATAGATTCTGATACATCTGTTGCTTTCAAAAAATAAATATTTGGCACACTTACAAGGCTATGAAAATTGTGGCAGAATGGTAGGCAGGGAAAAGATCAAAACATAGTATGAATTATTTATATGAGCCATGATCCTCAGTAGAACTTATTTTCAAACTGTAACATCACAGTATCTTCAATTTTGAACATTGCATCATTGCAGAAAATGTTTAAGTCTTGTTGCAGAACCTGACGCAAAATTGTCATTATTGTTTTGTCTCCCAGAATTTTCATTCTTCTTTTTTTTATCCTATAGTTTCCAATTTGTTATTGAAGATTGTGTAAGACAAATGAGCAATGAACTGAATCAAATGAGAGGAAATGGGAATGCAGCAGCCAATAAGAACAGTGCAGCCATTGATGCTGAGATTGTGCTTCGGCCTCTCATGGATTCCCTGGACAAAACGTGAGTGTGGCAGAGTGGGAGCTGGATGCTGCAGTCAGGCACATTTGGTTTTACTCCGAAGCACTGTTGATACCTGCAAGCACTCTGTAGTATTTTTAATATTTCTAGTATTCACTGTGTGCAGAATGCCATGCCTAAGCTCTTTACTTACACTGAGCAGTTTTTACAGAAGCTACAGGCTTGTCTTTCCGTGTCTTGTCATGTTTTGAGTCATTGAGAACGAGCCAGTGCACGGTCTCTCCTCCATAGGCTGTGTTACGAAGATTGTGCTGAACAAAAGAACAAAAGTAATTCCTATACTAAAGTTGTCTGGCATTTATTCTAGGTTTGTACCCAGTGTCCCACTGCTTATTGATATGCACGTCTGTGTCACCAAAAACCAGGTCATCACCTAAACAGCAGCCTGATTTTTTTTTTCATTTGGTAAAATGCTAAGTTTTGAGAGGATTTTGCAAACTCATTCTGGCTTCTGTAAGTAAGCATAACTTACGCTATCACCATTCAGCAGTGACAAGTTCTGAAAGGCCATGTGCAGCACAGGCACACCTGTAAGCACATTGATGTCCTTGGTCATTGGTGCTTGTCAAACACCAGTGGCCATTTGTTGGAAGTGGCTGTAGGACAAGTAGCCTGGCACTGATCCTGTACTTGAAGTCCCCAGTCACAGGTGACACACCCTTTGGTTCCTTATGCGGGTTATCCCCAGCCAGAAATTTTCAAAATGAAGATGGACAAGGTGCTCCAAAATTTTAATTTTACTGTAAGTAAAAGCAAGATTGCTCAGACATGTCAGTATGAAAGAAATGCTTCCAAACAGTAGCTGCAAATTTGCATTAGCTGTCAGCCACCAGTTCTACATCCCAGTAGAAAAACAAAACAAGAGAGACAGTTGCTCTTTATTTTTAAGACATAAACAAATTATATACTAAAACTTTAATTTAGGGGCGTGGGAGTGCTAAATTGTATCATCCATCAAACTTTATAACTCATCATGATTTTGCATTTTCAATAAATATGCATCAGTGATATACTAAGCATTAAATTAGATAGTGGAGATTTATATGAGTTTGTAATCCGCAAGTCTTTTTGCCAAAAATGTTTGCTGATAATATTGCAAAATAATGTAGCTACTGAGAAATTTTTATTACTAGAGAAAATATACACCTTAATGGCTATTAATGTGAGCATGACAGAGCACCTCTGAAGCCATAATGCTAGTTTTGGTGACTGGTTTGTGGTTTTGTTTTATTCCAGCTTAAGTGTGTCTGCAAAAATCTGTGAGAAGACAGTTCTGAAACGGGTTTTGAAAGAGCTCTGGAAGTTAGTCTTAAACAAAATAGAAAAACAAATCGTGCTTCCACCACTGACAGACCAAACTGTAAGTGTTCCAGAGGAATTCTCAGTTGATCTAAAGGATTCTAATAATGTGCCAAGGGGTCTGACACTATCCTGTTCTGTACCTTGACCACAAGGAGTAACACCTGGACTGCAGGCAGTGTGTTGCTCTCTGGTGTCTGAGTCGTGCAGCCAGCTTGCTCTTAGCTGGTGAGGAAGACTTCACTCCTTCATTTACTGCCTGCCCCAGCAGTTTTTATTAATGCAATGATGTGAAAGAATGCAGTCGTGCCCTCATACAAGGGGGCACAATCAGGGTTTAAAACCCTGATTTCTCTCTCGGCTTTACTGTGCACACTAACATGAAGAGTGTTCCTTGCCCTTCCTAGTCACATCAGAAATTCAATCACTTCCATTTTTGTAGGTTTGAGAAAGCCAGGGATGCTCATCCCATCATCCAGCCCTGCCTGCTGTGCCATTCCTCATCTTGAGGCAGCACTTAATTAACATCAGGAAGCTTCAGGCAAATCTAGTACTAAAGATTTGGGGTACAGAAAGTTGTGCTGCACAGCAGCCTCGTGTGGGACATGGCTGATGTGAACCCTGGTGGCTGAGCCGAGGGCAACAGCGAAATCTGATCCTGTGAAAGGATCAACAAAGAGAGCCTGGCTTGGAGGCCTGTTCATAACTGCCTTTTTTTTTTTTTAATTTTAGGGATTGAGATAACATAACTGTTAATTCTTCTTGTTTTAAATCTTGTTTGAAATAAATTGACCATCTAATCATGATGTTGCCACAGTGTGCCTTTGGCAACTTTGCTGTTACACAGCCTGTGGTACCACTTCAGCTGCTAAAAAGCTGTTGGTCAGGGTCCATAAATTAAAGGCATATAATTAAATTATATTATAATATATTGAAGATGCATGAAAGAATATTGCTGGACAGGCAGGAAAAGCCCTAATAGAAAATGTATAAATAGTGCAGAGACAGTAATGAAATTACCTGAACTATTAAAAATTCTGGAGTAGAGCTGATCATGGCCAGGACTCCAGTCACTTAATTTGTTCATATTTACTGTCATGACCTTGTTAACTATGCATAATTAAAAACAACCTCTCTTTCCAAAAGTTTTGAATTTACATTTCTGAGATCTTTAATTTGCTTTTCAAACTTTTTGTTGCAAATTTTATCTGCAAATACATAGGTAGAATTTCAACTGAGTAACTGCCTTTTCCATCATGTGTCAGGAGCATTTATTAGCTTTATGCAGGATCAATTATTCATAGGACAATCAGTTCAGAGGGGAGTTTCTTTAGTGGTAACAACTATATAGAGTGTTTCTGGCAAGCATTGTGAACTATTTCATTTATTTTGATACTTTTGTTTACTATTGAACACATAATTAATGAAAATTACTGAAAAGTAGGATACTGTGAGAGATTTTCCAGCCCTGAATATTTCTTTCTGTTTGAGGTTGAGAGGCACAGGCATTCAGAAACAGGGTTTATGTACATATATATATATATATACATATATATATATATCCTACCTTGCTCCCTACTAAAAAATAATGAAGATTTAAGCTGTAGTTCTATATTACATTTTCTTCAATTGAAGCATATAGGAAGCAAAATTATTTATGGAAAATGAAATTCTTTGGAACAGAAAGTCTAATGAAAAATTAGTCCAGTGTAAGTTGGATGAACCCTTTTTCCTGAAATCCACATAATCAGAACTATATCTTGCTGAACTGCCATGTAACTGCACTGGTAATTATGTTGCTAATATTTAATTGTAGTAATTGTGATAAAGGATGTGAGCATGGAATTACAGTAAGATTCTGTTTGTCTGAGACAAATACGTAGGCATTGGCCTTTGGTGTCATGCCAGGATTTGGCTATTGTAAAATATTGCTTGAACTTAGTAACATTTCAATATCTTTTCTTTTTAAAAAGGCTCTGACTCACAGTACACCATTGTGCTGTGTTTTACTCAGCTGAGAATTCCCTCTACACAGGCTTTTGCAGGTTCCTCAGGGCTGCTCACTTCCCAGTGTGATTGTTCATGTTAACACAGCACCTGAGAGCTGCAGTTACGGACAAACATTTCACCAACACACAGTGAGAACAATCATAGCCTTAGCTTTCAGTATTAAACACAAAATGAGACAGCAGAAAGGAGATCACAAAACCACTCTCAGCAGAAAGTGCAATATTTGTATGAGCTATAGAATACTGGAGGGAATCTTGCTGCAGGCATTCAACCACTTGGCCTTATCAACTGAATGAAAATGTGTCTCCTGTACTACTGAAACTTTTATTTAGCTTTGCAAAATGGTGACTTTGGCCAATGTCCTAGCAGAAAATAAGATTATGTTGACATAAAAAGCAAACATGCTGTCATGAGTCTGTTTCCTTAATTTTCAATGTGATTACAGGGGCCCCAGATGATATTCAGTGCAGCCAAAGATCTTGGACAACTGTCAAAACTCAAGGTAATGGAGCCAGATGAAGCTGTGAATGGCTTGCACTAACAGAAAAGAGGAGCAAATATTAGTGACTGTGGGGCCAAACCTGATGCCTTATTCTTGTTGTTATGTGGTGTAATAAGATTGAATATGGCAGAAACTACTCAGAGGTGAATAATTATTGTACAGTTTCATCAAAACCAAGTTATGAATAAAAAGACTCTATGCTTATATGCTAAGTGATCACTACATGGGCCAAGAAGCCATCGTTCCCATATTGTACAACCAGGCCTCACAAGCATTAAACATCACAAAAAAAAAAGTACCTTTGCTTCTGTAACCAGTTCTGGAAAAGCCCTTAAGGTGAGAATACCAGGAATTTTCTTTCTGTGGACTATTTATGTGCATTGAAACATAGTATGTACCTCTGCAGTAATGTTTGATACTGATGTCAGTTGTTTGCCAGTCAAGTCTGCCATTAGAATTTCAGATTTGTACAGAAATGTGGTATTTGGGGCCTCTATGAATGATTGTTCAGTTTGCTAGAGGAGTTAAAAATATTACCTGAGTAAATCACTGCCTGCTTGTTTAGACAAAGATTTAACAGGAGTGTAGTCAATCTATGTCTAACATACTCTAATAGGAACTGATTTTTTTTTTTAAACATAGAGCATTAAGAATCATCTTTTAAACTGTCAGGGTTATTATTAAAAGTAATTACTTCTATATTAGCTAATATAATTATTTTAAGTTGAATTTTAACCTTTTCCCCATCCCCCAAAACAGAGAAATAATGCATCCCAGGAAAAGATTTAATGTTCAGTATTGAACAGTGCATCTGGTTCTCTACAGTCTATGTTTTCAAGAAACAGCACAACTGCTCTAGGTTATAATTTGTTGTGAAAGGATTCTGAATTAGTCCCTGTTAATCACAGTCCTTGGGTGCATTTGGCGGATGTTTGTTTGTTTTGCAAAGAACAGACATTCACAATATTGTCTCTCTTTCAAAACCAACTGCAGTCCTCTCTGGCTTTGCAGGAGCACGTGATCCGGGAGGAGGCCAAAAGCCTGACCCTGAGGCAGTGTGCGATAATGGACGTGGCACTGGTTACTATAAAGGTACAGCGTGATGTCTGTTTCTGCTCTGTGCTGGAATGCCCAACAATGACGGATTGGTTTTAGATAAAAGACTGGAGACTTTCATATAGTCGTCATGGAGTTGGTTTCTGAAGTCAAAAGAAGTCATTGGGAATATTTATTATATTATTAGCTAACATATTATTTCATTTGCTTATCAGTCTGTTTCACATTGGCCTGGATCATTAGTTGGTGTAAATAACTTAAAAGCAATCAGTTTCTAGAATAACAGCATATTTTCCTGCCTGCTGGGAAGAACAGCACATCAGAAAGGTAAGGAGGCAGCTACTGAAGTATAAAATTGAAGCTATAAGTAAGAGGAAATACTTATCATCAGCTGTTTTGCAATATAACTGTCTCCAAGGCAAGCAAAAAGTAACAGAGAGGGCTCCCAATTGCCATTTTTTGTATTTGTAGTGGAACTGGCATTGCTTTCAGAAATAAAAATAATTGGGAATTAGCAATATTATGGAACAAATTGAAAAATGGAACAAATTAAAGTATGCTCCCAAAGTAAGCTGTGTGAAGTATGTGAATCTAATAATTTTCTAACCCCATAAAAGCTGGGAAAAATGTAAACTCTAACCCTGCCTAAATTTCCAGTGCTTAAACTCTTAGATGGAGAGCTAGGTGTCAACCATTTTACATTTAAATATGTCTAAATTTGGAAGAAAAAAGATGGAATAGGGAAAATCTCTTTGTTAATTCAGCATCCTTATAGCTGTGTGCTAAATTATAATAGTTAATTCATAACATTCATTAACTGAGCTAAAGAGTGCTTCCTGGGAAGCCTCTTTTCAAATTGTAAGGCAATGACTGTGTGCATTATAACTGCTTCCTGTACTTACAAACCAATATGGCAAAATCATTTCCAAAATACTTAACCTTGGTCATGCACAAATTGGGCTTTTATACCGGTAGAAAGTACAAAAAGGCAAACTTTATGAGTTAACTCAAGAAAAAAAGACTGCTATGTTTATTTAGGAAGGTTGTTCATAAGTTTAATGATCGAAATACAGAATTTTTTTGGTAATGCTTAGTAAATACAGTTTGTTTAAAAGCAAAAATCGTGGCTGCCCAGATAAGAATAAGAGAATGGTACAAATGGCATGTGGTGTGTGTTCAGCAATTGGGTAGCTGATTATGGTAAGGAAGGGTTTTGCAGGGAGGAGTATCTCTACTTACAATCTTTTTTATTTTTCCTTTCATTTAATTCACTGAGAAATGATCACAATTTAATAGTGGATGGTGTTATTAGTCCTTTGACAAATATAAACTAAAGGAATATTTTTAATCTTAAATATCTATAGCATATAATCAATCTTTGTATTATGTAAAAAGAACCATAGCAATTCATATAACTATTTAGTATTTTTCAGCTTAATTGGCAATTCACAGATAGGAGAAATGGCTTTCTGGCCTCAATTATCTCAGTCTGAGTTCTCTGCTGCCTCATTCTGCCAGCCCAGAGACAATGCCCATTGATAACACTGTCCCAGTTCCCTCCTGGACACTCAGAGACCCTCAGCAAAGAGAAACCAGCACCCAAAGGGGCTCGGGTGGCATTTGGCAGGTTTGGGCTGAGACTGCAGTGGCTCCAGCTCTGATTTCCATACACTTGCCATCTACCCCTTTCATCTGTCAGTGTGGCTTTCAAACCTCTCGTGCCACCTACAAACCTTGAAACCACTCAGAGCGGAGCAAGAGTAGCAGGGGGATTATTTTAAGTTTTCCATCTCTAAGGAACAGAGTAATAACTGATCCAGCTGAAGCTGTAAAATCCTGTTTTCTCATTACATTTCTATATTCACTTCCATACAGTAATCATAGGTTCACATTGATGGTTTGCTTGCAAAATTTACCATTTATGGGAAAAACAAAAAAAAAAAAGTTAATAACTCAGGAAAACAAGGGTCAGGTGTCTTTGTTTCTTTATATGGCTTTCATGGAGCTTTCAGCCACGTGTAGCTGCTGCTGTAGATAACATTTTTCTGGGAGAGACAACATCCAAAAAAATCACAGTAATTGTCACAATAGCAGGCAATATTAACAGATTTTAACACTTGCTTATAAATTGATTATGATTCTTAGCGAAATCATAAACTCTTGAGCAATTAAGATGGGAGATTTGTTTGGAACATATTGTATGAAATTGCTTGGAAAGATACACATTTTATGTAAGTATGTAATGATGATTTATACAGAATCTTTTAAACTGACACTACCTGTCCCCATAGTATTAAAACAATATAAAATGTTGCAGCCTGATAACTTCAAATCTTCTGTTTTGCTCCTACAGGTATTTTTCTCCCTTTAACAGTCAGTAGACACCAATACAGGAATGTAAATAACAACTGTTATGAAACATTCATGTTTCATCTCCTGCAGAATCTTGAGAACTGGCAGATGAAATGTGTGCACTAAATGCAAAGGGCATATGTGGACTGTAGGTCTGAGCTGTCCAGATAAGCCTGGGATACAGCATTTAGTGGAGATGTGTGTATGTGAACTGGAATGTAGATATTGCATCTATTCCTTTGGCAACACTGCAAAAGGCAGGGAGAGCAGATTCTGCTTGCAGTCCCCAGGACTCCCTGTACACAGTGGGCCAATATTGCATCTCATCAAGTAGTCGTGTTCTTGAAAAACATTGTTTATTTTTGCTAATTAGCCATTAATGGGAGCTTTATTGATCTTGAGACCTAGAGGTGTAATGGAGGTTGCAAAATGCTTTGCAAGGTGTTTGAACAAAATGAAGGTGTGTAGCACATTTATCTTTTCATTGTGGCTAATGTGTATTAATTCATCAAACACTGTCCTGTAAATTCTTCATTGTGAGAGGAAAAAGGGAAGAATATGTCCCCTGATTTTTCTGAACTCGGCTTTGGGATTGAAAACATAATTTAATACATTTATATATATATATATAGTTTACATAGTCAGCATGGCATCAAAGTTCATAAGCATGTTTGGTTTTCCAAATCTAGCTCTGCCAGTAGAACAGAAGTCTACTTCTCACACTGATGCTCAAAAACTTCACACTGGAGTATTCTCTCTGAAATTTTTTACAAAGTTCCCTTTTCCCTAAAAAGGAATATATCCTTTATCTGTGCTTGTAAACCATGCCTTCATTTGAGAGGGGTTTGTGATGTTTTAGGGTTTTTTTTAGATGAAGAATTAAAACTCGTTCCACTCTCTGCAGCCTAAAAGAATGCTTCAAATATTTTCCAGTTTTGGAAAATTAATACTTCAGATCATGAAGATCAAAAATCAAAATTCTGTATATTGTTTCCTTCCCCTTATGCTTAAGTTTTTTACCCCTGGAAAGAAGCTTTGTACTAGAGATTATGACAGTTATCTCAAATGCTGTAATAAATCTAGACATGCCTGTTGCTACTTCCAAACATTCATTTTAAGAATTTTACTTACAGTTGTATGTCTGTAACTGAGGTCTTTTTTTTCCTCTGTGAACAACCATATTTGTTTTTCATTTTAGCAATACTTCCATGCTGGAGGAAGTGGGCTGAAAAAGAATTTCCTGGAAAAGAGCCCAGACCTACAGTCCCTCAAATACGCTCTCAGCCTTTACACACAGACTACTGACACCTTGATAAAGAAGTTTATAGCTACACAAACTTCTCAGAGTAAGTGATCTGTAAGGGACACAGAAATGCAAATTTTTGCAAAATAGTAATCTTTACTAGATTTTTTTTAATGTAATGAGCATTTGTAAAAATTACCTGCCTGCCACTTCATGTCTTTGGGAAAGAATACAATCTGCTAATATAATTAATTACCCTACTCCAGCTCATAAGAATCAGAAAGTTTTAACTGGACAGTAAAGCTGGAAATCAATTGCTTTTATGTGTGAAGTACAATGTGTTACTCATGGTAAAAAAAAAAGCATGAAACATGAGTTTTGCAGCTTGCTCCAATATTATTTCTGAGGAATGATTTCCTAAGCTGTTACTATATTAAAACTGAGATCTCTGTTAGTATTTCATATATTACAAATGAGAAAATAGCTATAAAACTCTTATATGTAGGCAATAGAGTCCTTTTTCCCTCCTCAAAAACAAAAATTAGCAATATGGATTCAGGCAGAAAACTGTTACTTACTTTTATGTGTATTTTGCTTTTCTTTAGCACATACCTTCATTGTAGATTCAAGAGAAAAAAAAAAAAGTGAAGTTGTAGCCATAATTAGTGATCTTTATAAATCCTGAACCACAATATTGAATTTTCTGATTTTCATCATGATTTCAGCCTGAGGTCTGTGTTCATTTCTGTGCACACATTACCATGCCTATATTTCCACACCAGTATTGTTAGAAATGTAGCCACTGGGAATGAAACTTAAGGAAAAGTGACTCAAAACTTTTCATTATCCTTTAATGCCTCATTTAAAAGAATTAAATTCTCATCTATTATGATCTCCAGCCTCACAGCTATAACTGTATCATTAGCTTTTATCATTAGTTAAAATGACACTGTTTGCAAACCAGAAGCCTTCTCTGGAATAGAATTAGATTGCTATTTGGTCTATTTTTTTCACATTGCCAATCCATAATTAATAGACATTTTAAGCTCAAAGCAATGGAAGAAAGAATATTGTAAATGTAAAGAAAGTATATATTGTATAATAACTATGACTGTAGATAGAATTGGATGCTTGGTTTTCCTGTAATGACTACAAGAATCAGACAACAATCAGGCTTACTTTTACCCACAGGTTAAAATAGTTTCTCACTCACCATGGCTAAGCTGCAGTTATTCTAAGAAACTGAAGGGCAATAATTTGTCTGATTGGCATGAGAAGGGGGAGTTAACTCTAGAAACAGAAAGCCTAAGGTTGGACTTCATGATCTTGGAGGTCTCTTCCAACTTTAATGATTCTCTGATTCTGTGATAATGGCTCTGTAAAAGTGTGTTGTAGTGCTTCATAGTGCCTGTATTTGTGTTTGTGCAGGATCACGTTCAATGGGAATAACCAAATTATCCAACACTATGATCTGCACTATTTCTAAAGAAGGATGATTGCTTGAACCAGAGTTTTGTTTCCCAGCCTTTTTGCCCACACATTCTTACAGATTTGGCAACAAAGAAATTTGCATAAGATAATCATAATAAAACCATTCCTAAGTTTTCGAATGGTGACTCAGGGATTTATAGTTCTTCTTGTGGTGGTTTCACCATACTAAATAGTTGAAAGCACAATTCCTACTGCCTTTTTCAAATGCATCATGAGACTACATTGTTACAGACATAAGCTCTAAAAGCAAATTATCACACAACAGGAATAATGAAATTAACTTATGTAATCTAACTCTGTTGATTCTTCTTTTCAAAGCACCACTATCATCTCAAGATTTTTCAAAACAGACAAGTATTGGAATAAGTAAACAACAATGAGGAGCATAATCTGGCAGTAACTTTTTCAGTAACGGCTTATTTTATTTTTCTCTATATAATGATTTGTCATGGCTGAAGGTCTTTTCCTGCTGTAATGATTCTATGGCTGAGGAAAGTTGTAAATTTAATGCTCACTCAGTGTTGCGAACACAAATCTGTAACCACACTATGAAAATTAAGAATAGAAGAAAAACGTTGTCTAATAAATAAAGATACAGACATAGAG
Source organism: Irena cyanogastra (assembly GCA_013397155.1). Lineage (NCBI taxonomy): Eukaryota > Metazoa > Chordata > Aves > Passeriformes > Irenidae > Irena > Irena cyanogastra. The sequence goes on from VWZV01002521.1 coordinate 248,582, forward strand.
GTACCAGATTAGCTTCATCAGTAACATAGCTTGTTAAATACCTGCCTTTCTGCCTGGCAGAGGAGGAGAGAGATGTTTCTCTTCAACTGTTATCCCAGATCTGCCACACACTTTCAGTGTGTTTGTTTGGAGATTAAATCCTGTGGAAACACTGATCATTACAGATTTTAACATTGGTATCAATAGGATAGTAAGGGGGATATAATCTATGACTGTCTCTTCATACAAATATTTCCAGAAAATAAGCATTTGTCCTGTTTTATTCCCAACCCGCAAATTTAAAACATACAGAGCAGCATTTTCTTTTGCAAATAAATTAACAGTATTGTTTGATGGAAAAACTTTTTATAATAATACATAGAATGATTTATAAACTAGTAATGAAATTTAGTTCCACCTAGCTGAACCTCACATTTATTATTACCCAGAAAGGATTCAGCTGATTTTGCAGTGCCTGCTGTAAGCACATTCATCTGGATCAGTCTTCTTATTCAATCATACACAAGAGCTGGCACTGCCAAGAACCATTCCATGGAGCAGGTCACTTCTGGAGTCTCTAAAAAGGACATGGATACAGACCTAAAGGATTTTGCAAAACCTGAAGGCAGTTTAGTGAAGAGAACCGCATTCCAAGCCTGAGTGCCCAGTATTTAACACACTAGGTGGTCACTGATACCTCTGCAAAGAGCACATAAAACACAGCCAGATGAGAACTGTGTACATTCCGTGCACCATTACCAAGCAGATCACCTGAGGTCCAGATCTCAGATTGGTTTTATTTCCTCTGGACTTGTTACTTTATTTGTGAACTACTAATAATGCTGTAAAAGTGGGTGGGGTTTTGCCTCTAAATTCAGCCACAGGATAACATTCTTGCATACATTCAGATTATTATATGGATTGCTTTCAAAATCTTTTGTAACCAAACCATTCTTTGTGCACAGTCCACTTGAGCCAAGCATGAATCAGTTGTAAAACAGCAGCACAGTGCCAAGCCTGACCTGTAAAACCCAGCTCAGTTGTAGGAACCTGTGTGTGGGGCTGGAATCCCCATGGCGGGTTCACAGCTGGAAGGCAGCCAGCAGCCAGCCCAGAATTTCAGGGAAAGCTCCAAGGCTTCTGCAAAAGACCAGATATTTTGTACATTGACAAGAGCTCTAGACAAATTGGACAAATTTCAGGTCAGGCAGAACAAGATAGTTTTAACCAAACTTGAGCCAAATTCAACCACATTTTCACAAACAAGACAGAACTCTAAAAGCCAAAGGATAAACTCTCACTATACTTCTGTTGGCCTATTGCATGAACTTTCCCACTCCACAGTACTCTGGACTTACCCTTAGTCTTTGCTGAGACCAGTACTGGTGAAGCTTCTCTTAAGTCACTCCTGAAAAAAAAAAGAGAAAAGCAGTCACCTTTTTAAGTCATACCTTCACCTTTTAAACTACTTAAAGCATATCTAAATTAAATTACTATGGTTTAGTTTAGCAAATACCTTGAATCTTCAACAATTTCATAAACTATAGCCAGTGCTGTGAATATTTACATAAGCATGTTTAGCATCAACACTAATAACATTTGAACAAATATTATTTTAATTTTAGCAAGCTACATAAAAAGACAGTCTCAAACAGAGTTTCCTGAATTAGCTCTCATTTATTACTACTAATTTCTCCAAAGTAAACACCACTCTTGCATCTAAAATTATTATTTATAGGACATAGAGAAATATTTTTTCTTTACAAATTTACAGCAGCTCCAGTTCACAAATGTTGTTAGAGAATAATACATAATGGCAGGATTCTGCACTATATTTTTTAGCTTGACTTAAAATAGTTTGTATCACTTAAGCAGAAAAATCAATACTCATCTCGCAACACAGAGCTCATACTGCAAACCCTACTTGTGTGTTTATAAGGCTGCAGAAAAGGCTTTGCTTCAGCTGGTCTGATTCAGATTTCTACATTCTTATGCCAGACAATTGAAAGATAAAAGATCTGAAAGACCTGAAAACAAGAAAATATAATACTCATTCTCATTAGGTAAATATGCTTATCTCTAACAGTAACTCCATCCTTGTCTTGTGAAGTCACCAACACAGGGAAGAAAGTTACACAGTCAAAAATGAAGACAAATTATTTTCAGCTGCCAAGCCAAAATTCAGTTCTGGGTTCCTTTGCAACCTGTAATTACACAAAGCAAAGCAGAACCTCAATATTTCATAAATGTATGGAATGACATTAAAAAAATGATCTGATATTAGCTATAGTTTAAGCCAGCATACTACAGAAAATAAAAATTGCTTAAATTGTTTAGCAGCTCTTATACGTGAAAAAGAAAGACCTTTTCTTCTTTTGCTTGTCAAAACCATTGTATTATTAACTGACATATTTTGAAAGCTATACATGTATTCTAACAGGAAATTTGAGTCCTACCGAGTATTTCCAGTTCTCTCATAACCCATACTTCAGACAGAATTTAACTCAAGAAATAATCCCTGCATCATCCACTGTAGTTTCAAATTGAGGTCAGAACCATGTGTTACACAACCTTATTTCATGGGGAAAAAAAAAACCACAGAACTGCATTACAAGCTGCAGCAATCAGCACACAATTGCAAGCAACAAACAGGAAAGATAAGAACAAACAAAGAAGAAACTTGGTGAATTACAACTAATAAAAGTATTCCAGCATATGCTGATAGCAAAGCAAATGCACTCAGAATAGTGGCAGAAAAATAATTATTTTTAAACTACACATAGTTAAACCCAGACCACTGGTAAAGCAGAAGGTCTTTACAAAATATTCACTTAAGAGGCTGTCACATTAGAAAATTTCTGGTTGTTCCTTAAATGAAACAGTAAAGCACTTAAATCAGAAACATTGTATATTGGTTTCCTCTAGATCTTCAAGAAAATAAACACAAGCTACAGGTATCCATCAGTTATATTATATCAATTTTTAAAAATAGCTTCCTACTAGAAACAGAGCATTCAATACACATACAAACCTCTTGAGAGTCCTGGGTGTTGTCTTGGTAAAACGCTGGTCAGAATATATGCATATATGTAACTATAAATATATATTAACAATATCCATAGACCCACAGAGGGCTAGATGAGGCCAGTTGGATACACACCTCCCAGATCAAAGCTGGCTCACCCCGTTTCCTTACCCCAGGGACAGAGCAGCAGCTGCAGCTCTGGAGGTCCCAGTGAGCTGTGCAGTTCAGCCCTGGCTCTGTGGAGCATGGCTTTCCCCGGGAGAGGAGGAGGGAAAGGCCTTAGCTGGGGATGCCATGCCAACACTCACACCAGGACTTCCCACTCACACCACACCCTCCTGCTTTTATGTTATGTTCTGGGTGCCTCGGATCCCTGCCTGACACCACAAACATTCCAGCGGGAGTGTATGTGTGGCTTTGCACAGTTGTGGACAGGCTTACAGATTCTGCCAAATCTCCTGCCAACCTTAATTCCATCACAAGAAGTGATACTTTAGACAAATTATTTACATTTGCTGATCAAATACAAATCTAAATCTTTTCAATCTTTTTATGGCAGCATGGTGAATCAAATGGTTGCTGAAATCATTCTTCAAGTACTGAACTTGGTTCTCAGAATCCCCCAAAACAAATAATTATTAAGCATTTGTATAGCAACTCTTGAAGCAAAGCACATGTTGCAGTTAGTGTGGTTCTCATGATAGAATCAGTTTTCTCTGCTGTCTTGCTTTTCTCTAACACACATACAGAAGAGATCATCTAGCTTGCTACACCCATGTCCTAACAATGCAGCTTTAAGTTATACTTTGTGGATTAAATGAAAATGTTAAAAAATGCACTCCTAGGTTTTCCTCCAAATCAGTCTTTGGATCCTATGAAAAATAACTCAATGAGTCACTCTGATATTTTCTCTCCTAATAAATTAGCAGCTCAACACCAGACAAATGTATGTATTTTATTGGCATCATCAATCAAAAGATGACAGATGCTTGTCTGGATTAAAGTGCTGATTTCATAACTTGTGCAATTCCTAGAGCATTGGAAACAATGAAAGCCTGAATATTTGTTCAACTTTTTCATTCTTATAGCCCATTTAGAAAATAAGGTCAAAGCACAGGTCCAGTATTTAAATGAGCAGCTTTGCACTGAAAAAGTCAGCAAGGCAAATGGGAGAGGTTGGGCTTCCACAGGCAACAGTGCCAGGTCAGCTGGCCTGGCTCCCACTGCTCAGCCAGCTTTCTAAATCTTGGGTAATAAATTCATGTCATACATGATTCTTAGGTTGCAGGTAGTTGCTGTTCTTCTCAACTGGATTTCTAGTCCTCAGAGAAGTAAAGATGATCTTGAAACCCTGAAACCTTAGAGGCAGAGCTAAAAAGGAAAAAAAAAAAAAAAAAAAAAAAAAAGAGAGGGAGAAACATATGTAAGCCTCCACAAATTTTAATATAGTCATACAAGGTTTCAGAGTCTTGCGTACTATCTTTGGCTACTTTGGTCACATACTTAAATTTTATGCTAACTCATTTTCTGTGAATCCCATTTATTTCTCCTGGGCTCTTTTCATGATCAGTTTCCAATGTTCTCCCCATTTGAGAGCTTCTTGCTGGTAAAAGATCAAGCAAGACAAAGGAATCCTTCCACAGAAACATACTTTTGTGCACAATCACAGACTGATTCAGTAGGAGTCTCTTGTATTTAGCAGGAATATTATCCTAGAAAATACAAGCAGTTACTGCTTTGTTTTTGCAAACATACATGACTCATTTTTCCATTTGCATATTTTGCTATTTTCTCAGAGTACACAAGTTCACCTTTTCCAAAGATTTCAACTGAGGAATAGAAGGCAGTGGAATTTCTCTGTACACACGTTGTGATTATGACTTTCATGACTAAGAAATATATGACTTGGGACCTTGGTCCAAAATGTCTGTCTTCTGTCAAAGTCATCAGTGTTATAACAGCTCTCACACTGATGCCATTCCAGGTGCTGAATAAGAAGGGATAAAAGCCTGACATCTAGGCCTTTCTAGTCCCTGAGGAGCAAGCATCTTTGGCCAGAGGAGATACTTTCTCTTCTTTATAGTTTATTTGCTGCAAAAGAATGACTGCACTTTAAATGCACGTGATAACTTTAAGATCCACCAGTAAGAGGATGCTGTATTTTGAATGATATAAATATACCAACAAATAAAATATAAAGCAGATGTTAGAGAGCAAGCAGCAATAATTAAACATCCATAAGGTTTTCAAACATGAGGCAGAATCATAAGTTTGTTAGCCTTCAAATGAGTTGTATTACAGTACTAAAGGAAGAAAAGTGCAATCATTCTCTGCAGTGCATGGAGAGATTTATTGTCAGCTAAATTGGCTTATTAAATGTAGTAGGATAAATGGACCTTTCTATAATGTAGTCAGAATCACTAATTCCTGCTGTGACTGTACAAGAAGTGGTAGCAAAAAAAAGAAAACAAAACAGCAGAAAGAGACAGATCAGAGACTTTAAAGTGAAGTACCATAGTTCTTGAATGTCAGCAAATACTGACACTGATACTGATACTATAAGCAAATACTAAATGTCCTGCAATTGTATCTCTAGTTTGTTCAGCAGGTCAGAAAGAGAAAGATGGATGGGGTGATGAGTAAAAGAAACCAAGTTTATAGTCTAATTCCACTAGAAATTGTCTTTGCTCACTGAGATGTTCTGCAAAGAAGGTTTTCTCAGCAATACTGAATGTAGGGTCACTTTAATGTCAACTGCAACCATCAGCTGGGTGATGTTTTGCAAAGATTTCTTTATTTCTTTATATTTTCTTTTTATATCAAGCAGTACTGTACATACAAGACTATTCACACTACATATTTGCACTGTTATAAATTATTGCACTGTTATAAATTATGGACTACCAGGAGAAGGAAAGAGATACTGATTAGGAGACCTTTGGAAGAATATATTTTGCATAAGTGAATAAAAAAGTTGGAGAAACAGAACAGGTCTAATCTTGCAGATTCATAGATTCCTGTCCTGATGAAATCCTACCTGTCATTATTAGAGGTTAACACTGCACACTTCACTACTACAACCATCCACAGGCTGCTCTCAAGGCTATCAAATAAAAATGCTAATTGTCATCTTTTAAAACTTTCCTGGGGTTTTGGGTTGGGGTTTTTTTTAAGCTAGAGGCTAAAATACATAATTGACACTGGCTGACAATTTCAGTGATATTCAGGATCAGCTTAACTCATCTTCCACTGCAGTAAGGGGTAAATTATTATTAATTGTGATTGTGAGAGGGTTCAAGAACTTCTCATTTTCTCTCTCAGTACATTCAGTTTATGCTACCCATGCAGTGTCTCTAAGATTTAGGTGGTGCAAATTCCTGGTTCCCTTCTCTTGTCTGGCTTGGCACTGAAAGCATTTTAATTGGAACAGATTTGTAGTATGCTCAACTCAAACTTCAGAGCTGAAGGAATGCCAGAGATGTGATCAAAAGCATCATTCATAATGAGGGTCACCACAAAAAGTACCTGTGCTGAAGATGAAATCCATGTATTATGGAACCATGTGAAAAGGTGGAATTTCACAATATGAAAGAAGAGACAGATTAATGCTCTAGGACCTTTAGTGTCTGCCCTCTTTGGTTTACTTTACAGTATCACAAAGCCAATGAGAATACCCTATATATAAAAATATATATAGTATTGGATTCCTAACCTGGGCAAGCTGCTTTCTGAATTACAGGCATTGTCTGCATTTAATCCAGGTAATCCACATAAATATAAGGGAAGTCAAGCACCCCGGGTTAAATGTAACTCCATTAAAAACCTGCTACTCACTGATATATGGCCTAATGACACTGTGTTTGCAAGAAAAAAGAAAACCAGCTTTAACTTTATGACCTTCACCAAATGAGAATTTCCTTTCTCTTCCCAAGTAAAAACCAATTTTAGTATAGTCAGATAATACTTCAGTCTGTGCTTCTAAATAAAGCCATTCTATTATTCTCACTATTTAGCTTTTCTGGTCCATTTGGTTCCTAACGTTTTAAACAAATTCTTTAAAAATTTATGTGTTATGTATTGTGTGCAAGCCAAGGAATGATTCACCATCTCAGAGCTTCCATATAGTACAGCTTTAAATCATTATCCAAGTACAAGAAACTTAATTACTGCCACTGAAGCTAGACCTCTTGTCATTAAAAAAGTGATGTCTAATAAGTTTCTTATTTACATGTTAGTAGTGGTCCAAACCCTCTGACTGATAATGAAATACATCTAACAGCAAAATTTGTACAGGTACCCTGCAATTCAGAAGTGGCAGCTATAAATACAGTAAGGCATTAACACTGTGCATTTTTAAAACACTGCTATGTTTCAAAAGTAGGTTCACAATAATTCCAAGTCAAACTCACCTGAAAGCCCAGAAATGCACAAAAATGTTCAAGGATTCTGAGACTGTTAAATGACCACTGAATCTCCACATTTTGATCTAGCAGGTAAAAAAAGGCTTTGTTCTCTGAAGCAGTAACACTTGGGGTAAGAGTATTTAATAGAGCTTGCAGTGCTCATGCCATGTAGAGAACATAATTACAGATCAGGCCAAAACAGTGAATAAACATCACTGTAGAGCTCATTTCTAGAAAACCACTGGTAAGGAAACCCAGGAAATAAAAAGACTATGCATGATAACAGAAAAAAACCCTACTCTAGTTATAAACTAATTTAAGGGGGAAAATCACCCTCCCCATTATTATTACACAAGACACCCCTCCTCCTTCTTCTCTGTACTCCTTCCTTAATTCCTATATGAACTGCTGGAAAAATTCTAAAGGAATGTTTGCTTCTCCTCACATATAGAGGGGTGAGGAACCAGCAGGCAAGGAATTTCTGTATAAATAAGAGGAATATAGAATCTTTTCTCTGCTACCCACAGAAATAGCAGCCAGTTTAAAGGGGTAGAAATTTATTCTGTGGTACACAGGAGATTTCACTGGGGAGCAAGTGCAGTTCACAGAATTCAACATTCAGAGTTATCCAATCAAAGAAAAAGTAAACATACTCAGTTTTATTTATGTCTTATTGTTGTAATCTGATACATTGTGGTATATGTTTCAAGGCAATATTTAAAGTCCTTTTAAAGATTCATTCTGTACAAACTGACTTGCAACCTCCCCTGGTTCTCAAAAGAAAAAACTTATTTTTTAAGGTTCCTGGTTCTTCTGCCGTCCCTTCAACCTTCTCCTTTCATTTTTAAGCCCCTCTGTCTGTGCTAGTGCAGAACTTCAGTAATTTGTTGACATAAAAATTTCAGCAAAGGATTCATCAACAGTGATACAGAAGTATCTTTCCAAATACACGCTTAGCAGTAAGACTTTTGGGATGTACATGAAAAGCTTGACAAACCCACCAACTTCAGCATTTCAAGATGCAAACACGCCTAATGACAACCAGAATGGAAAGTTCCAGATGAACAGGATTTTTTATTTCACTGAGGCACTTTCCATAGATATTTGCAATTGCCCAGTTCTTTTGTGGCAAAATCATTTCTGAATCTGTAACGGATTCCCACTTAAATGTGAAACATGTCAGAAATTTTTAAATGTTTCTAAAGGAAAATACCACTCACCTTTGGCTGTCTATTTCTCTTGATGCATCCAGAATCCAGGTGTGCTAACCAGAAATTCTTGTTTCAGGTCAAACTGCTAATAATTCAGTGGGTGAGATATCTGTACAGGTGGATGTCTCTACCCATCCTGGAACTGGTGAGCATAAAGTCACTGTGAAAGGTAAGTTTCAAATGGCTAACTTTGAAAATAAAGCAACAACAAAGACAAACCTCCAAGCCCTACATCTTAAGTCAAACATACCAATACTAAAATAAAAAATGATAAGCATTATAGTACTTGAGAAGTTATGAGTACACTTCAGGCGATAAGGAGTGCACTTCTTCCTCACTCAGCATCAGAACATCAGATTATGCATGCAAGTATTGTCTATGCTTCTTTGTATAGATAATTTAAAGTTATTATGCTAAGTTATAAATTAAAATGTGTCAAATTATACTTCTCAACTGCTTGTACGTAATTCAACTTCTGGAAAACTACAGCAAAGCTGAGGGGTGAATGACTGCACCAAGTCTTAAGAAGTTGCATTTTTAACAAAATGCTTTAGTTCTGCACAACCTGACTTTTAGAAACACAGGATTGTTCAAATTAGTATAAGCTGATTTTTCTTAATTGCAGTGAAGGTAGCAGGCAAAAAGAAGCTGTAAATGTAAAGGATTTGTAAAATACATGTTTATATTTGATACTTTGAAGCTAAAATTAGTCAGACATCTTTACTTGGCAGGGAAGGGGCAAAGCATCGTCCTAGGCTTACCAGGCATTGATATCCCATAGGAAAGCTCTCAGGTCACCTTTCTCAGGTCACTGGCTATACCAAGTCATACAAGGTAAGTAATTGGAACTCTTCCAGTGGAATTTTATTTAACCTCATTTATTTTATCTCTTTATAGTTGTAGCAATTAATAACCTGAACTGGCAAACAACAGCTATGTTCCGGCCGTTCGTGGAAGTTTGCATACTGGGTCCTAAATTAAGTGACAAGAAAAGAAAACATGGAACCAAGACAAAGAGCAACACCTGGTCACCAAAGTACAATGAAACTTTCCAATTGTAAGTCTTTTATGTCTAGGAGTTGCATATTTTTTGAAAATTTTCCTAAAATACTATTGCCTTTAAACCATTAACCACAAAAAAAGCACAAAGCTCCTTTTGACGCCTGCTGCCAGGGATTTTCTGTCATGGTTCTGACAGTTGGGGAAGCAGCTGAATATTTTTTGTACTTTCCAAGGAAAGGTAACTGTCTGTTCCAGCTATTGAGGTAATTCTGGTTTTGTTCAGGCTGCTGAGAACAGAAGCTCCATCACCAATACATCTGAAGGGCTGCCTGTGTAGAAAGTTTAAAACTAGATATCCTGTTGTAACAAAATGGAACCACAAAACTTAAACTACCACTCTCGCTTTAATTTGTCCAAGATTTCTAGTGATTTAATTCCTTGAGGGAATTAAACTGAACTCCTTGTTCTAAATTCATATTGTTAATCCACACAGCCTGCTGAGTAACGAAGATAAGCCAGGAGCCTACGAGCTCCACCTGTCAGTGAAGGATTACTGCTTCGCACGGGAGGATCGCGTTATCGGCATGACCGTCATCCAGCTGCAGGGCATCGCCGACAGGGGCAGCTGCGCCTCCTGGTACCCCCTGCTCAGGAGCATCTCCGTGGATGAGACTGGCTTAACAATCCTTAGAATACTTTCTCAGAGGAACAACGATGAAGTTGCTAAAGAATTCGTAAGACTTAAAACAGAAACAAGATCTGCTGAAGAAACGGCCTAAAATACCCAAGTAATGCAAGATTGTCACCGCCAAGAACATAACTACAACGCTGTTGTCTGACTAGTGCATGCATGTGCAAATCTGTGGGAATGTTTAACTATGTCTTCAGTGTTTGCCAGTACTTACGTACTATATTTGCAAGGTATGTCAAGGAGCTGTATATCTTTTATACATATTTTGGTCTTTGGTAAAGTTATTGTTCCAATGAAGTGCCAAAACTAAGATTAAGAGTAAATGTTTCATCATCTCTTTTTAAATGTTGATTTGCCTCACCACAATTTCATTATTTTTTAACATTTATTAATAAGTAGCTTTTTTAATTGATAATAGGTTATCACTGTTAAACTATGTTGCTTATTCTAAATTAAGTTACATCCCTTACTCTTCTTTTAAAAATGAGGTGTACCTAGTTTTCTTCAAACTCTCATGTTATGCAAGCCTCATTTTAGGTGTCTTACTGATGACTTTTTCTATCATTACTACAGATGCAGTTACTTATAGAAAGTGTTTGTAATTTTATAATTACCAATATAAAGTAATGATTTTTGCATAAAAACTGAAAAAGGATGGAAATATTTTATGCTAATCTCTTTTTCCAGCCTTTCATAAATATCACTGTGAAGAAATGCTGTTAAAGCAGGTTCTCAAGAAGCTGTGCTTATCAGAGTTTGTTACTGATGTTTGATATCTTGAGATAACTTTGTTCCTCAAAACTGCCACGGTAATATCATATTTGTATTAAAAGTGTAAGTCAGTATCTGTAGAAACAGGTTGCTGTACAGTACAGTATATGTGCTTTTAAAAAGTGATTTTTTAAATGATATGGTACTGTACAAGGAGTAGTAGTTTGGAATATGTAATGCCGGTTTGTGGTTTGTTTCTAGAAATTGTTTATGAGAAGAAAAGATGCTGTTAGCATTTTCACTCAGAGTTATTAACGTTGCTTTACATACTTAGCTGTAACATCAGTTAAGTGCTTTATTTCTTTAATTTTTTTTTAGAAAAGTTCAACAGTTTGTACTTATGCAACATTACTATGTATTGCACTAAAGCAAACTCTGTGTCCTGTAAATATATTTAGTGAGGAATTGTAAAATAAAGTATGCAGAAACTGCTTTCTAGTTTTGTCATTTGATATTATTTACGTAACTATTGGTTTTATGTGCATGTGAAGCCCATGGAGTGGGCTTACTATATAGCTTTATAATATATTAAAGTATGATTTGCACTGTCTGGAATCTGGCTGGTTTATAAATGTAAAATTTGATATGTCAGTGTCCTAAAAAATACAATGAATTAGGCAGGTGTATATATATAGATATACATACACATACAAAAAAATGTTGTGTGATGCTACATGTTTCTCATTGGTTTGGTCACAAGTGTTTCTCATTACACAGGTTGGAGTTTTCAGCTTTGCTTAGGAAAAAGTAACTAAGGGAAGGGAGGGCACATAGTTTGTATGTTGATGTCAGCCTTCTAAAAATGTAACACACGACTCCGTGCACATAAACTAGATTCTTTCCAAGAGATATTTGTTAGCTGTTTAGATGAGATTTTAAGGTGTTTCAACATCCTCAGACTTCTTCCTTGAGTACTAAAAATTAGATTTGTCATAAGTATATTTAGACATTTAGAGAAGTTATGTACAGTGTTTAGAGAGTTAAGGACACTCACCTAAGATAATAGATTCCAAACTATTTCTGTGAGGTATGGCCCAAAGTGTCAACAGTAGGCACAGACTCTGTTTACAGTTAACAAGACTTGATATAAGAAAACATCAGCAGACTCAGTTTCAAATAAAGGAGAATAATCAAGAGATGAGGTGGTTCCTGGTACAGAACACTGTTGTGGACAAAATGCAAAAAGAATTCCACAATATATCATTTGTGGCTCTGTGAATTAAACCAGAAAGGCTGGAGTAAACAGCTTCTGTTTTTTTACCTGGAGCACTTTCATCATATTTTTCTATGGTTGTTTATTCTACTGTAAAATGGCACACATTTTAGTGCCTAATGTAGTTACCAATCACTTAACTGTTTATCCCCGAGATTCGGGGTGAAGGAAAAACAGCGGAATCAGTCGAGGCAGCCAGTTACTGCTCATAGTGGTCTCCCTCAGCTGCACACAGCAGAAGCAATCAGGCAAACTGGCAAAACCATCCCTTGTAATCCACAGCTTTACACAGAACACGTCAGTGTTTCACTGGTTTTAACAGAGAAATATTTACAGATCAAAAGGTGTCGTGTGGAAGATAAGAGGAAAATGCATTAACTCTATAGCACAGGACTGCTTTAAACTTTGTTATGAATCAAAATACAAGTAAACAGTAAATGCAATAGTGTCGCACAAGCAGTTGGACCTCACACATTTCATGTTGTCAAAATGATTGACATGGAAGAGCTTTCAGTGCTGTTTTAAAAGCTGTTATGATCTCTTTTAGGAAAGTAAATATCCCATTTTAAAAAACTCAACTTGTGAGAATATTCTTATTTCAGCTGAGCTAACCTAAGCAAACTGACAGCTGATCCTGCAGCTTCACTTCTCAGCAACAATTGATGGACCCAAAATTCTAAATGGAATTCCATTTGCATTGGTTAGTTAAGATAGCAAATATACATATGTTCCCAGGGAAATAAAGGAGGAAAAAAGACGGCAGAGAACAGCAAAATTAATTTGAGAACAAATTTTCCATTCTCCAAGGAACATCTCCTACATGGAAACCATTTGATGTGCACCTGAAAAGATAGAGTCAGAGAAGTCTGTCATATGACAGCTCTTCAAGTCAATCTCTATACTCAGAACTGACAGTTTTACATAAAACTGTTCAATAAAGACTGAGAAAGATTTTCCCCCTTTTTATTTTGTTTGCTAGGATGAAAATGTGAGAGCCAAATATAGAAACTGAATTAAATTTTCTTCAAAGCATTTTTAGCTAATATGTGACAAAAGAAGGGGAGTCGTAATGTATTAATTAAAGACACAAGTAACTAAAACTAGCAGATATTCTGAATCTCACACACCTTACTTAAAATAATTTTTTTCCTAATGCCACATTGAGATGACACCTGAATTAACAACATAGTGTTGGAACTGGCCTTTCCTTTGCATATGGACACTGAACCCAGGAAACTACTAAAATAACAAAGGAAATGTCTGTGAGGTGGAACTGGATGTGCATAGCTCTTCATACCTTTTATGCTTTCTGGAGAATTAAACTTGCATCAAAATAATCAATCCAGGGGGTTGGGCCATCGCCAGGAAGCTCAACCACTCCAGCAACATAATATGAAACATTTTTCAAATAACTTTTTCTGTACTCTGAAGAATCAAGAGACTTTTCCTAAAGAATTCCTGGCATGTACAAATGCCACCATTTGGCTTAGGTAGACATGACTTTAGTGATTCACTTGAGAAGCTTACAGGAAAGAATAGTAATAGACCAATAATTTCCATTGGTTTTCCTCAGTTTGTTTTACTAGTTTTCATTGATAGTCTCATGCTAGTGACTGTGGAAATCAAATTTGTAGACAAATACTGAAAACAGAACAATAATTTACCATTACTGTATTAGTCTGAATTAAATACACATTTCTCACAAATCCCTTGAAATTTAAAGACCTGAACAAATATGGGGAGAATATTAAGTTATTGTATTAAATTAAATTCATCTAGCAGACATAAATCAACATAAATGGATTAAATGTTATTTGTAAAATACAGCTGGGCAAGTGTTGGAAAGCACTCAGTTGTTTACACATGCTTATTTTGATGGTATTCTCATATCACTTTGCATTTTGGCACCAGATTTATGTGATTGACTTGTAGTATGAAAAATTCATAGAAATGAATCTTCAGGAGACAAATTCTAAATTTTTTTTAGAAATTATAATCAAGACCTGATACAAACACTAGACTGAGACTAATAAGCAGAACTGGGATATTCTAAAACTGTGTCACTAAGTATTGGCTGAGAGAAAGAAAAATTGCAGTTTCTATCTGGAAAATATCTGTTTCTCTTGGGTGTTCTGAGCTGAATTAATGCACACATACACTACACAGTATAAATGCATTTCTAAATGATGAATTATAAAATCTAATTTGAAGATAAACCCAATAGGCAACCAAGTGAACAAAACTATCTTTTCAAACAGATTCTGTATCTGACAGTTTACCTAAACAAACTTCCTAAAAGACTCAGCCCATTTCATTGTAAGAATTCAGTTTCATATTTCAAAGACTCCAGCAATTACAGCTGAAAGCCTTCACTATCAATTTAGCAAAATGAATTATTCACTGCAGAATATGAAATAACAGGTGGGCATACTATACACTTTGTAGTGAAAGCCATTAAAACATCATAGATGAGTTTTCAACTAAATAAATACAAGATCATGAGAAAAGTTAATTCAAGGAAGTGAAGTCTGCTCTTCAATATTTTTCTGTTATTTCTACACACTACAGTACAGTCCCAGGCTCCAACCTGCATTGCCTTGGGGTGTTACGTAAGTTCACACCCATTTCTCTCGGGGTTTTTTGTGCAGTAGTGTAGGAGTTCCAGGCAAAGAGGACAAACCAGAGAGCAGCTGAGGTCACAGAGCAGTTTCCTGAGCTGCTCCCAGCTCTAGTCTGTAAACTGGACACACACTGTTGTTTGACCAAATACACAAAGGAAAAAACAAACCTACACTGGGGTAAGCACAAGAGGAGTTGTAACAGACCAGACTCATGCAAAAATCAGAGATCTCCATCTTCACTTGCCCAAGATACACAAGAGCTGCTAACAATTACTGAGGCAGCTCTAACTATTCCATTCAGGTCTAAGAGGGCCTACACATTTTGTTCAATCATGTTTACCCATTTAAGCAAGAGGATTTTTCTTGCCGGTGACAGCACTGACTGCAATGTGAGTTAAGCCTCCAGGCCTGAGGTCATGACAGTGAGAAAACAAATGTCAATTACTGACTAGCAGAAACAAAAACTGAAAAGGAATTGCAAAAACATGCAGTGTACAGTAGAACACTAATGGAAAAGTACAGCAGAGTGAATCCATTCCCCTCCTCTAGATAACAGTCCCCGTATGATGCCTGCTAGATGGACTTCACCACTTTGTCCATAGAAAGCACCCAGTGTTTCCAGGCATTACACAGCAGTTGGACATAAAAAGCACTTCACAAGCAAACTGGATACCCAGAATAGCTGGAATGTGTGGGGATATACTCAGAGGAAAAGATAGAGAGGAAAAAAAGAGGAATGGATGTGGAAAAGGGATGACAGTGTGGATTCCAGACTGTGTACTCTTGCAGAACCAGAAAAGGTCGTGTGATACCAATGTGACACAGAAAGGCAGATACAGAAAAGTCTGTATTTTTGTCATGTTCTAGTCTAGCTCAAGAGTTACTTATTTTGATTTCAGTAGAGGTACGAGATAGAATTTGTTCTCTGAGAGGGTCTCCCCACCTCTTTTTGTGCTAAGTAGAGTCTGAATAAATGTGCTCTGCATGTCAGTACCCTCTGCTACAAAAAGATAAACGTATTCCCAGTCCAGAAGCCACCATAAACAAGTTCAAGCTACTGAGCCTGCAGATATTGTTTCCCTGAATAATAAATATCCAAGACACAGCAACATCAATGAGGTGGAATATTCTCTTGAGGAGCTTGAGAAACAACAGCAATTTGGATCTAATGATGCATCAATGTATCAACATGTGAATCTGTACCCAGGCGACAATAAATCAACATGCCCTTAAAAATACCTGTGTAATTTGCAGAGGAACTCCTGTGCTAGACTGAGCTTCCTTAGCACAGTGTCCACTCTGAAATTAGGTCAAGCCCTTCATTATCCCCAACCCAGCAGCAGAGACAAAGCATTGCAGTAACTACTGAAGTGAGCTGGAGTCAGTAGCAGCAGTGAACTTAACTCCTACCAAATATGCCCTGTGATGTTCAACAGTCCATATAATCATAGCACATCTTCCCTTTACTGTAGAGAATTTCATTTCTGATCAGGGAGAAATTTCACAGCAGAAAAAAAACGAAACAAAGAATGCTGTTTACACTTAGCAATAAATTACTACACTTATTAGATGGAAACAATGGAGTGTAACTCTGAGTATATATCCTTCTCTGTCAAAAGGAAATAAACAAAACTTATACACAAGATTGAACTGAATCTCTTTTTAAAAATAGAAATAATAAGTACATAGAAAAATAAACAGCTTGCTATTTTGGCAAATGGTGTTATTTAGACTGGCTGGCTAAAACTGTGAGAAGGGGTTAAATCTTCGTCAAATGCTCCAAGTGAGCTATTGAGGTTAGTGCCAGCTAAGAGAGTCCTGTCTGGCTGAATGCAATGCCTAGGATCAGCTTATTGAAACACAGACCAGGTTTAAAATCCAGCACGTCAGACACTGCTAATGGAAACCAACACAGTTAACTGGAATATTTAGAGGATAGCATCTGCTTTTTGTGCAGACAGCAAAGTGAACACAGAGAAGAAAACAATTTGCCAAACAGAGGAGGAAAGTCTGGAATAGTATCATTACTTACAGTAGCAGCTTGTATCTGGATGACAGTGTTAAATAAAATATTGCTGAAAAAGAGATACCTAAAATCCAAAACAAGAGACATTGCAGTAAAAGAGAAGGAAGGACAGAGTGGAAAGAGAATGGCCCATGTAACAGAGACTGTGCTATTCTAAATCAGACCTGCCACCTAGAGAGTCCTCTGAGACCTTTACACCGTAAATTATTTAAATAGACTAATAGAGGATAATTAGCACTCATCTATACCCAAGGTGACTGTGACTAACAATAAGAAAGAAACAAAGGAAAAAACTAAAAAACCTCTTCAGACCATCCTGGAAAGGAGTTATAGCAGGAGGAATGAAGTTCTAGATTAATTTTGAAATTCCATTATAAGAACACTTTTGGTACATCTTTAGCCAATAAATAATAGACAAGCAGGGCAAGAGACTTTTCCCATTCTTCCTGCCCACACCCCAAGCTCATAAAAGGTTTGCTGTCAGAATACTGTTGTAGAAATTAAAAAGGACTTCTGAACTCATCAGTAACAAACACAGCACAGCAACTTTTACTATGTAAAACTATGGACAGACAATACCTTAATACCTAAAAAAAACCCCCAAAACCTAAATTACAGGGACATACACAGGCCCCCCCAAAACCATTCCCATGAGTTGACTCTGTCCAGTCAGAGGTAAAAGCAAACAGTGAGTGAAGAGACTGCAGGGGCACCTGCTCACAGCTTACATAATGTTTTGAGCTTATGTGATTTACCCACAATCATATTCTTCTGAGGCAAGCAATGTCCCCTCATTCATACACAGAAAGACTGAGGAAATAAGATTTTTTTTTTTGTTTAAATTATAAAGGGCAGGCAACAGCATCAGAATTTAAATTCAGGCAGCCTTAGACTCCAAATTTATGCTCTAAGCATTGCACCTTGTTTTTCACCCAAGGCACAACATGGGGGATTGTCACTATCCCTGTCTAAAATTATGGGTGTTTACTAGCTAGGTACAATTCAATTATTTTATTGACCAAGTAGGAAGACTTCAATCAACTTTTCAAGTAAACCTCCCCTCTGATAATTATTGATAATAAGTAAAAAAAACTGTGAATAAGTCAACTCCTTGAAATTTCTAGGGCAACATACCAATATGAAAAGTAAATCCATTTTCACTATGAAGGTATTAATATTCAAAGGTAAATAAATAATTAATTTACAATTTTAAATTCGTAACAGATGAACATTTCAAAGTGTTCCTTTACCTATATATCCAATACCTATCTATCCAAACAATTCAAAAACTCACAACCTTTTGGGGAGCTAAAGTTCTTCAATTGAGTACAACTATATCATGCAACTAACAGACATCTTAAATCAAATTCCTATTACTCCTTTCTGTGGAATATAAGCAACAAGTAAATGCAATAAATATAACTTCTGGGCTGCTCATTACAATGAGAACAAAAGCATGGGACACTTGGGAGCACTGTTGACACAGCCCACACTGAAGTGGATCTTAAATGTGCAGCTCAACCTGGGGGATCACAGGCAGCTCATAACTGGAAAAAAATCAGAGAAACCACACAATTGAACAAGCAAATTAATTAGAAAAGCAAAGTCCGAAGCTCTTTGTCTCAGTCTAGAACCTTCTACAATCACCACTTCTACCCAGCACCCCTTTGCTAAGCTGTGATGCCATATCCCACGGACAATAATCACCAATTAAATTTGCTTTTCTATCAACTGGTAAAGCTGCCAGGATTGATAAGCAATGACAGAAATCAGGCCTCAGATTTGTTTAAAGCTATGTAAATTAATTCTCCTTTTCACTGATTTTCCTATTGATTCAGTCCATCTCTCTTTTCACTATTAATCAGAAAGGTATTAACAGTACTTCTGAGATTTCACCATTAAAAGCAGGCCTCCTTTATGTTTTCTGAAGCACTAATTTTTTATTCAGTGTGAAAACAATCACATAATCTATAAGTATTTGAATTTTTCTCACACAACATGGAGAGAAACAACCTTCTTTTGAAAGATGCAATCATTTTATACCCATTCTGAGCTAAAAATGCAAGAGCTGCCACAGGAACTAAAAGATGTTGCACGCACTATCACCATCAACAATTCCTGCAAGACAATCAGCAATGTTTTGACCTAAACAGTCAAAATAACAAGATTATAAGTGCACAGCTTCACTAAGACATTACAAAATAACTTGCATTTAATAAATTTTGATGTATTTTGGAAAGTCAATCTATGCAGATGCCCCAATCTTTTTTGAGCTTTTGATGTACACTTTCAAAATTCTTGAGTTGCACAGCTCTGCAATGATTCTCTGGCTATTTTAGAGGCATCTAGCTGAAAGAGCACTCTGCAAAAATGAAATCTCATGACACTGTAGGAACCAGGAGTTGTTCCCTAGATACAAAAGAGTTCACAAAAAATCACAGTATAATTTAAAAATACCTATGAAATTTTAGATCATTTTCTGGTATTAATTTATTTCACAAAATTCTAATACTTCTATATTTGCCATCACTAGGTATCAAAAAGAAAAAATTCAATTACCCCAAAAGGCTGAATATGCTCCAAAATTCCTGGAACTATTTAAATTCATTAAGCTACAACTGCAAATTGGCATCCAAATTTAAAATTAAAAGCTGCCAAGATTTTAATTCAGATTTAACATGCTGTCTGATCTATGATTATACTGAATTTTAAATTAAGTTGCAAAGAGTTGTGTATAATATTTTCCTCCAGAAAAAAAAAAAAGCAAGGAAGAAAGGATTATGTGCTTATGTTTGTGGTTCAGTGTGGCTTTTGATTCGGGGCTTTTGGGGGTGGAAGGGGATTGTTTATTTGTTTTAGCAATTCACATATAGAACAACAAATAGCACATCTGGTACAGATACACCTTGCACAGGTCAGCTATGATTTGTAGAAATGCAATCAGAAGTAGGTATTTTTACTGCAAAGGGATTCCCAAAGTAGATAAGGCCCAGCAGAATGAGGGGAGACCGAAGCAGGGACCGGTGCCTGAGGTCCCAGCACCAGCCCAAGGCAGAAGCAGCAGCAGAGGCAGGGCTGAGTGCCAGCCCAGCAGCCCTGCAGGTTCTGCCTTCCCCCAGCACTTCTGCAGGGTTATTCACACACAGAACTCACAGAGTCACTAGGCTGGAAGAGACCCTAAAGACCATTGAGTCCAACCCAGCCCTAACACCTCAACTAACCCATGGCACCCAGTGCCACATCCAGGCTTTTCTTAAACACATCCAGGGATGGTGACTCCAGCACCTCCTCGGGCAGCCATTCCAGACATTTATCATCCTTTGTGTAAAAAACTTCTTCCTAATATCCAACCTGTATTTCCCTTGATGCATCTTGAGACTGTATTCTCACTGACTAACCTTGAAATTGAGAGGACTTCTCTTCATTGCCATGCAACCAGTGCAAACCAGAACTATGATGCTGCTAAAAATTATTTGGGAGCATAAAACACAGAGAACTCAGGGCCATTTGGAAATATCACTGAGCATTTTGACAAGCCCACAAACACAATCACAGGGATTTGATTAATCTGTGTCAGTGTTCAAACTGGGAAAATAAAGCCTGCAATTCTTATTAGCCTGAACTCTTCCCAAACCAATTCTGTGCTCCTTAATGTAAAAGAGCCAACTAGAAACCAGTCTCCCTACAACTCTAAAAGCCCCTAAGTCCAACTGAGACAATTTTATTGTTAATCTTGAATTTTTCCAGTAATTAAATTGTAATGAAATATTAAACATTATATGGTAAAGATGATCTATCTTTTTGGAGAGCAGTAGGCAAGTCTGCTGGACACTGAGGACTCAAGGCAATTCTTTTCATTAAAAATATATAATTTTTAGTTATTACCCAGGAGGTGCTCTTATGTTATGAATTAAACTTCACAGAAAATTACTTAGATTAAAAAAAGATTTCTTCAATCATTGCTGAAATAATGAATTCCCATTGGATGATCCTAGGATAGCAGAATAAATATGTATGAAAAAGGAGCAAAGGCTGCACTCTACCAAGGTTATTCTATCAGCTGGCAAGAGTTACACAGCACAAAAAAAACCTTTTCAAAAATGAGGTGCATTTGAGCTCTAGCTTTAACTATCAAAGTAGTAAACTTCTACATTTGAAAAATTGGCATAAGTACTATTTAAGTAGTTTGGCTTTTTCCACAAAATATATCTGAAGCATAACTTGTCTTTACACAAAGTGGATATAAGTCCATTTGAAGAAGGCTGCATGTATCATCTGGTGTCTGGGTACAGTTATTTTAGATTAAAAACTTGGAGAAGAAATAAAAGTGGTCAACCCAAGGACTTGGGAAGGAAAAAAGAACAAGGAAGTTCAGTTTGAAGCTTGTCAGCAAAGTTATATACAAAACACATCCATCAAAGATTATTATTAACATAGGATTATTTCCAACTGTATTTAATTATTTTGTATAAAGCTAGCTTTAAAGTCTTGACTATCCTTCAATTTCTTCTCTAAATAATAACTCAGAATAATTACTCAGGGACACTGTTCTACTGTTACAAAATATACTCAAGAATAACCCTGAAGGAACTCTGCATCTGCTTGAAAAGGAGTATGTCTGACAAAAATTAAAAAAAGCTCTGTTTTGAATGTGTTTGTATTAATATCTCTCCTTCAAAAACTCATTAATATGAAGAGTCAGAAACACACTGAGATGGCTCCTACCAGACACACAAATCAAAAATCTGACAAATCTCATGTGATTGTGATGAAGGTGACAAGTGCCAGATTCCATCCCTGCATGAAGCCTCTCCTGCACTCAGAGCTGCTCGTGCAGTTTGGCCAGCACAGGGGAGCCCCAAGAGCTGAGCCTGCAGCACTACTACAGATAACCCCAGAGCAATCAAAAGGGGAGTACTGGATACATTCCTGAATGCCTGCTGGACTCGAAAAACCAAAAACGCCATCACCTGAACATAGAAAAATACATTCTGAAAACCAAAGAGAAATTCATACAAGTATTCTAGGAAACAAAAGAGAAAAAACAACAAAATTAACAGAAACACATGAAAAAGTTAAAAGGAAAAAACCCAAGCCCTGTCATTGCCTCAGTTTAATATTTCTGAGTATTTTAATATATTTTAACATAAGTTACTTGTTCATATATAGTTATTTGCTAAGTTTGCTACTAGATTCTAACAATACTAACTCAAAAGGGGAAAAAAAAACAATCATCAGCCTATAATTTTTAAATGGGCAACGCTTCAAATTAGACATGAAACAACACAGGCTCTAAATACAGAGTGATTTTTTTCTTCAGTAACTATGATGTTTAATTAATATTACTATAGAAAACCATGTTCTAATTTCCCTGACTCTCTCTAAATATGCAGCAGCACAAACACTTTCTTCTTAATTGTTTAGAGAACACCTAATCCACTCATCAACCACTATAGCCTCCAGCCATGAGGTCCTCCTTTTGCTGGATTTTAGCTTTGTAAAAAAACTGGTTTATCATTTCCTCTTCTCAGCTAAGCTGCCATTAGGTCACGCGTCAGTTTCCTTTAATCACAGCAACACAGCATTCCCATGTTTTCACAAGGGTTTTAAATTCTGCCTCAGCTGTGCTAGAGTACTTTACATACCCTTAAAAACTATAAATGAGGCAATACAGACTGTCAGTCTCATAAGTAATTGCACATGCCATCCTGCTAACAGCTGGAATCAAGAGTTTAGCAGTGCTAACCAAGCCCCTGTCTACACCAGGAAACACATTCAGCAATCATCTCACTACTGCTGACACCATTTTCCCTCCAATGAGCTTGAGACCAATGGGTAGATTCTGCATTCCCAAGTATGAAGCAGATACCTATGAGGTGTTATTTTGCAGGCACGCTCTGAATTCCTGCTTCCCAGAACAGATTTCACCGAGGAACATTTATACAAAACACAAACACAGCAGAATCAAGCCACTAATCTTGGAATTTTTGCACCTCTAACAGGCAAATGTGGAAAGGAAGCAGTATTTATAGGTGAAGTTTACAGGCTACAACCAACCTGAAAAAACACCACCTGAGGAACTTTCTTTTGAACATCACTGAGAGGTTGCTCTGAAACTGCATGGCAAATCTCTGAGGAGCACAGAGAAGCTCCTGTGCTCAGATACTCAATGTTCATAACAATTTCTTAGTGAAGGTTGACTGTTTCCATCTGGTAAGGGAAAACATCATACAGACATTTTTTTTTTAATCTACGAGGCCTGACCTATTGCTGAGTGATGCTTAATTGCATCTTTTTCAAGAAGCCTTTTTTCATTTGCATTTCATTTGTCTGCCTTTAAACTCTTCACTCCAAGACACACCTTTGCTGAAATAAGCATTTCCAAAGGAAAGAAACTAAGCATTTAGGAAATTCAGGCAATTTTTTTTTAAACCAAAGACACTGATTCGTTCATCAAGTGGAAGACAGAAAGGTGATACTGGAAAGAAAAGACTGCCACCTTTCTTTCCTTCTGTTTGCTGACTGAGGGTACAATGAATGGTGTTCAATTAAAACCACAGAACGAAGGATGCCTTTCTGGAAGTGCTAAAAGCACTGAGGAGAAGTTCTGCAAAGTCAAATCCTCCACAGTGGAAGTTTTAGAGAGAAGAACAGTTATTTATAGACAAAAATTGATCCAAAAAGGTGGATCAGCATCTGGCACAGAGTTTGGGGTCATATAAGAAACCAACTCTTTCATTCAGGCTCCCTAGAAGAAATTACAACCCTGCCATCACAAACTTCTTTCCTGGTTGCTGGACACACTGTCAGACTATTTCTAGACATCCAACACTTACCAAGACCTGATTCTTCCCTGTTCTGAACTCTAAGAGCAGTATAAAAAAGGTGTAAGGGAGTCACTTAAATTTCTACACCTCTTTTGTATTCTTCTGTGCTGGTATGGATAACTGCTTTGGTCCAAAGCAGCAGAGAGTTATATCCTCTTCACACTGATTTCAAAAGACAAAGGTGACTTTCCAACCTGGACTTCAGCAGCCACCTGTCAGCAAATCTGTCAGAGGCATGTCCTGTTTATTGCATTTTGAACAAGTACTCTTACTCTGCACTGTGCAAATGAAACTTTATCTTCCCTGTTGCTTCCTTATTGAATGTGCCACTGACAGAGTTTCACTGCCCATGACCCTGTGAGACAAATTCCTTCACCAGAGAACAGCTCCTCAGGCTGAGCCAAGACCAGCATGTTCACAGCCCAGGTTATCACCAGGTAAACTGGGTGCACCCCTCAGATGAAATCATGGGGCACTCCAACTACTGCCAGAGGCCAAGGTCACATTCTGCCTACAATAACATTGTTTGAAAGACAATAGAAACCTGAGTTCAAGTAATTAAAGCACTTGATGATGAAATTATCTCCTATAGGTTTCAAAGCAGTGATCTTTGTCTGACTGAATCAATTCCAAGACATTTTTCAGCTGCCTGTCCTTGATTGTCTCCCTAAGTGTGGCTGAAGTTTCCAATTAGAAAACAGAATGAATTTCAGTCCCGAGATTAAAACACATTCTGAGACTGGGATTTCATCTAACAAATGCTTCACTCTGCTGCTGTGGAGTTCCTAGCTGGGAAAAGGAGGGACCGTGTGATTGAGGAGAGAAAGTGTGGGCATCTTGTTCTCAATGGGTCACTCAGATCCATTTTGAGTTCATACAGTCCAGTCTTATCTTTTCATAACCAGTCCCATATCACTTCAGAACAGCCCTGGAACGTGGCACAAAGCTTCTAGATTCAATCAACCACCAGAAACTGAAAGTGCAGTCACTGCCTTAGCTTCCTATCCTCAAGCAGCCATTATTTCAGGAAAATGAGGACACCCTCCTCTGCAGCACAGTAGAAACACTGTGCAGTTACAAACAAGGTAATAATGCAGAGATGATGGAGTTGGACAGCACTGAGGAGATTAGCTCTAGTGCTGGTGACAAAAGTAATATGCAGAAAATACTGCTCTGTTGCAACACAAAATCCCTGCAAAAAGCAAGCTATATTCTGGCACATCAATGAAAAAGCACTCACAGACAGTGCTTAGGTCTGGGTTTTTATGATGCTGAACAATAACAATTTGCTTTCGTTACCATTCACTGCTGTGTAATTGCCCTAATTTTCACAGAAAGTCTGGGGATGAACAGAAGACATACTCATATTACCTGACTCAGTTCCCCCTTACTTTCTGATACTTTTCTCTCTTTTAAGCCCTAAAAAACAGCTCCAGTCATTTACTGTACAGACAATTTGTTACTGCTGTGACAATAAACAATTCTCATCCTCCACAAACCCAGTTTGCTGGGGTAACATTCATTTGCAGAAGGAGGATTTCTGAACTGCATCAATCTGAAAATCTCCCAAGAAAAGACACCTGCAAATCTTCCAAGGTTTATGATTCTCCTTGATGAAACACTGGCTCAGGAACACAGCAGGATGAGCCATCCTGTGCCTTTTGAGATGCCTCATTACAATGTTTTAGATCTCAAGGACAAGCAAAACTTACACAAGAAGTTTTATTGTGCATTTTCCAACTCTAAATAAGAGAGCATACACACAGGGGAAAAAAAAAAATCAAAACCAAGAAACCAAGAGCTGACGTAGTTCCAAGGCCTGAACCTCTGAGTCAAGGCAAATAAAAGCTGGATTCAGCTGGATGCAGGAATCTATTATTGAAGATACCATCAACAAACTTGCTTTACAATTAGTTCCCACAAGGAAGTCGAAGATTAGGAGTTCAGGACTATCTTTCTGTTGGTGCTTTATATCATTCAATTTATGATCTAACCAATCCTGGCAAATATTTGCAATTAGAGATTATATTACTTGGTCTAGAAGTCACATTAACAGAATCTGTTCTTAATTAGGCTCACTACAACTTATGAATTTCACTATCATTTGATATTCTTAAAGTTTGCCCATAAAGATTTTAAGCATCAGGTAATACCACCTGCTTGGAAAAGACCCAGAATACACAACATCACATTTTTTTTCTCTTCTCTTCTCTATTCTTTCAATCTAATTTTATGTGATTAATCAGATGCATGATGCCCAGCTTTCTACAAACTGCAAAGCAAAGGCATTGCTATCATAAAAAGCTACTTTTGCATAATCAGATAAGATTTAGCATGCCATTCATCTTCATTATACAGCTGATAAGCAATTCCCAAGTTGCATGGTTTACTTCTCCTGCATGCTGATTGGCTATTATAAAAATAAACGTGTTTTGGAGCATCCCACAATGCAGATATAAATAAACAACAGCTGGAATATACAAAGGGTGGTATGTAACTATGTAAGTACAGTATGTACCCTGGAACAATATGTATGTCAGAAGCAGCAGAAGTTTTCCTTTTTTTCCAAAATATACCTTTATTTAAACTTCCCCTTGCCTATACATAGAGCAGTTCATCTGAATAATGGGCATTTCAAAAGATGAAACATGCAGACAAACTTCACATACTTCCTGGAAAGATGTGGGGGAAAAAATTGCAAAATTCACCGTAAATGTCTACAGAAAGAGAAGAGGCAACCTCAATATCCTGAAACTTCTTGACCCCAGCTCCTCTCCAAAGTCTGTTTTGGAGTGCAGAGGGAAGAATAAAACTAAGTATTTCTGATAAACAGAACCTTACATATTAATGATTATGGAATCTATTCAATTTAATGTTACAACATCTGCTCTAGATACATAAAGCTGGATATTGAAAACTCAAGAAAACCCAGAGCAATATTCAGTGTAGCAGCACAGGAGAGACAGAGTTAATCACTGATACATGTAACTTTGGGTAAACTACCACAAAATTATTTCATTTGTTCATGCACCTAAACCATATAACAAGGTAATTTATACTCAAACAAACAATAGTGCTTTCAAGACTATAATTAAAAAACCACAATCCAAAGTATCACTAAGAAGCAATTGCCTCTATCAGCTTCAGTAAACACTCCTTTATCAGATTGTAAAATATTTACTACTGATGGCTGCCTGTTCTGGGGCTCTCTACAATCATCACCAAAAAGACTGCTTAGGTGAAAGAAAGTGCTGCATTTAAAAAAAGGAAAAAAAAAAAAATCAAAAAACACTTTTGCTTTCAGTGTATTAATATTGACAAATTAATATTTTTCTCTCAACTCTCCAGTATCTTGCACTGGACTACAAGATACTCCTGCTCAAAACTCTTCTCTCACAGCACCTGTGAACATTTATTTCATCTCTCCAGAGACTTGTTACAACCTTCTCAAGCTTTCCTTCCTGAGCTTTATTCTTCTACAAACTTTGGAATTTAGCCTGAGGAGCTAGACAAATCTGGATGCTCTCACTTTTCTCAGTGGCTTTGTGCCTGTAAGTCTGTGCTCCAGATAGAGGTTATTTTTAACCTCAATTAGTTTGCTGTATTAGCACAAACAAGGATGTGACATAAGGTTGGATAAGCAGACAAGTGCTGGAAAAATTCATAAACTATTATTGCTCAAAATAAATGAAGAAAATAGAAAATATGAGAGGGGGTGGATAAATATACACTTCATCCACTTATCCTGTCATTCTCCTGCAATACCTTTCTTCCTTCCCAGGGTAATTTTCTGATCCAGTCCCTGGCACAGGGATTAACAAAAGGATCATTAGGCTGTACAGGTACAAGTGAACACAGAGCAGGATTGCCATGCACTTTAAATATCAGAACAGGTTTTCACCCTTCACTTGATACCTCTACCTCTTAACCAAGGGCTGTATTTATCTGTGTTGTCAAGCCATAGTATACCTATGGCCAATGAGGAAATTAAATTTGCTTGCTAGAACACACATATATTCAGTTCCTTATTTTTTATTTGTTTTCTTCCTTAATAGAAGTAGAGCCCATCAAATTTGCCCAAGGATCATTAGAATGAAATAACATACATGATATCATTGCAAAATATTTTCTCCTGGTTTCCCTTTCTTCCCACAGCAGCATTTATTCTGGCACTGCCCTTCTGAATGATGGCAGTTGTCTGGAGCCATACAAGTCAGCTTCCTAATGGAAGAGAAACCAGTGACGTCAAGTCTGGGCATCATTTAAGTGTAACTTGTTCTATTTATGCAGAGACTCACTTCTAGATTTGACAAAGAAATTACCAAATTGCCTCTAGGTGATCTTTTCCTTTAATAACAAGCCCAACAGCAGTGGGCAGTGCTCAAAGAGCAGCTCTGTCTCAAGAATTGAATTGAATCAGAGCCCTGGGGTAGAGAGGGAACTCTCCTGCTGCTCTCACAGTCCCTCTCCAGAAGCCTTGTCACTACAGTGAAACTTGCATAAGCCACGCTGACCGCAGCTCAGCACGTCCTCCCAGCACTGAACATATGCTCAGGGGCTGAGGAAAAATCCTCCTTGGAGACTGCCTGTAAGTACCATCTGCTGACACCTACACAGCCCTGCTCCTCATCATGACAGAGACAGCCCCTACAGCTCAAGTCAGAGGCTTTACTGTGCTACACTTGCTACAAACACAACCCACACATGACAGCCAACCTCTCTAAACACGCACCCATAGCACAGAAGCACCAGCAGTTACTCACCAACAACTTGCAGAATAAGGACACTTTCACAAGGTTTGCATGGGGCAGCTCTTCAGATGTGTTTCTTTCAAAGTGGGATTTTATGTTTCTAGATACCTAACACAAAACATCCATGCTAAAATTTCTGATTTGTGCAAAGTAATAATTTCCCTCATTTATTATGAGCTTGTCTGAAGAGAGGGATATATTTATAGCCAAGATTACCAGCCAGTAGCTGAGCTGAAACCTTGGCAGGCATCCACTGAAGATGACAGTGATCCACTGAGCTATGTTAACAAGGACAGGGCACAAGGGAAAGAAGTGACCACAGAGGCAGAAATACAGTTGAGGAACAAAGCTACTGGATTTTGCTAATCTGATTATATAAAACAGCTTATTATAATGGTCTCTACTAAAAAGCATAAAACTATTTCTTCATGATATGCCAATTCTAGTCAAATAACTCTAGATCAAGTCCAGAAAGAAAAATCCAAGATATTTCTATCTCTCTACAACTTTATGAATTGGATTTCAGAATTAAAAGCAATTCTGTTTAGTACCCTAAAATAATCTGTAGACTAAATTTGTCCCTGAAACGTGATCAGTGAATATATTCACGTTTTTAACTTTCCACATGTGTTAAACAATGTTTAACATTGTGCAGTATTATGGAACTAGTAGAGGAAGAGGACAGCACTGGAAGGTGCCTGCTAACATATACAGCCTGCTAACATATACAGCTTTAAAAATGTGAGAGGCAGGGAAAACTATCTTCACCAACAATTAGAACTGTGCACTTTAAACAGTAACACTATACAGAGTCAAGAAAACTTCACATATGATTTTCTAAATCAGTTCATTTTCATGCTCACTTCTATAAACATGTGTTATTAACTTATAACTTATTAACTTGAGTGTTATATGAGTCTGCAGTTGCCAGTGATCCTCTATTTCAGTAGAAATACACAAATAATAAGGTCAAATAAGGAGATGGATCAGAATCACATGCAGAATTACTCCTGAATAAGTGACTCCAAGGTTTGAAGTTTTTATAAACACATCTATATTAGAGTTCCCTTCATGGATAAAAATCCCATATCTACAGAAATATCAGGTTAAAGTAAAATAATTATTACATCTTAAACTGTTGTCATGCTGTGCTATAGAACACACGATCCCCACTATTGTTGAACTTATTAACTGGTGCTCTCAGCTGGTTTAGATTCAAAGCATTCAAGCATGTAAAGCATGATCCATTGTCTTTTTACAGATTATTAAACAAAAAATGTTTTAAGAGCCCTGAAAAAAAAAAATCAAACCTCAATTTATATTCAGGATTTGACTTAGAACAATTAAAATCTAAATCACTAGTGCTAAAATTTGGAACATTAAAATAACAGCAATATGCTTAAACATTTCACTCAGTTGTGTTCACTTAGTTTCTGTTTGAGACTCTTCCAAAGAAAACAACCATAGGTTTTACTGAACCAACCATATGATACAAACAGAGACAGATGGAGAATGAGACTAAGGCAGTGCACTCACAGATGGAAGGGGTTGTAGACAATATAATAAAGATATTTTACACCTCTCTATTTTCAGTAAACAGTGAAATAAGATACAAAAAGGCTATCACTGTTGTTCGTAGAAGTGACAGTTCCTATTTGCAAAACCATGCTAAAATCTATACTTGAACCACTTCACATTAAAGCAGTTGTAATTTCTGAAATGCCCTCATTCCTGATCTCCAAGAGATGAGTTTTAGTAACTACTGGGAACAGTGGCTTAATCTAAACCAACACCAGATGAATTAGGGGTAGACTCCCAAGAATTCTCTAATCTGATTTCTCTCAAAGGCAGGAATATCAACAGCACTGGCCAAAAAGTTGGACATTCTAGAGAAGTTAAATAATAACATAAATAATTACTTCTTTAAATGAAGAGATCATGTGATCCCACATGAGATGAATCAAAATGGTAAATTAGTTTCTCAGCTACACAACAAAACTAAATATTTGCATTGCACCTGTTGTATATTCTAAGGTAGTATTTTTCCTATGCCATTTTCCTAACCATACCCAAAATATTACTGGGAAAGGGTATGAAGAAGTTCTCTCTCAAAACATAACAGAGAAAAAATTAACAAAAGTGAATGTGGCTCAGATTACGTTTACAGTAATGATTCTTTCCAGAAAAAAATGTAATTATTGTTTTATTTTTTCATAAAAGAAAGAGTATTCATACGAATATGGACACTTAGTAGTCTGAATACAGTGAATCATTAACCAATAAATTGTCATTAGCATTCATTTTAGGCATCTTAGCAATCTTTAGATTATGCAGTATTTTTTGTTTAAAGGAGAAAAAAAATCTATTTGGCTTCCTAACTAAAAATAGAAAATTCTGTAACTTTGAACTAAGATTCACTAAGCTTAATTAAGAAAAGAGTTGTAATTTATACAGATATATTTAATTTTAAATTAAAGCAATGCCACTCAAGTTAATGAAAAAAATATGATACAAATCAATAGTACAAATTCTGTGGTCCTCTTAATTTTTTCTCTAAGAGAAGACAGCCTACCACCTGCTATACCTTTATCACAGAGCAGTACCTGCTGCAATAGTACCACCTTTTATGCTTCACCTTCCTCTAGAAATGAATGGTTATTTGCTGCAGTCTCTTGGCCAGCTTTTACCTTTACCCAGTTGCATTATTTAGTATTTAGTCTAATCCCTATCTCCTGTCCTTGATTGCATTGTCCTTTATCCATCAGGGATGAATGTTAGGTTTTAAATATTTACAGGTGTTTACACCAAGTGTCCAACTCTACTCAAAGATCACAGGAAAGTGAATCCTATCAACTCTGAACCACACTGGATTACAGGGGATCTCATATACTGAGCAAAACCCTGGAGACTATAATGCAAGAAACAAATTACAGCATCTCGGAGGGCTTACAGCGGTGCTGCTGAGAGCCACACATGACAGATATGTGCTACACAAAAGGCACAAAGGAGCCAAAGACTGTTCTTCCTCACAATTGTCAAACACCCTTCTCCTTCCTCATAACATATTTCACAAGAGTAGAACCTACTGATGGTTGTCAGATGTTATCTTAATAACATTCCTCATTAATACAAGAGCATGTCTGGATGGCAAAGTGCTCATGGTGTATCATGATTTCAGTTTGATGTCAGATTTGATGAAACTTTAGCCCCAGCTCTGGCTGTGCCTACCTGACCAAGCAGCAAGGACTGATAGCCGCAGATTTGTAGAGCAAACCCAAAGCCACTAAGGACCCAACATCCACAAAACACACACTTCCTAGGACCTAACTTTGTAGTTGTGCTGGTTTTGGCTGGAATATAGTTAACTTTCTTGGCAGTGGCTGGTGCAGGGCTGTGCTTTGGGTTTGTGCAGAACACGGGGCTGATAACAGAGATGTTTTTGTTATTGCTCAGCAGGGCTCACACAGAGCCAAGGCCCTTCCTGCTTTTCCAGGGCCACGCTGCTGAGGGCTGAGGGTGCACAGGAGGCTGTGAGGAGGCACAGCCAGGACAGGTGACCCCACTGACCACAGCGATGTCCCAGACCCTGTGACATCATGCCCAGTATATGAAGTGGGAGGAAGAAGGAAGGAAGGGGTGACATTTGGAGCAATGCCACTTGTCTTCCCAAGTCATCACTGCAGGTGACAGGGCCCTGCCCTCCTTGGGAGGCCTGAACACCTGCCTGCCCCTGAAAAGCAGTGAATTAATTCCCTGTTTTGCTTTGCTTCCGTGCACAGCTTTGCCACTCCCTACTAAACTTTTCCATTCCTATTCCTTTACCTGAACCCACGAATTTTCTGACATTTACTCCACAGTTCTCTCTCCCAACCCCACTCGTGGGGGAGGGAGTGATCAGCTCTCTGGGACTTAGCTGCTGGCTGGGGTTAAGCCACAACAGCAGTTTAGTCCCATGGAACATCATACAAAATAATGAAAGTTTCATATTCCATCTCATGATATACCGCAAAGAACTGCAGTTTGGAATGAACAGGAGATTAATTTCAAAAGTATAACTCAACCAAATTAAAACTCTACCATAGGCATACCCTTTGAATTCTTATTCCAAAAAATCTAGGGTTCTCATTCTTTACACTCTTAATATTTGCTTCCTGTAGAACTTGCTTAATTAATAAAATTTCAGATTGTCTTTCCTCTTCTTAAAGCTTCTTGGCTAGCCAGAGGTGCTCAAGATCTGTATAACAAATAAAGTGGAGTATTTATTTCAGTTATTTCAGACATGTTTTCTAAATCTCATTTGCTTTGCTTTAGGGAATGAAATACAAATATATCAAAAGCCACTCTGCATATTTTAGTGCAATTGAGTAGTGGCAGTTAATTTTTGGTTCATGCGTTCAGGTGCTTAAAGTTCTCCAAAATTGCCCAGCTTTTCATGAGTTGAAATTGCAATCTCGTATCATGCAATTTTAATTTATTTATGCTGCAGAGTTATACAAGATCACCTTCAGTCAAGATTAGAAATAAAATAAACATTAAACAAATAACTGCAGTGACCCTACCACTCTGACAACTGCTACAGTATCACGGGGGTTTGAGATTAAATGAGATTAATAACTACCCCATCCCTGTTAGTAGTACAGTAGATCCATCTTTTTGGAGAGATCCATATAGCAAACTGAAAAATGTACCACTGTGAGGGGGAGGTGCAGAACACAGAAAGACTTGTTATTTCTCACTACAAATTGAACAACCTATAACACAGAAAGCAATATGAACAGCTGGATAAGCATGCCTTCATTTTCTTCTTTAACTCTAGCCTCAAAGTTGACTCATTTACAAACCTCCTTCCAGTACCATTTGTTCCAGAGTTGTCTCCTCTGCCAGGCACTCTCACTACAATAATCTCTTTTGATCCACTAGTGTAGCAGGTTTTTCCTACAATTGCAAATTATGTCCATGCAATGCAAATTAATTTTTATTATTTCTTATTCAAAAGACATAATCCCAGGAGACAGACAGATACTCACTGCTTTGAACACCAACAGAAACTGCAAGAATTAAGCTTTTAATTTCTTCTTTATAAAAATATTTGTCTTAGAAATCTTTAAAAATCAACATTTGCTTTAAAATAAAACAGGATGCTATTCCTTGATTTATATTATGAAAGCAGTAAGTAATTTTTGATAACAATAAACAGACTTATGTAATGTACAGTTTGGGTCATTAAAAGTAGCTAATAAAAATTCACAGAAATTGATGAACCAAGTGAAATACTGAAACCTTGATCAACTACTCTGCTGAAACCTATACACAGTAATTCTTAAAGCTAAACAGGTCATTTTGCCAATAAGTAGTGCTGATGCCTATATGCTTTATAGAGCCTCCATAGCTTTAAAACATTCTGTAGCCACATACTCTGCAACAGAATTTGACTGTTTAGTCCTAGACATCATGAACTATATTTACTCAGCAGCTAATATTAATGGAAAATTGTATGTCATTTAGTAAAGCTTCACATCAGAGAGGGAACCAGTTCTGAAAATAAGATAAATGTAATAAGTATAATATTAAAATTTATTAGCAATTAGCAAACAAAAGCAATAGACCATTCAAGATTAGAGGTACTCCAAGTTCTCCAGTGAAGTGATGGAGCTTAAATACAGGTAATAAAGGCTAAAAGTAAAACCATCCTAATTGACATTTTACCTTATACACTTGTTTGCATTACTGTGGAACATTCAAATACCAGTCTCTGAGCAGTCATGTTTCTATGTGACAAGTAAAGCGCTTACACTCATCTTCAATTTATTCCCCTTGTATAAAACAGCAGCTGTCTCCCAAGACTGAACTCAGAGCAGAAGCATTTGCAAGCACTTGGAAGCTAAAATTAAAAACATCACATATACCTAATTGTTTAAGGGAACCAAATGTGTTTCTCACATTGCTACATGTCAAATGGATCAATTACCTCACCTCATGTGCCTTGTCAAACTGAAAACTGATCTTTCATCCTTCCAGGTCACACATCTATTTATTTATGTCATATAATATTCAGTACTTTGAATGATTTATAGGTAACAAGAGGGAAGTTGCACTATGTTTTGCCAGACTAAAAGAGGAGTTCAGAAAGCAGCAGTTCCTAAGCATTTTCCCATCCCTTTTATTGATGCACAGTAAAGGAACTTCATCAAGGCTTTAATGTAAAACTTCCAAATTAAACCACTTATTGAGTTCTATACACTTTGAGTTCCCAAATTGAAAAGTCAAGACAAAATGTCTTCTAAACACTAGCTTTGTGGGCCACACATTGTTGGCAGAAAAACTATTTATTATGGTACTATTCCCTCCTAGTGTGAGGTGATTAACTGCAGATCAAATGTATTAACTATGCATCAGGAGTTAGCTACAATATTCATCTTATAATGCCACTCTGTTGATAGAAAAACTTTTCCCGTTACACTAAAAATTCCAATACTGCAATTAATGAACCTAGGTAATGTTTAAAGTAAATAAGCCCTTCTACTATAATAGGAGGGAAAGTATTTACATGTGGATGAGATACAATAAAGCAACATGTTCATAGGTTTTGTGCAATTCTTCCATGCAATTACTTCAGCCTGAGAACTACAATGTGAAACCTCCAAATTAAACACAATTAGTTCCGTGGATTAACTTCACACCAAAGACACTTTAATACTCCCAGAAGACTGCAATCCCCTCTCTTACTAGTGTTTACATATTTTTACAAATCCTTTGAACTAGATCATTCTGTCTTCCTCTCCTGTGCTATACTCATTTATTCCTGGCACGAGAATCTCTCTATTCCTCTTTGAATTCTGGGACTCATCTGAGAAGTGCTGGGGCTATAAACCAGTTACTACTGGGTGCATGTTGGGAAGGACAATAAGTAAATCAGTTTAGAGCCAGACTCTATGGATGTAAGGAGCTCGGCTCCTGCTAGGATACTGTACCCACAGACAGATGAGAACTCCAAGGGTTAACCTTAAGTAGTCAAGTCCCCTACCTCATCTAGTGCATAATCTCCTCACCAGTATGGGCATACAAAGAGAAGGATATTATAAAACCATTACCATATGCTTCTGATTCAGGATGTAAAACACTCCAGGGCATGTTTGGGAGCAGATGGACCTCTGCAGAGATCATCTACATGCATGGCACCCCAGGGACACTCCAAGGATGGCACTGTACCACAAGACTGTACCTCCTTGGAAATGTATGGAGCAAAAGAAGAGATCAGGCTACAATCAAGTAACATTCCATCACACAAATAGGAAATTGGTCACTTACATATGTGATAAACAATCACATGGATTTCAGATCTAGGGCTGTAATAGCTAATTTCATGAAGCCTCAAGATTACTATGCAATGGCAGTCAAAAAAGAGTAAATTGAATCTTAGGATGTGTTAAGAAAGAAACAAAGACCAAAACACCATTATTCATTTCATGGCAAAACATCTTAAACACCATCAACTTTGGGTCTCCCTGCTCTTAAAACGAGTTGAATAGAACAACACACGGCACAAAGCAGGCTGACAAAAATAAGCAAAGATACTAAATAGTTTTGTATTAGACTCAAAGGCTCCTCAGCCAAGATTAATAAAGAATTTTGATAGAAGTCTATTAAAATCAAGGGTATCATGGAAAATAAAGCATATTAAATGACAGGCAGATGGCAGGTTATGAACAAAAAAATGTAGTCCTTCACAATATTTAAGAATTACACTTAGGATTTTTAAAAAAAATTGATACTTTCCTCGTTTATAGGAATTCTTTTTTGTTCAACATGTTAAGTAAATCTCAGAGAAAAGCAAATCAAGTAAAGCATCAGTGAGTTCAACAGGGGAATCATAAATCAGTAATATGAGGATTCCTTTAAAAATAGGTCAGGATACGTTGCAATATTAATCCTTCTCCAAGTACAGGTTGCTTCAGCTACATCCCGTTTTCTTACATTGCAAATGCTTTCAAGCATCCTATTAGTGCCAAAGCAGTTCAAACAGCACGGAACTCTCATTCAGCACTGGAAGGTTTCTCATATTTTCCTGAACAATGGGAAAGGAGATGTACACACTACATCAGGAGTTACCAATGAAGCAGAATAAATGGGTCACACAGTGTTTTTAAAAGTCTGTTACTGTGAAAATACATGGCCACTAATGGGATGTAAAACCAGGTTCTCAGTAAGTAGGTCATGCAGCATTTTTATAGACTATTAGAACATACACATGCATACTAATGGAATACAAAACTGGATTCTGTTAAAATAAGAAGATTAGAGAGACCAAAAAAATCCTGTGACATGGATGGGTCTGAGGAGGTTGCTCTATTAGACAGCTGTATATATTTGTCAGGGATAATCTGTTTCCTGAAATATTTCTGTCTCTTTTCTTATAGTTGTTTGGAACAGCCTCTAGGGGAATTGTGCTTCTCTGTTAGCTCAGAGCAATAAAAATACAGCTCACTTCTGAAACTGGATGTTAAAAAGTAATTCTGCCTCTCGAGAGCACTACTGTAAGCAGTCCAAAGTTTGAGGAAAGGAAGCTAGAAGATGACAGAAACAAAACCAAGCATAGATATGTTTAAAGCTATCATTCATTCTCCTATAATTTTGTTGACAGACTAAACTTACATACAAAAATAAAAAACACATTGAACTGGCATAATGTATAACTATAATAAAACTACAGCAGCATAATATAAAGGATGTAAAGCAATGTGACTTAAATATAAACATCTATCTTCTTTTATTTACTAATTCAAAATATTTATACTTAATGCTCATTTATTTGAGTCCTACCAGACAAATTCATCATTTCTACTCCTAAGATCGATTTGTCACAATAAAATCAAGATAGTTGAAGCAAAAGATTTTTGACAAGTGAAAATACAACATCAATTTAAGCAGCACATTATATATGTCAAAAATGAAAATGCATTGAACTGACTAGCTCAACTTTATGTCCCAGATAAAGTCTGCACTGGGCTTTAACTACTCCACAACCCAAACACATTCACAGTTTAAGTGTGGATTCAACTGTTGAGTATCTTGACCTTGCAGAAGGAGCTAATGAACTAATTTTTTGTGAAAGTAGGCTGTCCTGAATGAAAGCAAGAATTCATACAGCACATTCTTCATCCTTCAGCATAGGGGGCTTGCTGGGGCCCCCCACCACTCCCTAGTTTGAGAAGCACAAGCTCCTTTAAGAACGACATCACATTACAACCTGTCATTGGTGTGACATTAATGCCTGCAAGGTAACACATCTGTACCTTGCCAGACTCTTGCCAGCCCCACTGCTACTGCAACCATGCACCTTGCAAATGCACTCTGCAGGCTCGGGGGTGTCTGCCTCGCTGCACAGACACAGCCCAGGCAGGACTTCTGGTACAGCCAGAGCTGAATGCAAACGGATCTTTGGGAGTTGCCACTTCCAAAATCAAAAAAGCAACCAAATCAGAGCAGCTAAATCTCCCATCATTGCTGTTCTGGGATTTGGTTGTTTTTCTGGATTATTCTCTCATCCCTACACTCTTACATTACCACTCACCAAACAGCACAGCCAATGTAATCTGAACCTAACAGAGGAATCACTGTTCCAGTTACAAATCAGAGTGATGTCAATAAGGGGCACCACCTTCAAAGCAGCAGAAGTAGAAGATAATTAACAGTTTTCAATCCCAGAAGCCACTGTAGATTTCCAGGGGAAAACAAATAACTTTTTAAAAAATAAAGATCAGTTAAAAGCTATGGGATGATAATTTGAACCACCAGCAGAGAAGGTTGATTTTGTACCAATGGATCATAACCTTCATTCATTCAGTGTCCATTCACTTCTTCCCTTGGCTGATGGACACTAGAGCTAGGATGCAGCACAAAGCTGACATGAACCCAGCACAAACTGTAATAAAGAAATCCAAATAAGACCCTCACAGAAAGAATTCAGATGAGACAGGCTGAGAGGATAGAATCTAAGTTATAAATCTTTCAGGGAAAGCAGTGATATATCCAATTTATTTTATTAATATTTAATGTCTACTGATAAACACAGACTTAGACTGAGAAGTGGCAGCTTTAGTTTTCCATTGAAATTAATAAATTAGCACACTACCTGAAATCAGGCTGGCAGTTACATTTTTACAGTTAGCTGTTTCAACTTACAAAATCACCTCTCATCTTTTTAGGTTATAATTCCACATTTCAAGTATTTGCAAGAAATTTCAAGATAACAGTTGATTCAATGAACAGGTACCAAAATAAATTTAATCACAGAGCAGTATTTCATAAATGCTTGTCCCAGATTAAGTGCAACAGTTAAACATTAGAATTAACTGAAGATTTATTACTATTTTTGCCAAATTTATTTCTACATCAAAACTTAGACTAAAAACGTTACTCTGATTAGTCTGAGGAGACATCTGTTCCTGTTATCCTCCAGTTCACAAGGGCTTATGGTATTTTATGTCACAAACTAGGAAACAAGCTGGAAAATGCAGCTCTCTAAATAAATAATTCCATCAGTAAACTACTGAACTCAAACAATTCCCTCAACAGGTTTGATTTGCACAGAAACACAAAGCTTTTGGCGGGTATGGGATTCATTTTGTTTTGTGCCACCCTCTCCCTGAGGAGAAAGAGCTCACTCTCACCAGATTACCCAGCAGAGGATGGCTCCTACCACAATCCCTTTCCTTCATCTCCTAGAACTCTCCACTCCTACACGGGAAACGGGAGTGAGGAGATCCTCCCTGGCTTAGCAGAGCCCATGAGCTGCAGCCTGGGCAGCTGCCTCTTCCCCCCTCTGCCACCTCTCCCAGCTGCTCACCATCACCCCACAGGCAGCTCGTCCCCAGAAGTGTCTTCCCCCTTTCAGGGCACATCCCAGTCCTACTGAACACATCCCTGGTTTTAGGGGACTCCCCAAACCAGACCGGGTTTGGCAATGAGCCTACCAACACCTTCTCCTACAGCAAGTCTGACTTCCTGTTCTGATTTATAGTTTCTCACTTGTCACGTGAAAATCAGAACTTCTGATCAGCAACATCAACTGACAGGTTGCCTTTTTTTTTTTTAAGTCCAGAAACAAAAGCAAAGATAACACACTGAAACTGTACAAGCTCAGTATGTGAAGACAAGCAGAAATCACTGAAAAGAAAGCAAAGATAAAACAGAAATACAAAGAATATGCATTTATACTATCAAAACTCATTTTGTAGCCTAACTTGCAAGATTATGTTCCATATCTAATATTCTAGAATTAGAAAGCAAAGCTTTCAAAAGCAAAACCTGCTTTGGCACCTAGAAACTCTAAAAAATAAGTTTTAAAAACCCAATGGACCATTCAGGCACATGGATGATAGTCACTATAAGAAATTTCCTGTCATTTAATTTTTTTCCACCAGCAAATAACCCTTCAAAGACCCAGCAGAGTTCAGGAAGTAACAGGAAATAAAGTAAGAAAATTTATAGACTACATTCAAAATGCAACTTGCATTACCAGAATTTACTGACCCGCACCCAGGTCTAAGTTAATTTTCAGCTCTTCTGGTGGTGACCCATAGGGAAGAATTGCAAAATGCCACCTTGTTAAAAGTAAGAAAAATGCATTCTGTTCTTCATCTGGATGTTCAGGAGTTGGTTTCACTTACTTCTTGTCAGCTTATGAGCCTTAGGTTTTCCCTGCAGTTTTGATTTCAATTGAACTCCCAAAGCAAACCACAAGGGTTCTTGACTTTCAAGAGGTATAAAAAAATAACTCCTAGTGTTTGAAGAAACAGAACATTTTCATTTAAAATGAGCTTCTTGTTTCCAATGCTTTCACCCTGAGCAGACTGCCTTAGGAATTAAAGGATACAAATGTCCATTCAAATATCTCTTTTTATTTTATATTTTCTGTTTGGTCTGACACAAAGTTTTTGACATTCCAAGAAACACAAATTTTCATATTATTTCTAGCTTTAAAAAATCCAGAAATAACAAGAAAAGAAGAAATATTCAAAATTCACTGCAAGCCACCTTCATGGAATACTTCCACACCACAGCTAAGGCAATAGTGCACAGCATGTCAAATAACATTAACACTGGAGCAGCTGATCACAAATAAAATTAAGGTGGTCTGAAACCAGCACCAAAGGTTTTGCACAGTATTCTGCAGTTAACACATGCACTCTGCAGGATATCTTCCAGTGTGAGTGGTGCCGTGCAAGAACAGGAAGTCTTCCAGATCCTGGACACACACTTTCTTTTTCATGTTGAAGGATTGGAGAAAATTCTTCTCAGAAACAATTTTTATTGAAATCCCACTAGGTGACCTATATGGAGTCATTTTAGTCACTAAATTAGTCATTTTAGTTTATGAACATTTAGAATGTTACAAGAACATTCTAAGAGCATTCCTATAACATCTGAACACTTTGAAGCAGATCATTATAACAGGCTTTGGTTTTTCTGTCTGAATTGTAGGGTTTCTATCCAGCCTTACACATGCACTGCCTGAAGGTGACCCTGAGGATCACTGGCAACAGATGAACGGCCCTTAATTCTCCGGGGCGCATTTTAGAAACACAGCATGTGTGGAAAACCTCTGTCAGGCTCATTAAGCAATTACAATGATTTCTCAGGGGAATACAGCAACCACTCTTGTAGCAGCACCCTTAAAAACAAATACTATTGTTATAGATGCACTGCTCTGAAATTCCCCATTTCCTAGGCTGCCTCATGGGAACAGTTCACTTTCTACTATGCATTCACTCCTGATCAGGTTCTCTCAGTAACAAGGAACATTTCCAAAATTTCACTGGGACTTACTCTCTATCTCAAAGATTGTTTCATTAAAGACATTTTCATTTTAGTTTTATTTTGCTTTTTTTGGTCTGCCCTGAAAATCATCCTTTTTGGGCAAATTATTTAATCATATATAATGCTAAAAATCCTGCTAAGAGTAAGATACAAAGTAAACAAAATAAAATTTGGGTCAGAAAGAAAAAAAAATTGCTCCATAGAAATGCAGAGAGAAGTAAAAGGAACCATTCTCACCCCACACATACTTTCCAAATTTGCATTCATTGAACGATACTAAGCAAGCTTATAAGTAGTCCACATCAGCTTTGGGTACTGAATGGGGGCTTGGGGGGGAGCAGGAACTGGGTTTTGTTTTAAAGAAAGGAGTGGGGGTATTTGTTTATTTTGTAATTCTCATGTAGTATTCAATAAAAATCAATTTGCAGGAAATACCCAGTTAATCTGATAACCTAAATTAACAATCTTGAATTTCTGCTAAAACTGAATTCCAGAAGGTCTCACTTCATCTGCAAAAATATTCATTTCAACATTAAATCTCTGAAGTTCTTAGCCAAGAACAATTACATTGCTCTTAAATTCAAAATAATTGGTTATAAGAATGTGAAATCATGCAAAGGACAGTTACTCTTTATAGAAAAATCTCACTGACCTCACTAACTCACAAGAAATAGTCTCCTACTCATGTTATTTTAGACAAAGAAGTATATTCTACTCTGGAGCCCACCCATCTGGTTCCTCAGCATGAAAACACTTCTGAAAAGCCCAGTTCACTACAGCACTCTGTCACAGGAAAATTCCACTCACATTTTGTGAAATAGAAAGACAACAAGTTTGGAATATGACAGCTCAAACTCACTTGAATAAGTGCAATGCAGGGCACAAAACGACTGTACAATGCAGATTTAACACCTTGTGCAGCATCCAGAGAACATTCAGATTTTACACAGAACACTAAGAAATGAATGAAAAAGAAAAGATATAGACTGACTGCAAAGGAATTTGGTCACAATGGGAATCCTAATGCAGAACTGCATCACTTTTACTCAAATGAAGAATGAAAGTATTTTCAAGCTAACTTGCCCATAATGAAAAAGAATTTTAGGGAGTACATTAGTAGGGTGATTGCTCTACGCTTCTAGTTCCTTTAGCTGAAATGTTTACAAGTGTGGGTGATTAATAGCAATCTGTCACCATCATTGCCTCTCACAGTAGAAGGCCAATGTGCAGCACTTCTACCAGCATATATTAGTTTGCCAGAAGAAAATAGAAAATCTAAAGCCAGCCTTACACCTTATAGAGACAGAAGTGCCAAAGACTTGAGCAACTGTCAGAGAGATCTCTCAGAAGAAAAGCAGCACAGCCCAGTGGAAAATATTAACTAAAAGAAAAACATTTCCAGCAAAATTTGCCTAAACAACAATTTCCCTCATTTTTCTTATCAAGAATCATGAGGAAGACAGAGCATGAAAAAGGCAGAAGGAAAACTTGTCTGAAATGGACCAGAAGTACATAAAAGTCTGCGTTGACCAGATTGTACTGGATATCTTATATGAATTTCCATCCTGAGAATCATGCGAACTCTTAGCAACAAAAAGATAATATAAAAACCACTCTTTGTGTATGTTTCAACTCAGGGAGAAAGGATGTGTGTTAGCTGTGTAGTAAGACTGTACTGGAAAAAAGGACAGTGATACGGTGCTCCTTTACACTTAGCCTTGTCTTAAAAATCAATCAAAAGAACATCTTTCAGTGAGTTATTCCATTTTTAAAAGTAATTTAAAGAACACTAACCCTCAATACAAAAGAAAAAAAGAAATCAGTGCTTTGGGCCAACCATTCCCACAGCTTAGAAACTAACTATATATCAGCTAACATTTATACAAAAAA
This sequence comes from Irena cyanogastra, assembly GCA_013397155.1. Lineage (NCBI taxonomy): Eukaryota > Metazoa > Chordata > Aves > Passeriformes > Irenidae > Irena > Irena cyanogastra. Next base: position 291,811 of record VWZV01002521.1, read on the forward strand.
AGAAGTAGGCACACACACCTAGCATAAATAACAAAAAGAATTGCAAATAGAATAGCTCACTGTAGATAGGTTCTCCATCAGCTGCAAGGCACACTTATTTTCACCCTTCTTAGCTCAATTCCTTCTCTCACCTCTTACTTAATCTAGTCCTTCAGCTGTGCTAACACGATGAGATTCTGCTGGGATGCAGTTAGAAAGTCACAGGGACATCCAATTGACAATAACAAGCATCTGCAGGAGCTGAGAACGTGCTTAGTTGTACCACCTGCTGTTTTGTCTTTTCAGACCCCTTAGACCTCCTTAGGGTCCTCCTCTTTTCTTCCTCATCTTATACACACACACACCTTAAAAATGCGGCTTGTCTATACTCACTTTCTGACTCACCCTGGAGCATTAACAACTTGCAATTCATCTTCACCTTCCCTGTGAAAAGGTGGAGTCCTCATCTAAAAGGACACTTCTACATAAAAACAAGATTCTGCTTTAGTTGACACTTTGATGTATTGTTTTAGGAGTCAGCAAATTTACTCATCTTCAGCTGAGGATTCCTGTATCTGTCCTTGTTATGAATTTGGATGCTTCATTTTATTTCTCTCCCAGTTCATCTTAATGCAAAAATCTTAACACACCTGCTATGCTGCTCATTGTTAGAAGAAATATTTCCCCTTCTTAACAAACAGCAATCAAAAAAAAAAAAAGGGCAAAGAAGAAAGAAAAAGAGAAAATGTTTTCTAATAGCTGTACTATCAAGAAATCCAAGTACATTTCCAGAAGGTAGCCAGGCAGCTTAGCAAACATCACAAGTTAACCCCTATTCCCCATAAGGAGATCTGGGAGTGAATAAAAACTCCCTGAACTATCTTTAATCTAGGAGGAAGTCCAAAGACAGAGTGGAAGTGTGTGTTTGAAAGCCTCAATATGAAGGATCACTAAACCAGGCCTTCCCTCAGAGCCAGGGAAGGGGATTGTTCCCTGGTGAGAAGAGGCCAGATCAACCAGGACAATCCTGCTGACACCTCTGCAGAGCAGGCAACTGCTCATTCAAAAAGATAAATATAAGTGTTCAAAAGTGACTCCAGCTCCCTTTTACAAGGTATTGAAATGATAGTTATTCAGACCCTGCCAACTTGAACATTTAGCCCTGAAGTATCCCAAAACATTTGCTTTAGAGATTTAGGTCAATTTAACTATTTCCTCATCAGCATGAATCTTCATAAATACTGAGACATTCCAAATTTTTACAGAAAAAGATATTGGACACTTTTGTCTTCCCTGAATCGGAGAATTCACGCTTTTCTGTTTAGCAGTGGAAATATACTTCCTTCCTTTCCTCCTAGTTCTAGCCCTGTTGCCTGTTACCTTGTATATCCCTTCTTAATAGAAATTCCTAAACAATTTCATCCATACAGATCCATTCTATTCCTTTGCATTCACTCTTACCCACACACTTTTTCCCCCATTTTGTATGATTTCTATTTGATCTTCAAGTCAGTGATGAGCTCCTGATACAGCCATTATGGTTTCCATCATTTCTATTTCACCTCCACATTGTAAAACGTGTACAAAAGCCAACTATGACTCCCTCGGGAGCTGCAGTCTTTTATTCCTTAGCTGATGTTCCCAAGAAATCCTATACATCAATTCCCTGAATTTGTGGAAGTCAGTTTCTCTGAAATGTGTTACTCTGTTTCTCCAATACATTCTTTTCCTTTAAAAAGTGAGTTCTATCTTATGGCTTTTTTTTAATCTTGTATTTTCAACTTCATTTCTTAGTTCCTCCATGAACCAGAAGCCAATCTAAACCATCTGCTACAGTAACATTTCACAGCTTCTGAAACCAATTGCCCAGCCCATTTCAGGATGCTTTTGTACTGGTAGTAATAGTATAATCCTACTATCACATCCATTTTTCACACACTATTAATAATTAATATAAAATAGTAAATAATCATTGCAATTAAATATAAAATATAATTATTTGTAGTCTAATATATATAACATGTATAATTTTATTATGTGATTTGTAATATACTTAACATTACTATCCAAAAAATATGCTAGCAGTATGAGTGAATTCATATAAGTGGTTATTAAAGCCACTCAGAAAACCTTACTTAGAGTGTCTTCCTTGATTAACCACACATACAGTGTTCTCCCCTCCAGGGCTAAGACCTCAGAAAAAGTATATCCAGAACACCAGAACATAATATACTCAGCCAAATTTCTATAAAATCCAATCTTACCTCAAGCAAAGAATTAAAACATTCCATCAAGACTCTAGAATAAAACCATTCCTCTCTAAAAATTTATGAATAGTAAAGGAATTTATGCTTCGCAACAAAATCTTTGCATTTTTGGAAATGTTTCAAGTACTGTTCTATATAATCATTTTATCAATTATTGCTATTTAAAACATCTATTTTCATCTGTAATCCTTCTCTATATTTATTACTTGCAGACTATAACCAAAACATGCAGTAATAAATGATGATGTTTATATTTTACTTCTTTCCAGACAGGGAATTCTAGGAGATTAATTCTTTATGCATTATTTTAGATTCAGAACAACTCTATGGCTTCTCTTTATGCAGCTTCAAATACACCAGCTAGAGATTAACAGAAATGAGATGGATCTAGTCAGGTCAGCTCTAATGCCACTGATCATGATGTGAAATATAAGATGTTCTTTTTACTTGCTACAGAAAACAAGTTGTGCTGATAATCTAGTAGAAGCTTCGATAATGTTTGTGGAAAAGAAATCAATGTAACTTAAAGACAACTTTAAAACACTGCATTAGGTCTCCTGTCCAGGGAAACCCTTAAAATTCTGCTGATTTGGAATAAAGGTGCATCTATTGCTCTTGTCACTCCTAGAAGTAATGAGAGCAGAATCCCAAATAATCCGGATATTTCTGCTAGTAATAAGCACTTTCCTAGTAGAAAAAAAAAAATTCTCTGTAATACAAGTAGCATGTCAATTAACAAAAAGTAGTCTGACAGCAGCCTTAGCAATACTGCTCAAGATTAATGCTGATTTGTAGCTTACAGTTATTTAACTATTACTCAAAATCTGTCCTGCTCTGGAGGTGGGAGATTGGGTTCCCTAAAAATACCATTTTTCATGACTTGAGACATTGCAGGGGAGTGGAAATCCAGAGCTTTTTAAATTATAGCAAAAATTGACATTACATATCAACATACCCTCTAGTGACTATTCATTCTCTCATATTAATATTTTCCTCTTGAACATATCAGCCAGAAGTCTACCTGCCTTCAGAGCCCTGAATTAGCCTAGCAGTGCACTATGAATACTTTTCTAGAAAAACTTCATCTCTTTAACTTCCACTACTTCAAAATGACACAATAAAACTTGGAATTTATCTATTTTTCATTATTTAATAGTACCATGAATTATTTCCTGGTAACTAATTGCAGTTTATGAGCCATATGAGAAGAGAGCACTCTGTGCTTGTGATTTGCTGCTTAGTCATATAAATGGCAAATTTTATTTTCCAGTTGAATAATGTTGACTTAAAGTTAGGAATTCTAGACAACAAAAATGCGAAGGTGATATTTAATTAATATTTAAAAATAATTTTCTCTCTCCTCATATACCTAGCTCTGCACATTGATCTAAGAAATAAGTACTATTATTTATACTAATAAAAGACAATATTTGCATTAAAGGAATTACAACACAAATATACAGCAAAATACATAGGGTGGTACAGGAAAGGAAGACGTTCTCAATGTGGAAGGGTGTAGTTAAAGGGTACCTAATAAACACCTCAATATTGAGTTTTCCTGGAAAAAACTTGAAGCAAGATAATGTTACAGCTGTTGGATTTGCTGTACCTTGCTGAAAATGGAAGAGTTTTCTCTGCTGCCAATGAGGAAAGTAGAGGACAGTAGAATCAATGATCCACATACAGCAAAGTCTTCTGGACACGTCTGCTCAGAACCTCAAAACAATAAATCTTCATTCAGATTCAAACCTTCACTCTGCAGTGAAAATGCCCTCAGGAGAGCTGTAAAACATTTTTTACACCCATTCCCATCAGCTGAGAAAACACTCCTCAAATCCTCCCACAGAAACATCCTCAGCTAGACAAGTAAATCAAACACCAAATAAAGAGTGATGATGTTATTTTGGGTGAAAACTCATACTTTGACAACATCATTACGACAAAGTATTTGGTTTGTATGTTTAAAAGCAACACAGAATTTTTCCCTCTTCACTGAGGAACAGAAACACAATCCTTAGAGTCAAAGAGAATACAAACCTACCTGAACATCCCTCCTTTCTCCAAGTACAGCAAGTTCTAGCAGAAGTGAACTAGACTTGAAGACAGCCATGGAGGAAACCACATAGCATGAGACAAGTTCAGCAAACAGTGGAGCCAGGTTAGCTGAACTGTGTGAATTAACTCCCTGGAGCACAGCTTCTGCTTCAAACTTCTACTGAACTGACCCAGGGATATTTCCCCACACTGCAAAGAAATTCTGCCCTCAGAGCAAAAATTGCTGGTTTCTGGAATGGGCTCATGGCTGAACAGCTGCAGAGCCTGTCCTGTTTACAGTGAGTAAATGTTTTTGCAGAGAATACTGTTCTTGGAAAACATTTAGCTTAACATCTCATGGGCAGAATGAGCAATATCTCATCGGATGAGTCTACATTTTTGGGAGATAATATTCAGAGATAGAGGAAAATTCTATCACATTACTGTAGTGTTCACAACATTAACTGTAAGCAAAACAAAGTAATCCAAATATTGTGGTGACCAATCATTCTCTTCAACCTTTTACAAGGTTACACTGAAGTTGACTTTTGACAACTGATCACAAAGCTTCTCTTTTTCCAACATTATTAAAAAAAATCTACTAAAAGTTGTCTGGAGCAGGAACGCACAGTTTGGAGCTTCCCTAGATGAGCAATAAAAACACTGCAGAGCCAGCTACAATGCCACTGCTACTCATGCAGTTTAGAAAAGAAAAGAAAAAGAATATGCAGAACTAGAGAAAAGTACAATTATTTCAGCAGTTACTAAAAACTGTGACCCTGAGGTGCTCTGTGGACAAGTTTCATCGGAATTAAACTAAAAGAGCAGCCATCTTAAACAGAAAAGGCAAAAAGGAAAATTATAACAGAACACAGTAAAAATGAAGTATAAACAATTTTCCCCAACCTACAGTCCATGTTGCCACATCTTTAATACCAGAATTGATTTTCCTAATCTTGTAAATTTTCTGAGCTGCAGAGAAGTCTACCCAGCCTCAGCACAGGTCCTTCAGATGCCTCTAAGCCCAAACTGGCACCAGTCAACCTGGCCTTTCTCACTTGTTGCCACTACAGCCTTCATAACCTCCTCTCCAGGCAGACTCAGTTCCATCTTTTCTTAGAGAAACTTGATGTCATTGCAAGCAGAAAAAATTAGAAGATCGAATAAACAAATACTGCCCATAAGAGACAGAAAGAGAAAAAGGAAAAGAAGAAATGGAAGAAACTACTCTGAGTTTTTATTTATTTTCACATATTCAGAATAAACTGCTTTGCCTTCAGAATATTGCATAATTCAAGTACACATTCCCACACAGGAATTCATAGTTGGTAGAGAGAGTAAAAAATCGTGCTTTTCAAAGAGAAGGTACATCATCTTAGTTACTAGAAGAGTTCCATAGAAGAATAAACAACTATTTCAAAGTCCTAGTAGAGACTTTTTAAAAGAAAAGGTATTTCAAGTATTATTTTTTTTAGAAAAATTATCTCTTCCTTTCTAAAAGGATCATTTAAATATTCTTAAACACTAGAACATCTAAATACCAGTAAAGGATAGAGAAAAAAAACCCCTGAAGTAGCTCACCTGATGACATCTCAAAGGAACACTTATCTCATAAGGAACACAGACCATGAAAAAAAATCCATTTTCTTCTCGACATTCTTGTCCTCTGGACATTCCTTCAACTCCTTTCTAAAAGGAGGAGAGAGAGTAAAGGGGGAAAATAGCTTAAGACAAAACTAGAATGGCTTTTGCACCATTGTACATACACTGGAATAAATGTAAATGTGCAAATTGCAGAATCTGGGTCACTAGAGTTTGTGATTTCTGCTACAGCTTTACAAAAAAATAAACATGTCCAGCAAGATACTGAAAACCTTTCAGATAAAACTGCAAGTGTAAAAAGCAAATCACTGTAAAGTTTCTCACATTCAATCCTGCACTCTGACTCAGAGGCTCAGGTCACTTGTCACCCCTACCACGAGAAGTGCCACTGTCCAAGAACTGTAAAATCTCTTCCGACACTGGTTATAATAACTTGAGAGTTGGCAATTTAAATCTGGCACATAATATCTTCTGTCAAAATAATTACAGTCTTTTGGGAAAGGTTTTCCTGTGCTGTCTGGATTTCTTTGTGCAAGGTTGTCCCCTTGTCATTTGCAACCACATCCATAACATTTTAATGGCAATTGCTGGACTCACTCTGCTACTGAGCTGTCTTGAATAATTTTGACGTATTTTATTCCCAAGACTAAGCCTGATGAACAGTTTGGGTTGACAAACCATACCAAACAGCCATATCTCTAATTACCAAAAGCAGCTCAATCTTAACTAACAAAGCCACTAAAATGTTTCAAATTAAGAAGCTTATGTAGTAAGTTTCAGGACTCCCACTATATCTCTGAATGAAAATATTACAATTTTTTAAAAACCCACACAACCATAAACAGATATCCTCTGGCAGTGAATTTTTAAGTACTTTCAGTTCTCTTCCATACTGTTGTTACATTGTTCTCTTCCTGCTACATCTTTGAGTTTTAGACTAAAAATGGGGTACAATAATCTAATGCATTATGAGAACAGACATCAGTCTTTGCTTGCATTTATAGATCATCTAAAGACTACTAAATAAGGATAGAGAAAAATCACTAAAGTAGCTCACCTGGTGACATCTCAATCAATTAAAACTCATCTAGTAAAGAATACAAGCAATGACAAAAAAAAATCCACAGTTTTCCTTTTTACTTTCTTTTTACTGTACTTCAGACTACAAATATGGTATAACTGCCTTCCAATTGAATTACAAGATACCAGGAGCTGAGTCTTCCCTGTGGTCAGTAAACCTGACTTCAAAGGTTGGCTAGATTTTTCATAAAAACACAATTTAATTCTGATTTAGTATCAGTCTCTCTCAATTTTCAATTCATGAAACCAGAAAATCTGAGAAAATTTTGCCCTGAAACCACTGAAGTGCACTGTTCCTGAAACAGAAGGTGCTGAGGCGATGTGACAGTAATGACAATTTGCTGGTAGGGCCAGTGAAGCACAGCAGCCCCCAAGAGCTGGCCGGGCTCCTCCCACACTGCTCCTGGGCAGAGGGCCAGGCAGGACCCAGGCTGAGCCCTGCTCCACCAGGAGCCAGGGGGCTCAAACCCAGCCTCAGCACAGCCTCACTGGGAGGCAAAGCACGATTCAGGATAGCCTTGGGCACTTCATGCCTTGAGGACTGAATCCATCACACTCTGGACAAAGTTGTTATGGGAAACCCTCGTGAGCTGTGCCCCACAGTTTCTGTTGTGCACGAATGTAATTGGCCCAGTACTGTCACCCAGCAAAAGAAATGGCTGGACTTCTCTCATCTTCTGGGCATTTTACTTCAGAATAAAATGTTCTACCAGCTCCTGTGGCCCATTCCTTCGCAAGGAAGAGGAAAATCCAGAGCTGAGTGGCTGCAAGCAGCTGCAGCAGGGCTCGTTAATGTGGAGCCTGTCCCAGGCAGGCACCATCCATCAGCTGTGTCTGGGCGCTGCACGAAGGCTGACACACTGAGCACCATCCTGCGCCTGCCCCAGGCATACATCAGGAGATTTCCCTGAGCAGACCATGTCTCTAATCAGCTTTTTGTCAGAAATCAGTGGTGCATCAGGCATGGAAATCAATAACAGCTTCCTCTGTTGCCCACCTCTGTACTATATTTGTATTTTAAATTAATAGAGCTTTATCTGCTGTCTATGACGAGGTTTTGGTATGCACCACATCACATCATTTGAGGATCTGTCTCTTGTATTTCTGTGGGATGACATATAAACTTCTACATCCTAAATGTTTCAGTTATAAAAAGGGCAGGGGGGAAAGACTGTTTGAACATAAATGTTTGCAGTAATTGAGCAATTACTAGCATTTTTTTCTTTTCAGTGAAGAACAAGTTGAACTTAATTATCCCTTTCCAAAGGGAGTCTTCAAATAATTCTAATTAATTTGGAACAGTTTACCAAGATCTTTTCTTACTCTTCTGCTTCTTGAGGTCTGAATACAGAACAGAGGAAGACAACTGGAATGTCACCAGGAAGAATTACTGAGCCCACTCCTCTTGGCCATTATACTTAGCTGGCAGAATAAAAAGGTTTTTTCTTCCGATCCTCTCATTGCAATAGAGATCAATTTGCATTTAGCTCACATAAGTCTATGAAAGGCAGATTGTACAAGAGACTGCCTAAGAATAAAAGCTTCTAAAGCATTTTTAAATTTAAAACTACACAAAAAAACAAATATTTATCTTAAGCTCAAACACATGTAAATCTTTGCTCCTGTTAATCACTCCCATGAAAACACTGGATTTTTTTATTTCTCTGGTCTGTGACCATTTCTAGCTAGCAGATTTCAGTTAAAATGGAAAAGGAGTTTCTCTCCAGATTATATTTTTTACAAACTACTAAAGTGTGTCTTCCACAGGTCAAGTTTCAAAGACCTGAACATTGACCCAAGAGACAGAGAGCAATACAAAGATTAATCTGAAGCACACACAGCTCCAGAAGATGTCTTTGTTCAAGTGTTTTAAGAATTACCAAGAATCAAGCATTAGCGAGAAGACAGTTCTAACAATTAACTGTAACTAGAAGAGGAACAGGTCTTTTGTATAAGATAAAGAGGATACTCCCACAAAATGCATGCCCTCTATGTCTGGACAGCATCATGTTGATACACTAAACAAAATGAAAATAGAAAAAATTAACAGCAAGCCTCTCCGTACATTCCATTCACTTGACCTTCTTTGCATGCATACTTAAATATGAAAGCCAATGGAATATCTGCAGCAAATAATCCATTATTGGTTTGAGATCCTATCTACCAGATTAACATCCACTGGCAAAAGTTTTGCATCTGCATCATAAAAATATTCTGAATTCTCAACCTTCATACATACATCAAAAATAATGACAGCAATTTGCAGTATCTAGCACAAACAAACACACATTCGTTTTATTCTACATTTTGTTTGCAATGAATGCTCCAATATAATGCTTTCAGCATCTTAACAGACTAACACTGATGGCCATAGAAAGCTGGAACACAGCAGTAAATGCTCTACAGACTCTCACCAAAAGGATACAGATCATCAACATTTATGAGACAGGTACACAGGAGGGTAAAGGACTGAAAGTTGAAATATCTAAGGAAACGAAACTGAGATATAGAGGTAGGATTTAGATAAGAAAATATTCAGGTGAAACAATGATGGGAATTTTTTGAGTGTTCTTTTGTATAATAAGGCCTCTTGGACAATGAGATCATATCACCATCCTTTCTATTTGAACACTGACACATTGAACACTTCCCACTGCAATGCATTAAAAATGTTTGATTGGGAACACTTTTGTGCCAGAGGGAAAAGAGATGAGATTTTTCCAGCTTGAATCTGTACTTTCAAAACAATGGACGTGTTCTTAGTTTAATGTTGAAGACTAGAATTGCACTAAATTCCTCTTCAATTTTCTATATGTGAGGTATTTAGGTGGATCAGCTGAGAAAATACTGTTCTTCCTTTATGAAACACTGAGCTCTGTATGTACCCTCCCCAGGCAGGATTACAGAGGATTTAACACATGTGCCCAGTGCTTTTTAAAGATTAAATATTATTTCTCCATTTGGGGCTTCAGTATAGCAGTTATATACATTTGCAAAACTTTACACACAATTTTCTTAATGAAACTTGATACAGGTGTCCCTGTCCTACTGAGACGTGTAGCATAATTTGGAATCTATCTATTTCCCATGTGATGGATAAAGAAAAATCTAAACTTTTCACAACCATGAGATTAAAAAGGTCTTCACGTCCTTCAATTTTACATTGTGTCATAAAACTCTAGTGCATTTTCCGATATATGAAGTGGATATAAACTAGTCTTGCAGTCTCCCATGAGACTCATTACAGAGCTATAAATATCATTCCCTTTCATTTACAGAACTCGAATAAAAGCATAAAGTTTCTGCAGCTACAGAAAATATATGTATTTTAACATCTCATGCTTAACATCACAGAATTATATCTCAGCAACTACTAAATATTTCAAGTAAATCCTAAAAAGTCTGAAATGCTTTCTGAAAGAAGAAATATTCAGTAAGTTAGATTTTACTAAATCTCAGTGTCCTATTTATTACAGAACAGATTGTAAAATGATTAGACTACAGCTGGCACATTCTCAAATGTGCGATATCCAGAAGAAAGGTACTTATTGTTATTTTTTCAGTCACTGACACAGTAAAATAGTTTGAATTATTTAAAAGGAGACTTTTAAAAGCACTTTAAGCATATTTGAGTCTTTGCATAAAAGAAATACACTTAAATATTTTGATATAAAACCCAAAGAACATCAGGTGATATTAGTAGAATTTTGAACAACTATTTTATCTATCAGCTCACACATCCAAACAGCTTTAGGCCCGGTGCCATATGGCATATCTGCCAGTAAAACTTGATGTCTAGATTGATTTTCATCTGGTCATTGTTTATTAGACATAATTACCATTGCTACTTGATCTTTTCTATAGATAAAATCTGGTTGGAAAGATGGTGTTTCAAATGTCTGACAGTTAGGATATGCTAACATCAAATAAACAGAATAATGACATAAGAAAAATTAGTTTAAACAATAAGGTGTCAGTAACTCTATTGTTATCTTGTCCTGCAACTATGTTCAGAAAAGTCACAATTTAGTCTTTGGTTAAAGTCACTCACCTGTCCTGAGCTACATTGTTCAACTAACACCTGAGCGCAGAAGCTGACCCCAACATAATAATTGATTCTTTTTCTGAAAGGCCAAGTCTCTGAAAGCAAAGGGTATAAAACATGAAAGAAAATAAAGTAATTTGAATGTGACACCATTTGGCGCTACCCAGGTGAAGTTTGAACCAAGAGCAATATTAAGTGCATCTTTTTAGTAAATACAAGATAATGCGTCTAATCTAGAGCTACTTCTCATAGAGGAGAAAGCTACTCTGTATAAATCAGGCTTAATATATTTATGGATATCACAAACATTCCACAATAGGAAAAAAACCCTCAGGAAACACACCTTCATTTTCCTTTTCGAATAGTGTTTTTTTCAAACAAACTGAAAATCAGTAACATTGTGCTTAAAGGCCATGATTAAATATTTGTCTCACAATCACCAGAGAAATGTTAAAACTGCAATAAAATACATCCATTTTGATCAGTGTAACTACTAACTAGGAAAATAATAATGAGCCAGATTTTAAGATGTAACCTTACACATCCCATCACATTAGGTTTTAAAGCTGAGTTGCTTAAACATCATCACAGTTTCCATTATATTTAATACAAATCCATCATATTATAAAAGCACATTTAATTTAGAGTGGAATAAGTTATTAATAAACTATTTCAACTAATTAAGACTCTCTCTGTAGGCAGATAGCAAATTACTGATAACATTGCAACTCAAAATATTAAAAAGCATTTTTCAGGGAATTAAATGTGTATATTTTGAACACGATCTGTTGTTACTGGGCAGAGAAAAACACAATCATCGAGGGGCTTCATTTACACAAGTGTTTACATTTATCTACTGAGAACATTCATATGTTTAAAAAATGAAATTACTCAGATATACATCTACTGAATCATCAGATACTACAGTCATTTTTTCTGATGAAATTCGGTATTTTGCTACCAAATTTGAGCATGCAAACACACGCAAAGTGAACACAAAAGAAGCACTAGCAAGGGTTAGGGGAAGTCACATCAGAAGTGCAGACGTGGCATTCTTACCTTATTCAGCAGCACCCAGTGGTGGAGAGCGTGTGACCATCTCCTCTGAGTGCAAAGCAAAACCTGCCCCAACGCTCCCAAAGCCACACTGATACATCTACAGCTCTTCACACTCACTGTGTTTAACATCGCTTAAAACAGATTGTTTTCACCTGTGCTTCCTTGTGCTTGCACCTGCAGGGAAGACACAGGTGAAACCTATTAATGAAGTGAAAGGGTGAAATCCTGACTGAACAAAAGGATCGGAATCGCTGGTAAGACATAGGGCAGGAACACACACACACCCCCACAGCCTCTCTGGTTTTGCTGTATCCTGAATTTTAATTGCCACATTATTCCTTAACCTGATATCAGTATTGCTATCATCCTGAGTATGACTCTATGAGTAACCTTTCATTCACTACTAGAATATATCTTTATGTAAAAACCACACGTCAGATGAAAGTTCCATGTACAGCAACAGTTGATGGAAGTTAATTACTGCTATTTGAAACAAAAATCCACCTATTACAAGATACACAAACAGAGATTTCTGGAAGTAGCCCTATTATAAATGACACTCCCATCACAAAACCATACTATTTCCCATTTCAGGTGTTCTGTCACAGGATATAATTTGGGAGGATGTTTAAAATTTGGCATGCTTCAGCTCTAATATAAATACACAAATAATAGACCCAGCATTCTGTCACTGTCTGCAGATTCAGAGTCCTTCTAGCTCAGACAGGTGAACTTCCCTGAAATACAATCTCCCTCTGCCACACTGATGGATTTTCATCAGATTTCATCTCCAAGAGCATCTTTGTCATTTCCAGTTAAGTTTCAATTTCATTTCTCATCTTGACAGACTGTGGAAACATTTTGGGGGAAGGGGTGGGGGGGGGTTGGTATCATCAAGACCAAACTGACAGTGCTTGGTTTGCCACCTGGTGATTCTTCTACTTTGTCTGTTGATCTAAGTAAACATATAGCTATTCTCAAATATCAATTTGAAATACAAGTTAAATCTCTTCAAAATTTTTATCCTAAATCTATTCATACAGACAGTGAAGCCATTTTGTAATAGGAGAGTCAGAGAGACTTATCAACTGATTCATATCTTGTTTAGACAAATATGTATAAAATAAAGAGGCTTTAAATGAAACAGTGTGAATCTACATCCAAAAGGTATCTAGGCAACAGAAGCAAAACCTGAACTACTCAGGTACCTCCAGGGCTACCTGAAGTTCTTACATGGGTAACTTTTCAACGTGGAAATTCTGCATTACACTGTTCTGCAGACTGTTTCCAGGCTGGGCAGAGTGGTGCAGACCTTTGCACGAGCCAATCTCAGCAATCTTCTGAGTGAGTGGAATTGTGTCTCTTTGTGCCAACCTACAGGCAATCCAGAGGAGCTGGTTATTCCAGGGCCAATAATTAGAAAACGTGTTCAGAAAAGTAATGGCTGGTACCATTGTCAGAACCTTTCTCTCTAACAAAATAAGAAGTAACTCACCCCTGCCCTGCTGGGTGTGGAATTGCTCCCTGGCCTTGTGGATCAGGCAGTCTTTCCTGCACCCTAACAAGCATTCCTAAATTCCCTCTCCTCTCACTGCCATCATGACACACAAGGTTGCTACTTTACCCTCTATTCAGCTACAAAAGATCTCTCTCCACTTTCAAACCTGACTCCTATAACCCACTGAACTTGTGGTGCCTATAATCAGCATGGTGAGCATACAGGGTTTACATTAGATAGCAATGATGTTTAATACTGACTTCAGAAAAACACTGATATTCTCTATTCCAAGGGATTTAAGGTAAATCTATAATCAGTACAGTCCCTGGAATTATAGGCTATACACTATAAACTATACACTCAGTAAACTACTCAGAAAACATATTTCCCATTTATTAAGCTTAATCCTCAGAAGACAAATGAGTCAATGTACCTGATAAATAACCACTAGGAATAAGCCACATGAAAAACATTGCCATGGGGCAAATAAACAAAAGGCTAGTTATTCTGTTCTTCAATAAACCTGAAAAACACTCCCTATATCCTACAGAGCAAATCATAAGGGATTTGACTTGGAGACTCATACAGAGAGGTAGGACATGAATTAAATGGGCAATGTTATCCATCAGTGATAATAATAAAGCCACATGAATATGCAAGTTATTGAGTTTTTAGACTAGTAGAGTTCATAGTTCATTTTGCTTATTCACAGCCTGCAAGTTCCTAGTTGGGTACATTGTGTTTGTATGGAAATTAAAACTAAATATTAAATAATTGTCATTTTCATTCAAAAATTATTTTCCCAAGTAAAAACCAAACACAATAAGAACTATGAGGTTTCAATTGTTACTGATTAATTGAGTCTGACTCTCCTAAGGTCTCAGTGGAGCAGTTGAATTATTTGCATAATTAACTTTTGATATCCATATTGTTTAAAGATTTTCTATGTAACTTGAGCTCTATTAGAAAGTAAAACTTTATAAGGAGTGTGGGTAAAATAAAATAACAACCTAAAAAATGAAATAAGACAGTCCTGGAAAATTACATCAGTTGAGGAGTTACAAGCCTAGCACAAAACAAAGTTAAGTACAATCTCTAATTTGTGAATATAGAAGATGAATTTCAAAACAAGGAAAACTTTCTCCTCCAATTCTAGAGCATGGGCAACTTGCATCTTTTTCAATTATACAAAATCCTATCTGCTCACTGACATCAAATTAAGATACCACCATCCCAATTTACCCACCAGAAAAAGCAAAGTTATGCATTATTAACAGCTTGAAACACAAGTGCAAGACAATGAAGTTTGCTCACTGAGTCAATGGCAGAGCTGCCTGGAGACCCCATGCACCACAACACCCAAAGGGAAGCCAGCCACCCTGGAGTAGGGAATTCTGTGGGAGATATGTCTCACAAAATCAGTTATTTATAGTTCATTTCTCAGGAGAGAAACAAATTGACCAGCTGTACATGAAGCTTGTCCATATTCATAGAGATGCAATTGTCAGTTTCTTTTGCTCCTTCCCAGAATGAATTTTAACCTGCAGCTCTTCCTTACAGACACAAACTCACACAAAATGGCCTTACAAAGACAGCCATCTCTTTCCAAGAATTATTCCAGCAGTACTTGTATCTCTGACACTTTAGGCAAGGGCTTCCATGTGTGTAGTTAATTAATAAGAAACACTGCTTTTAATATGACAGGAACTGCATAAACTGAGCCATATAAGTCATATTCACCAGACCAAGTAGCAGATGGTAAAACCAGATTGTCCTCTTTCTTCACATTCCCATCACATCTAAGATAGTAAAGTTTTGACTCCAAGCAAGGTATTTAGGAGGGAATGGAATACATAAGGTAAATGCTAAATTTCATAAAGGACATACATAACACTTCATAAAACTAAAACAAAACAAAACAAAACAAAAAGTCTGATTTGTTTTTCCATTGTTTTTCATTTTAATAAAAGCCAGTAAATGTCTTGAGCCAAAACAAAATAATAGAACAAGTGAAACCTCTCCTAGTTGCACACATAAATATTATTAGAGAAAAATACTTTACAGCATAATAACTAGATATACCCCTTATGTAACATTAGTCCTACAGAGTTTAAAAACCTGCTACTGAAATCCCAAGTGTTTGTACTAAAGTAAGTGATTTATGACCCTTGTTTTTAGACATGCTTAAACATTGATCCTTTCAGCACAAGCCTCATGGTGAAAAAAAGAAATCAATTCTGCATTTCAGTGAATGAGTGAAGAGTTTGGTAAAGATTCACAAGCTTTATATATAATGATCTAAAAATCAAAGTTGTATGAATGAGGATCCACACCCTTAAGTATCCTTCATACAGTGAATGATGCCATTTGATAGTTATTTAGTGGTTTTAGTAGAAAAGAGCAATTACTTCAAAAGGATGCACTTGTGAGGGCAGTGCCCCATAAACCAGCACAGGCAGCTGCATTTCCATCCTGGGATGGACTGCACCAGTTTTGGTCCCAGTGTCTCTCTGCACCTTCGGAGTGGAAAACCTGCGTGGGTCAGCAAGGGACCTGACCTGCCCTGCCTCCAGCAGAGTTTTTGTGCTGCACAATATGCAAAACATGCAGATTCCCAATAGCAGTGAGTGTGAGTGCAATGAGACAGACGGTGCAATTTTGAATGATCCCATATTAAGTGCAGGGCAGGACTAACCCATGAGTTGTCATGAGGAAACCTCTGCATGCACAATGTTTTGCGGGTGTGCAAGACACTGCTCTACTATGAAGAACTTTCTTATGTAAACTATTCCCATTTGGAAATGTGAAATTTTTTGTGTCTCAATAGCAGAACTTCTTTAGGGAAAAAAACCCCAAAAGTTGAAAGAAAAACAGGGAATCCAAAACCATAAATTCAGTATAACTACTTTTAGACGTTCAGTGATTCCCACAGTACTGCTGAAGATAAGAATAGTTTGTTTTTATTCTTACTGGCTCACAGATCTAGAGCAAAAGCTCATTTCTACCCTGCTTGTCACAAACGATCAGTGCCCAGGTTAGGTTTCCAGCACCTTTCAGTTATAATTTTCAGGCAAAATCTCAAGGCAATGAGGCTGCACAGATGAAGTGCAAACTTTGCATCAAGACAGTGGAGTCAAGGGCCATAACACGGACTTAAAGAGCATCCAGAGTGATTTAAGCCAGGAAAAAAACCCAGACTTTTAACCATCTGACTGGTTTGTCATTTCATAAAAATATTACTTTTGCCCAAATGACAAAATATAGAGTGGGACTCCAGATCTATGTAAATTATTCATACAATAACAGATACACCACAGTCAGCACATTAATTATAGAGGAAAATATTTTAGATTTTTCTAGACCTGAATCTTCTAAGCAATCAATTGCAGTTAATTTTGTCTGCAAAACAGAGACAAGGTTTATCTTGCTATGAAAATGAATATTCTGTAAACAGGCTTCAGTCTACCTTTCCTCTGACATATAAATGTATCTTTCACATAAATATTTAGAGATTCATTCCAGCCAGGAATGAAGAAAAAATCTTGAAAATGTCTTTTGTGACTAAGATTTTGGATGAGAAAGATATGTAAAAGAGGAAAAAAAAACTCTAAAGCATCAAAATAGCCTGCAAATATTCACTCTTCTGGTTCTTATCACCCTGTTTCACCTAAAGTAATTGACCACTGCAATTGCTTTGCTGAAGCCTCCTTTAAATTCAGGCTTTTGTTCTCCCATTTTTACTACCATTAGACAAGCTTGACTGGCAGTCTAAGCAGCAGGTCCTGTTCCATCGACTCTGTAATTTGTAATATTCCCTCAACAAGTACTTGTGCTGCAACTGATGTCATCCTTTCGCCACCTTACTTGGTAACAGGGAGCTGTCCTCAGAATAGATTTCTTTCATGAGCCTCTTACTCTGCACTTACTTTTACTTAGGTTTTTTCCTACTTATAAAATGCAAAGCGCAGTGGAGATTTCACTGCCTGAATTTCCTGCCTAAACTCAGAATGAACTTGCTACACCCTGTTACTCGCAGATGGAATAAAGCAAACACCAATCCATCATAACATTTTTTATAAACGTGAACTTTGAACTACAGTCCTAAATTAAAAATAAAAATTAAAAACCTCTTTTGATCATCCAAATCAGGAATAATCCTTTAAAAATGGTGGTGTTATTATTTTATTCATTCACATCTTAGATGGGGGGAGAAGCAAGTCAACAAGCAAGTCAGAACAATCTTCCTGTGCTACAAAAATACCGTATGAATACATCACTATACTTTGCCCAGAAATGCATTTCCAGAACAAACATGCTGTTCTCATTGCTTTCTGGAGGCCCACAGGTTATTAAAAAAGAGAATTGTATTCATGAGTGAAGCTGTTTGGGAGCATTTTCAACTGCCTATAAAATGCAATATTACAAAATCTGTTTTTCCTAACTGGCACTACCATGATAACCTCGGGTCACTTACAGTGCCTCTCTTTTCACATTATATTGTCCCTGAGATTACTCTGAAATAGTGAAAACATAAAAAAAAGAGTAACTGTTGTAATACCAGTAGATTTGCTGCTGCCATTGTTAGGTATCTAATCAAGCTTTAAGATAGAAATAGATGGTGCTAGATTTTGATCCAAATATGGATCTAAAATTCAGCATTGTTTTCAGAATATTAATTATAACATTCTATTCCCTGATGGACAAACAGCTTTTTTGTTGTTAGGAAATCTCCATATTATTAAAATACTGTCTTCTTTCCACAAGCAGTTTCCTTACAGAGAGGCCAAAGGCACAACCGGTTAAATGTGTCCCTCTACTAGAGAGGGTTTCACATCTCCAATTATCATGTCTCTAATTATCTGGTTTATGTCATCAATTATAGTCAGACTGGGTGGGTTCAGCTCTACCATCCCACTGGAGCTCATTTACCCCAACATGCAATAGCAGGGTCAAGCATGTAATCTTTCCATTTGTATCCCAGTTGCAGCACATCTGTTCTCAACGGAGATAGGTTCAAGAAATTTAGTCTGAAATTAATAAGCAATGCTTAGATATTGAGAATGGAAGAACTATCATAGTCACCTACAAACACATGTGTGTGGGGGATTATCTTGTCTAAATCCAGGGAAGCAATATACTAAACATAAACATACTTGTCACTCTACTAAAGAGGGTAAACGTGTGTAAAACTATCCTCAATATTGCTCCATTATTGCTAATTTTCCAGTCGATAACATAATGAGTAATAAAAAGAAAACCACTCCTTCTACTACTAATTTTTAAAATTTTATTTATCAAAGTATTATACTTTGCCTTCAAATAGAACAAGTGAAATAAATAAATTAGTCAGAACCTTACTTAGAAGAAAATCAAATAGTTTTTAGGTTTGTTTTACTTCTTCTGCCTCTAATCCTATCTTAGAACTGGAAATTTTTTCTCCATGCACCTTCCTAGCATAGCTTATAAAGTTCAGAAATCTGAAATTCAGGCTATTTCAGCCACAAGAAATTCAGATCTGTAAATCAGAAACTATTAATGATAAAAAACTATATTATTGTGAATTTGAGCAGATACATTACCAAGACTGCATTACTTGTGAGAGACCTGAGACTGACCATTCAAGAGTGTGAAAACCTAATCTTTCAAAAATGGAGTTCCATGTAAATTCACTCCATGTAAAAGCTGGCAAAGAATGGGTCACTCTACCTGGAGCACAGGGGCACTGAAGGAAATGCACTGGAAGCCATCCAGCATTGCACAACAATCTGCCTCTGCCTGCAGTTCCCAGCAAAGCACTGAGAGCTTCTCTGGTGCATGGACGAGGTGCCTTTCATTTATATCATCAAAATCTCCACAAACTTTCAGCTGCCGAAGAAAGAGAACATTTTATTCAAAAATAGCCTTGCATAGGGTGGTCAGCTAAACAATTTCACCTTTTTTTGCAGGCCCCCTGCTTCATCAAAACTCAGGGAGAAAATTATGTAAAATCCAAAGGCTATTTGAGGTTCAAATTATTTAAATTTCAACACAAAAAAGATAATTTTTAAAATGAGAACTCCCTGCATTTAACAGAGAATGAAGGAATTGGTTCGTAGCTCCTACAAATCTGAAGCACCAATCTCACACAGAGTTAATTAGACACTGCAAAGGTAAATATAGATCCAGGAATTTACTATTCAATGCAAGTACTCTAATTAGAAGAGTTCAATGTATTTGACAGCCAGCCCAGCAAGTTCACAGTGGGATGGTTTTGGTCACACAGTAGATGCTACGTGCCCGACATCACAACCATTTTGTAGGGGACAAATATGGGCCTGGAAAAGCTCCCCAGAGAGAGCCCTGTGTAAGTGATAGAGACCACTCTGCTAACACATGTTTTTTGCTTTCTGCACACATGCTGATGGCTGGGCCTGAAAGGATGTGCAGCATGAGCAGATATCCATCATTTCCACTGGATCCTTTAGTGGACAGTACAGATCCCTAAAGGTTGTGCTGACAAATTATTACAGTCAGCAGTGGCACTTAACTGCCATGGAAATTGAGTTTCTGCACAGCACCCAATATCTGTGAGATTTAGAGGCAAGCCCATTGAAGGGCAACAGAAATTCAGTCTTTTCCTTGACAGAGCAGCAAGAAAAGAGCTCCATGGGGGAAACAGAATTACCATGGACTTTTACTCTCTGAGTTTTCATAGTGCAAGCTAAGAACAGTATTAATGACTTCCTTCTAGTTTATTACTAAGCTGACAAGCCTCCTCAACATCCAGCTGGGATGGCCATTGTGCAGACAGGGACATTGAAGTGCAGGAAATTAAAAGTCATATTTCAAAAATGTCTCAAATTTCATTACTTGGTTTTCAGAGTTCTTTTTCAGGACAAATCTAGAGTTTACTCTCAGTAGTAATTGGTAGAAAAAGCAGGTTGTTCAATTCTCTTGAATCCTGAAAAAGCAAATGGCTAATATTAGGTAGCTGTAAAGCACAGGCAACCTAAAAATGAAGGTCACACTTGAAAACTTCACTCATTTTATAGAGTCCAGTGTTAAATTAATGAGTGAGAACAGTTTTGTTTACTTCCCATATTTTCTGCACGTACAGCTGAAACTGCTGTCAGTAGGTTAAGTGGCAGAGAAGGATTCAGTAACATCCTTTCCTGAGCACAGATGCATCACCCAGGCAGAATGAGCAGAACCAGTTTGTTCTCTTTGGTTAAAGTTTGTACCATTTCTGAGACAGCCAGACACATATGCACCAGGCTAAGTTAAAAGCCTTGCACTCTAAAATGATAATTATTTTCTAGTAATTTCCAGGCATTCCTTGTTCTCAGCAGAACAGAAAAGCCTTCCCACAGCTGGAAATGCTCAGTATGGTTATCAGGCTCTGTATCACCTCTATCAGGTGATGTGACACAAATTCAGTTTGTAAAGCTTGGGGTATATGTATTGCTGTCACAGTCAGTATTTTGCTGTCTCCAGAGACGAATACAGGGTTCTTTAAGTGCCAGGAGAAACCCCAGCTATCTAAGGAACAGATCACTGAAACTCTGTGGGAGGTTTTACACTTGCACCTGCCGACACACAATTCCATCACAGGAGAGGCTTTGCAGCACCAGCACCAGCTTTGCATTGCTAAGATTTCTGCATCTCTGATGAAGACCAGGCATCATC
Organism: Irena cyanogastra; assembly: GCA_013397155.1. Lineage (NCBI taxonomy): Eukaryota > Metazoa > Chordata > Aves > Passeriformes > Irenidae > Irena > Irena cyanogastra. The sequence continues at coordinate 313,040 of VWZV01002521.1, forward strand.
AATGAAACAGGAGAGTTTTGTTCCTCTCACAATGGAGAATTTTCTTGCTCTAACAAACCCTTTGGCTTGGCACCCTATTTGAAGGGATATCAGTGATATTCATTACACTGCCAAAGGTTAGTTGGCTGTTTTCTTTGATACTGTAATCATTTCAATGGCTGATTTCCATAGGCCAGATGGCATTCCTCGTGCTCTTATTTCTCAGAGATATCATCTACTCCAAGCTAGGAGACCAAGCTCTCCTTACTTCAGCCATCCCACAATATCTTAAAATATTTTTCTTGTCCTGAGTCTATTGCAAACATTTCATTCTATTTCTGACTGGATTAAGTCATTCAGAAATCTTACATTTGGAAAAATTCTAGCAAATGGAATTGTTTTCCTTTGAGTGTTTCTTAAAGTATTTTGAAATGGAAACTTTCAGCACTGAAACACAGAAACTGCTATTTGCAATAGTAGACAGAGCAGTGTTTCTGTCACTCTGTAAATCTTCATGCAATTTAGTAATTGATAGTTTGCACGTGGTTTGTTTCCAAAATGAAGTGGAAAAAAATAACCAAGCAGAAGAACTAAGTATCCAGCCTTACATACTTCAAGAGGAAGACAGAAATTGTTTTAATAACAAACAGTTACATTTTTCTTTTTACAGGACTATTCATAGCCTCTCCTGGGATATAATTCATTACTGGAAGATTGTGCCACCATCTAGTATTTTGTAACTAGATATTTCATTTGCTTTGTGTTAATTGACCCTGAGGATTTTTATACTATTTAGATGCGGGTCTAGTGGCCTTTTAAACCAAAACTAGACGGATGAACTCTGAATAGAGAAACTAAGTGCATTATCCATGTTGCTTTCCATTGCAGTGACCATGTGGAGGGCTCCTACAACATGTCAATTCTTTGAAAAGGAAGAATGTGAGAAATTGCATCAGAATTAATACACAGGAACAGGAAAGAAATTACAAAAAGGAGGGGGGAAATCACTATGATCAGAAAATTTTCCTATAAAAGATTAAAACAAATGCAAATATGAAACTTATTATGAGGATTTCAGAAGAGTAGAAAGGAGAATGTCCTGTGTTAAAATGCAGAGAACACCATTTCAGTTCCAGAAAGAGGCAACAGAAGGGAAGTATGGGGCAGAAGATGAGGACAAATGTCGTGCAGAGAGAGCTACAAACATAGGAGGTTTGCAGGGAGTGACTTGCCAAGGGAAGCCAAGTACCTTTTCTTACTGGTGCACAGCTAAAGTGTAAGCAAGTTTCAGTATGGCCAGATGTGTTTTAGAAACATAAGACCAAAAGGAATAATTAAATAAATGTATAGGAAATGGCTCCCTTAGTTGCTTTTACACATACCAGTCCCTCTAAAACTGTCAGCTCAGGAAGACCAAGTTGTTTTCCAGAAGAGTGGTTTAAAGTTGGGAACAACTGAGCTTCCAGTGTGAATAATAGATTGCCTGTGTTCCTCATATTGATAAGTGCCTGGTATTGCCATAAGGGCCATACACATACAATGAAAGCTTGCTGATAGTACAGAATGTCATTCTAACTAAATCTGCTTTTTGTAAAACTTCATCTGATTTTCTGGTTAAAGTAGTATTAAACATTTCTTTTCAATCTAAGTTAAGATATATAATTAGCAAGTCTTGCTCTCCACAGATCTTGAAACACAAGACAACAATCCATGTAATAAATCAACTTTGGTCAGCTCCCAAATCAGGTGACTTTGCCTTAAATGCCTCCAAGCTGAAGCAGAATGCCTTAAATAGAACAAGTAGTTTTAACATCAGCTAGAACTTCTTCCAGTGCAAGTTCCAAAACTGAAAAATCCTGTTTAATAAACTTGAAAGAGAGTCTATATCAAATAGTTCCTTGAATTCCCTCCTGATTCCAAGATGAGACAATGTTTCACTTTCAAATTATACTGTTGCTTCACCTTTCCCTCATTTGCATGACTTCTGTGCTTAGTTAGGAAGTTGAAACTTAAAATTAAAGAAAAATCTTGACTTTATTCTTTTCCTCCTGAATAAAACCTCTCTTGTAAAATCAGCCCATTTTCCAGATATTTCTTTTAACAGAGAAGTTGCTTCTTTTTGTGTTTGTTTCATTTTTGTATTATTTTTATTTATTAATACAATATTTATTTAATCCAATGTACTTTATAACGTCTTTCTTCTGAAATTAAAAAAAAACTATTTAAAAAAAACCCCATTAATTTTAATGCAGCCATCTCCTAAAACCTTTCCCTTCCTACATATGCAAAAACATTCCTGCCAAGAATACTACATTTCAAATTGAAAACACTGGAAAAAAATCTTACTGGAAGCCAGCAATGCAGTAGATTTGAAAATAAAGGAAACAAAACAGAATGGCAGTTATTAATTATTAATCATCAATAAAATGTACTAGCATTTTAAAAAGGTACAACACTAAAGGTTAATATCTACATTACAATATTTATAATGCTGGTGACTGATAATAGACACTGAAGGAATCAATCAAATAGGCAATGGGGTCACAGACGCCAAGAACATGCTCTTAAAAACAAATTCTGAAAGCAAGGCATATGGCAGGTGCCTTACACAGGTAGTACAAATATCAATTCATAAAATTAATATATGCTTCTCAATTTTTTTATGCTACATTTAAAAGAGAACAGAATTTCATGGCCTGTAACGAAAGAAGAAGCATGGCAACATCTGGAAAAATGTAATAGTTTCAAGTCAACAGAAAATTAGCTGAGAAGCTCTCTGAACTACTGTCAGTTTCTTTACAAGCCCAAACATCTAAGGAAAACCCAAGTACAAAATGTTCCCAGTGTTACTACAGTGCTGTAAGCAGTAAAAGTTGTGGCTGGGGAATTGGAAACTGGTCAGCCTTCCACAAAGCCAGGAACAGATAGCTTATACTGGGAAATAGAGATTCAAATATCATCAATATTTGTCAGCAGTCAAAATATAATGACTGATGTTTTCCTAGCAAGTCAGTCCTGTTGAAAGCCTGCTGTCTTTTCAAAAAGTTGCACAGCAGTTTGATAAACACAGATGCATTAGTGCAGCCCACCTAGACTCCTCCAAGCTACCTGGCTTAAAACAAAAAGCTTGCTTGGAGGATTGAAAAGAGTATTTCTTAGTTTTTAAACTTTCTGAAACAACCTCAGACATCAAACACTAATGTCAAGCCACAAACGTTAGGAGACACTCATCCCAAGAGAAAGCAGCTTACAAAGAGTTTGGAAATACACTGCACAAAATGCAGTATTGAAAAGAAAGGCAGAAGCTGCCTACATATCCAGGAAAATATTTGTTTTTCATTAAAAATATGTTGTTTTTCCACTTAAATTGATGTCCTGTCTCATTAATAAAGGCACCCCTGAATATTGATTTTCATGGGAACACTGCCTGCTGTTGAATATGTGACACACATCATTTTGTCCTTCTAGCTGGAACTTTCTCCACAAACCTCAACTTTCATCTGTTTTATTGACCTCCTTCTGTTATTCAAACACCGAGAGTAAAAATAGTTTAATACTGCCACATAATTTGTGGTGTCAGTCTGCAAAAACTATGTTACTACTATAGAACAACCCAGGAACACAGCTATAGTGGAAAAATAGTAACCCACCAGGCTCAAGATACAGACACATTCAGCTGATGCTAAATAATATCAGCTTCTAAAAGTCAGCATCTGCACAGAAGCAGCAAAAGATCCATGTCCTCTTTTCAATTCCACAGAATAATATCTTAGGTGGCAGTGATTTATCTCCTTTCACATATTGGAGCTTTTTGCACTCTCACATTACATATAAACGTTTCAATAAAAATATAATAAAAACTCAGAGGGTCTGAACTTGATGGATGAGGATGCAAAGAAGGGCGAAAACATGAATGTAAATGTGTCTTTGTGCTAATCTGCCCCTGAAAAACCAATTTAAAGGGATATGGTTCAAAATTGTGAAAAGAATTGAATTTCAATAGAACTAAATATCTCTGACACTTTAGAAAATATATTCTTTAATGTCAATGGGTAAAGCAGGTATTTCCTGTGCAATTTAACTGTCCAAAATATACCATTCAATAATACCAATAGAATATGACAATGACAAACTGCATACTTATTCAAATAAGATTCAGACCCCTTGTCTTTTTAAAAGTAAATATGTATTTTGGTGCTCTTATAATCAGAATTTATTCCCAGGCCACCAGTATGTTGGAAAATATATTTCCTTGCAGAAATCTCTATTATTATTTTAACAGCTTTCAGAAACACTCAATCCACCTCAGACCTGCAGCCTCTTATTTTGAATGCATTGAAATTGCAATGATAATCATGTTATTGCTAAATGAAAAACATAGGGTCACATTATATTAATGTTGCCAGCTTTAGTATTCAGACTTTTTGCACTATTTAACGCTTTTAACTTTATACTTATAATTAAGCAATTTTCATCAAATTACTCCCTCACACAAAAAGCATAGTAGCACAAAATCTGATACAAATATATTTAGCCTGAATAGGAAGTTATTGCATGACATCAATAAAACTGGTATCTCCAGATTACTGAAAACTATTGTAACATATATAAAAAAGAATAAATACAATTTTAACATAATACTGTTATTTTCTTCTGATCACTCAAGACACAAATACGCAATAAACCTGCACTTCATTTTTTAAGGAAAAAATACTTCCTCTATTGGATATGAGGGCATTTGGGGTCATGCTGGCAACCAGAAAGTGGAATGGAAGGTCTAGAATTCTGCTGCAGCTGCTGTGAGCACAAAGATGATGCAGAAGAAATTGTCAATAGCTCTGAGTGCTGACTGTGCATTTCCAGATTCATATTTATAGTATCTGTACTGTTGAAAGGAACAAAAATATATCTTGACTCCTAATACATTTTGCAACCCCTCAAATTTGGGTATTTATATATGTGTGTGATTTAAGTCTTCCAAACTCTTTAAATGGGATTTATATTGATTGAAATCTACCAAACTGAAAGTAGACTGTGCAGAAAAGACAATCCAAAGAGTTTGCATAAAGCTTGAGAAACCAAAGTAAACCACAAACGATAGAATTAAGAAACAATGAGAGAAGAGAGATCTGAACATAGAGAGAATGAGATCTGAAACAACAATAATAAGATTATATCAGTTTACAATGCATTTTATCAAATGCAAGTAATGTTAGAACTAACACAGTATTTTTCTTCAAATTAGATTTGTTTTGTAGATTTCCTCAGGAGTCAGTTAAGTCTGAAAAAAATCAGTTTGCTAAATTTAAGTTAAAAACATTTAAAGCGGCAAATCCTGGGTCTAATACACGTCAGAGTGGATAAATTCAAAGCTAGGGGCTCCCAATCTTCTAGCATGGCTTTAGATTTGAATGATTCTAACAAAACACACACACAGAGTGAAAGGAATGCAGCCTGAACACACTGGGTCATTTTTACTGTTTGGACATCTGCTATTCAAAGTACAATATGTGTCAAAACCAAAGTTAATCTTTCAGATAGATAGTTGTTACTTTTTTTAAATGTGTAAGTATTTAAAGCTATCAAACAAGTAAAAGGACAGACAGTAAAACTATATGGTCAAAAAAATCATTGCCTCATACACCTATGATATTATGTAACTGTCATTAAAACTAAATTAAAGTGAAACTTTTCTTCAGTCTAACCAATAGTAATAGTCCTCAGCCTGCCTATTTTTACAATAGCTTTTCCCAGAAGAAAATGGGTTGGGTTTTTTTTTTTTCTAATGAGGAATATATTATTTCACCTCAAATTAATTTAGAATTGATTGATGGGAAAATTAAACCTTGGACAGAAAGCAATTGTGGAGGTTTTTTTAGCCAATGGGGAAACACAGTACAAAATTATGGTGTGCAGAGACAGCTGTTGCTATGGAAACTGTTTTCCAGCCTTAAATGTAACAGCAAGTACCAGGTGTCTGCTGTAATGAGGCTGTAAGGTAATTACAAATTGTAAATAAAGTTTGCTGCCAAACTGGTGTAGCAATAAGGGTGGATTTAGACCAGGTATGATCTCGAGACCTAAAGGACAAACTGTCTCTGGGTGACATGCTGGAGAGAAGGTGCAATTTGGTGGTGGCCAACACAAAGCTCATGAGCACTCAGCACTGCTGGCCAGGTCCCTGCACCGAGCCCCAATGACCAGAGGAAGGATCCAAGCTGGGCTGTGCAGCAGGAGTTACAGAGCAGAGGGCAAGGCCAGCAAAGGACACCTCTCTGGGACAAACACACAGCACAGCCACCAGACTTGGTCTTGGGTCCTTCCCCAAGCTGGAGAAACCACAGCTCTACACCAAAGCTAAAAGGGACAGAGAAGCACCCACATTGGAAGGAGCCCAGCTGCAAGGGCTATTTCCCAGCTACACACACACATTTCCTTCCAGCACTGACTCAGCTTCTTCAGAATGCTCAGGAATGGTAACAGATCGTTTGCCCCTGTGTCCTGACAGTATTATATATCAAAATTAACCTGCTGCTTTTCTGGGTTATTTTAGAAGACTATGATACATTTATTCCTGCATTTAAACTATGGACTTCAATTTCCAAAGCTCCAATTCTTAAAACACACTTTAGTACCTGGCACTATGGAAGTTACTCACATTTCCATTGCTGAGTCAGAGCCCAAACCTGCCATTGTTGAGAAGTCAATTGAATTTTGTCTAGATTAGGTCATTTTTGGTAGATATATCTCTACAAACTTGGCCTCAAAGAAGATTCTAAAAAGTTCCTCTTCTGGAACTTATCTATATTTCTACCAGACACTTTTGGATTTCTTTCAGTGCTCAGAAATTCTGAGCTGGTACATGGTAACAGACCCACCTCAAAGCCAACTACAGGGGAAGAAAACTGCTGCTTGGGGTTTGGTTGCTGGCTGGGGTTAAATCATGACACTGCAACACTGACTTTATCTCTGCCAAGGGCATCCCACTCCAGGAGATGAGAATGAAGGGAAGCCCGGTCCCACCTGTCTGCACACGCAGTGGCACAACTGCCCCGAAACCAGTCTGGGGACAACCTTAAGGGATGACTCCTCACATGCCAGCAGTTACAATCTCCTGGGCTTGCTCAGGCATTTCTAAGCCAACATGAAACTAGTAATTTGACATGGAAAGAGATCCTTTGTAAAAAATGCACCCACTTAAAACTTATGCAAGAGAAAATTATATTCTTCAATACAGATTTTCCTAGCATTCCCACATGCTATAGGGAGCCTCTGGTTGCTGCCTGATGAAATCTGTTTCTCGTTATGATCACATGAACTCCAAACCCCTCAAATGATTATTATTTATTGCAGTGCACGCGACTGTTTTTGGTCAGTAGTACACATTGCTAAGAGAAGCCCTGGAAGTCATGCCTTGTATTCCAGACACGACATCAATGAATTTGACTAGAGCTTTACAACACAGTATCAGAAAGTCAAGTAATGGTAACCTTGACAAAGAGCCAACCCTAAAAAAAACAAAAGCACATTCATCTGTCCCTGCAGTGCTGGGCAGTTGTAAGGAAGGGAGGAAGAGGTGCAGTGGAGCATAGTCATTTATCTCAATTATTGTCTGCTTTTCCTAAATCAGTTTTGACAAGAATTACATTTCATAATATCCATTATTCTTGGCCTTGTTGGGTTTGGCTCTCTCTCTCCATATTAACAAGTTCATTGATGTCTCCCTAAACCACATCTCCTGCTATCACTGCTGAAGAACAAACCCTGGGCTGGGCAGACCATCCACACCCACACACTGTGTTCTCACAAAAGGGCCACAAGGGATGCCTTTGCCCTTGAGCATGGAGCACCCCTAAGGGAAGGTGTTTGTTCCTCTGGGCCCCAGGTCCAGCCAGAAGACCTTACCTGCAAATGATTCATGTGATTTTAACAGTGCATAAACATGCAGCAATAGAAAAAAAAGAGGCAACTTCTTCCTAGGGAATTTTCCCTCTTCCTAGGTAAAGAGAAAAAAATAGTTTTCAAATTGTGCTCTAAGTTGTTAAAAATTTTATCTTTCTTCAAATACATGATGACCTTTTCTTGCTATCTTGGCTCTTAGTGGAGTTATGTGACTCATAAACTAATGCATATTTGATTTCCTTCATATACAAAAAACCAAAACATTTTATGTTTTCAATATTGGTAATTGGCAGAACTCTAACCTAAAGAGAATTACATTAATGAGGCTACTTTGCTAAATGAGACAACATACCTTTCTACTGTAATGCTATCAGGAACACAGCAATAGAGAAACTTTGATCTCACAATGCAAAAAATAGCATTTAAAAAAAATGGTTTGATTTTTTTTTCTTTTGCAAAAAGAGAAAGATATCCCAGCAGAGTGCATATCACAATACCACCATGAATATTAAACCTTTGGTTTAATGCAGCTATTATGTTTCTTCTCTTTCTCTGTCTTTAAATCTCTTACCTTGTGGAGATCCAGCCTGAAATAAAAACACTAACAACAACCATTCCATAAATTGCTTTGCCTTTAACCTGATATTTTTGAAAGGAGAAAGGTTAGGATAAGGATATAGCTTTTCTATACTTTAAATATTCAAGCATTACCTTGATCAGAACATCTTCAATGACAAATCATTTTTTTATTTATTTAACCCCTACAGTGAAGAGCCTTTTTCCTTCCATTGGGTTTTTCATGTTGAGAGACTAGAACAGGAGAATATGCATAAGTTTATGTCCAGCTGGTAGGAACATTAATTTCTCCTTTTAACTACATCAGGTATCATGCTCCAATGAATGAGAGTGAAAAGCCTTTTCATTTATTGGACAGTTTTCTTTATGTTTTGTTATCTATTGATATTTCCATAAATATTTAATGTTTTACTTCCAAAACATGGCCACTAAAGAAGAACAAATTATGGCTGGTCCTGTCTTTGTTTCAATGCCTTTCAGAGGGAGAAAGAATTTTAAGTGTTATTCAGTGCATCAAGAGTTTTAGGACAGAATTATATTGATCAAAATTATTTATATGGAATAATTAATTTCAGCAATTGGTCAAGAATGCAGGTCACTATTGGTGCTATAGAATAACCATAAAAAATGGTGAGGAGGCCAGCTGAGATTCCAAAACTGATAGCAAGTAACATATTAGAAGCACTAAATATCATGAAGTTCAAATCCATCAGGAAGATTAAAAGGGACCTATAGAAGGAAGATTATGACCTAATTTCTTTTCCTCTTCACTAGTGAAGCAGTAAATGTAACAATGAACTACAACAGAGAAGTACCAGAACCTCTGGAAAGAATCTGATCCTGCTCTACCCAAAAAAATCACTTACAAGGACCGAGGTCATCAGCCAGAAAAAGACTTTGAAGTATAACATTAAGGACAGAAATTTTCCTGGAGCAGAAAACAAACAAAACCATGAACTATATCTCTGTTGAACATGGCTAATATGACACCAGAAACATTTTCCGTTATAAGTGTATAAACAATGATACCAAATAGTTCAGCAAAAGAAACAGCTTTGTTATTTAGAAGACGTCTTCAGTGTAGTTCATAGACCACATTTCAACATTTTTGTAGTGCAAATTATACATTCAAAATTATCAAAATTATTATGAATGAAGAGGACAAATTTCTCAGCTGCTTGCAATCAAGCTTTCCTGTGCCCTCATTAGTTCTTATGAGCCTGTGCAAGATACTTTTTGAAAGACCACATAGTTCAATATCCTGTCTTTCTCTTGGGACATTTCTGTCACTTAGTTATGAGGCAATTCTCATAATTAAATTCACCAGAAGACATTCAGATTTGTATGTCTCAACCCATCTGAATTAAAAATATAAAAATCTAAATTAAAAATATAAACAGGAAAACATTGCAGCATCCTGTGTCTCCTTCAGCTTCTTATCCCTCTCGGTTCCCTTTCTGTACTTCAGAGTTCTCTGCTAGTCTTAAAGGCTCCCACAGGGATGTCAGTTTTCCTCCTAAATAATCCAGCATCAACACATCCTAGACATTCACTGGTTCATCAGCTGCAGCTTGATTTGTACTTCATTTTAGTACTATATTTTTTAAAACCATTTCCTCAATGGGAACAATTTTTTCCTATCATTGCCAACAGAGAAAGAAAAGTCAGTTCAAGAAAAAACTTGCAAAGTACAGTAAGCAAAATCTTTTCAAAATCAGAGCGTCAGACAGAATTTTTTGTAGATGGCACAACAATAAAACTCTAAAATGTAAACCTAAATAAACCTATTTCAGTAGTACTGCACCCTTAACATGAAACTCTGTATAAAGCAGCACATTTCACAGCCCTGCCCTCGTCATATTTCCTACCTTATTGTGGCACACTACTTAGACTTGCTGAATTTTATTATAGAAGAAAAATATCCAAAAAGCATATGCATACAGAATCATGAATTTCCCTCACATGAATGATGGTTCTCATGATTGTTATTCATGATTCCAGGCAGCCAAACACCAAGCTGTGTGTAAAAATCCAGGTCCATATTCACCAGTCTCAGTAAAAAGACCCCAGAAATTATCCTGAATTGGTTTTGATGAGTCAACCAGCTGGTAGCATTTCATGCAGCAGAAAATACTGGTTCACTGGTTATTGACACAAGGTTCCTGAACTATGAAGCTAGAAAGAAAATTAAGGGTAATCTGGAAACTCTAGATAAACCTAGACAATTTCTACCTAGATAAATTCTAGACAAATACTTCTAGTTATATGTCTGACGTCAAGTTTGCTTACTTTCTCCAGAACTGGAAGTTAATAGCAGTGGCATGAATGAAAAAAATAGTGTCTTGTGTTATCTTACCTGCTAATCTAACCCCACTGAAGCCAAGTAGTTAATATGAATTTGCCCCAAGGCTTTCATCACTTCACTCTTGCCTTTTTTAATAAATCAAACATTATTAAAAAGATAATTCAATAAAGTTCCAGTTATATTTGGGACATACTAAAAATAAATTCATGTGATACCGACAATTCACAAGTTGGTTCTTTCATTTATAAAATGCATAACACCATGACAACCAATAGAATAAAGCAAAATAAAATTCAAGGAACATTTACCTACAGATTAGGTAAATCTGTAAAAGAGGTTTTATGCACATAGTGATACACAGACTGAAAATTCTTGCAGTACTTTAATTAATTAACACCAAAATAGATTTATAAGGTTATGACAAAAAAACTTTAAAGTATAACTGAAACACTATGAGCAATTTTTTCGTTCGGTGATTATAAAGGTATAAACTAATCTATTACTCTCCCATGAAAAAGAGAGGAAAAAATGTACATCTGAAAAAAAAAATCATTAAAAAGACACAGACACTCACATACATAGAATCTGCTGCAATTATGACTATCCCAAACTATTGGCTGCTGGGCAGAGGTGGCTCCCCTGCAATTAATAATGGTCATGAGAAGATTAAATGCCTTCAACCGCTATTTCAAAGTTTTAGTGATATTTTCCAGTTCATCTCTTTTACCATTCTTAAACTCTAAGAGATCAATGGAAAAGGGAAACTCAACACTTAGTCTTTGACCCAAAATGCTTGCAGGCAGTTAGGATACCAGAAGTCTGCAATGATGGGTACAGTACTATTCCTTCAAAGAGTACCTGACAATGAAAGTTAGATGGCATTCAGAGCTCTCACAACAAAGTTCTGTGTGAGGAGTTCAATTCTGCTTTTAGAAGTGCCCCAGTCAGCACTAGCCCGGGGCAGGCAGGGAGGGAGAGCTTCAGTGAGCTTTGTGCTGCCATGAAGAGCAGTGAGCATGGCACCTCCCCCAGACTGACAAACTCATTAGTCACAACAGCTCAGCAAAGCAGCACCACTTTAAAGTTCAGTGAGCCTGAGCAATGGTCAAAACAGTGTGGAATCACCACGGTGAGAAAGAAAGATGACCTGATCCGAGCACAGCCTAGACAACCTCTTCCAAGTTCAGAAGCCCCAGTGGTTCAACCCCTGGACAAGGTAATTGCTCTGCCAAGTGGCTGAACAGCAGCCAAGGGCTGCAGCCTTTCCTGCAGAGGGGCTGTACTGGACCTCTGCAGTTTTGAACATCTTCACCCAAGCTCTCCTGACAGTTGTCAACTGGCTTTCTTACCTTATGGGAACTACTGGAAGTTGGGTTTGCTTTGCTCTTTAATGTGTAACTTCTAGTAATGCTTTCAATTGAAGATCTTTCAATAATAACCATTGTAGGTTTCATTCCCTTAGGCCAGAGCATAAGCCTGAGACTTCTTCAGTCATTTTTGTCTCTGTATTTTCATTAACAACCTCCACTGGGAACACAGAGTTTTCAGTAATTCTGCTCTCTGAAGAGGGTATGGACTTCCAACACTTTCCTCCTACATATCCAAAATATTTTCATGCAAGACACAAAAAAATATTATTAGAAGTATAGTAATATATTTATCGGAATACTTTCTACATTTCCTACAGATATTTTTCTACCTACAAAATGGTTTTTCCACTCCAACAATTCCACAAAGATCCAATTAACTCAATTTAGCAATTACTATTTCCTTGACCTTTCTTACTTGTATTGACTTCTCCTGCTTTAGTTTGCATTTTCATATGCTAGAACACCTAGGAGTTATGCAGTAGTGGCTATAAATAGTCATTTCCAATTATTGTTTCTCTGACCTTTTTGTCTCACTCTTGCCAGTGTTCCCTCTCAGGGGAGCCAAATGACAATTTTGTCAGTAGTTTTTGGAAACACTCTCTTCTCTCCTTTATATTCTTCTGTTTTTCATATACAAAAAATCTCAGTGAGCTTTTCCAGCTAAATTATACATATTCCTTTTGTTAAGAACAAGTTCTCCCATGTAGCTTCCAAATTATAGCTTATATGTATTTATTAGACACAACCTCACACAGTTCCCCCATCTTTGCTCTTTTTCCACCCTTCTGCTATCTTTCTAGTCTTTCTGACCCTGTTTTTTATGCCCAGAAAGAAGTAATAGACTCACCTGCATTATTTTCTTTTCTATTAATAGAGACTCTTAGTGTATGCTAATTTTTTTTAAATGTTCCTTTGTTTTCTAAGGAAAAAAACACTTTCAACCTTAACATAAAAGTGCCTCGGACCTGAAGTGCACAGAAAAATGAGTGAAAATCACTGTCCCTCCAACTCTTGCAAGAGAATTTTGTGTGAGAAAAAGACCTGAAAGCCATATCTCACAATTACAAGTTCACTGCTTTAGAAACATATAATACATATAAAACCTTGAAATAAACCAGTGGTTTTAGCTGCAAGCACCAACTGATTTTTCTGACTTCAGCACAATAAAATGTAACAATGCAATATTCTTGAATAAGTTCTTTGTTAAAAACAAAGGAGTAACATTATTTGCAACTATTTATACACAGTGTAATAGAGCATAACTCTTGCAAACTTAAGCATCAAAACTTATCCCTACTATAAAGCTCCACTACACACTGTCATCTGTTTTAGTGGAAAGCTTATTCAATGTTTGAGGCATAAAGGAGTCATCAGTTTTAAAACACTTAACTTGTTTGGAACTGTCTGTGGAGCAGCAGTCAGAAATCAGCACTATAGGTGGAACTGAGAGAACTGAGATGAGAATGTGGATCCTTTACAGGGTTAGCCTGAAAAAGTTGACTGAGGATTTACTCACCTATTCCCTTGTTCTTTTATGACTCCATTAATGCAGGACACACTGACACAAAGATCTGTAAAACATTTCAGTCCAACCAAGGGTGGCATCCATCCAACAGAGGTTTCTGTGTGAACCTGAGCGTTTAGTCTGGTGAACTGGCAGGGGCTCTGCAATATGTAACTCGGAGCAGAAACCCGATATCAGTAGGCTTAAACTTGCAATACAATAAACTAAATTCAACCTATAGCGGTCCACAAGCAAAAAAAAGGTTGAAAGTTACATATACATCAGGCAAGGCTCTGCTGTAGATCACAATTGATCAAATATAACTCTTTTCCCATTAATATCATTGCTGTAGTCTATGAGGAGATGATAGATCAGAATTTGCCTGTAAAACTGTCCTGATTTTTGTCAATATGTACTGAGCAGCTCAAGTGATATCAGCCACATCCTAACCTCTATTACATTTATTTAAATTTATAAGTGCTCTGCAGGATGAATATATGATGAAATTGCCGTATTTGCCATGCTGCTAAGTGGGGAAAAAAAGATTACAGAAAATAAGACCTACAATATTTTAAAGCTCTGCAGCTGACAGTCTAATCCGGACAAAAGTTACAACAAATGTTTGAGATGTTCTGCAGTTTAATTTTAGGTCTTCAAACCTCTGATCGAAGTAAAGACCTACACAATTTGGAATTATTTTTAAATTGCTTCTAGCACTCTTCAGAGGGCAAGTTTTCCCATAGAACCATACTGACTAATGGATAATAGCCTTTTTTCAATACGACTGCACATCAAGTCTATTGGTAGAGGATACTACAAGAAATTCAGATTTGACTTCCCACCTCAGCTGATCAACAAATATAGCAGGATGACAGTTGACTGATGCACATTCATTCTAGAAAGTACCAAAAAGGATTTAAACTTTCTACAAAAACCAATTTAGGAATACTTTATAGTGAAGGCAACTTCTGTATTTCTTCAATTTTGCAAGGCTTTTAAATTCACATATGTTTATTGTACAATTTAAAAAAAAATTCTGATCTCAAATCCTACAGTAGTGAAATAATCTGAATGGGAACCTTCTACAAAACCAGAGGTGTTGGATGGGTTTATGCTAGTGATTCATAGAAACGTTCCTTTTATTGAGGAAGGAAATAACCAACAAGATCTCCTAGAATACATCAAGAGACGGCATTCTGCCTAAGGAGTAAAGCCTTTGACATTTTCTCATCATTAAGATTTCATAGAGCCATTTGTAAAAGTCAGGGACACCAGTCTTTGCATGCTGGCTCTACTCCAATTTTTGCAATTACTGCCTGACAGCTTAAATTCCCCTATGACTTTGAAATATCTTCCTGTTCCTTGTATAAAATCCCTATCACATTTTTATTTGAGAGTATATCTGCTTTTTGTGGTGCAGACTTGTATACCCTGACTTCTAGATCAAAATTAACTTGACTGTTCTGTACCTGTCTCAGTACTGGAAAGGCCACAATGTCTTTTGATGCATAACATGCTCTGATTTCTCCCTAAACTATGGCCCATGAAGCACCAGCAAATCCAGAAGGTGCTCTCAGTCACACTCAAATGACTTCCATTAAAGAAATGGGTTAAATTTACCCCTAATGGTTCAGCCCAGGGAAGCAGGACTCTAAATTGCTGGTCAAAGAAACCATAGAGAAAGCAAAGACTCCGAAGTCTGTGGAGTTTAATTCCTAGAGTGGGAAGGCATAGAGAGAAGTCCTGCTTACAGGATGTGAACTGCAAGTACAGTTGTTACAGAGCAATTTTTTTTTCTTTTTTTTCCTTCAAGCCTTACAAGTACCTGTCGTTGTTTTGAGATTTGTATTTCCTCTGTCCATCCTTCCAGTCTCCTTCACACAGTTGCTTTAAAAATCCATGTACAGTGGCACTGGTACAGAGAGCTCTGGAATCAAAACTCTCAACCCTCCCACCCTACAAGAGAAATACATGCAAGCTTGGACATAATTATATTTATCAGATGTGGTTTCATTTGGGTTTTAATACTTTATTTAACAAAAATAACACCTGTCACACAGTTCTGCAAAAGGAAGAGAATCCCAGGAAATACCGAGAAATTCTACTTTGCCCTTTGACCCTACCACAGACAAGGCCAGGATAATCCCCACATGCTGCTGAATTCTACTGTAAGGTTTTAATTTGCAGATAGTAAAATTGGAGTTGCTTAGATTTGATGCAAACCACCGTACTAAAACACTTCTGCTCAGATCTCAAATTCACTTTCTCCACACAGCAATAACCCACTTTGCTAGAGCAAGACCCCTTTCATTTACAAATGGGAAATGTTCAGCTAATCTCTAGCACCTCTGTGAAGGAAATAAATGATTTACAGACAAAAGTATCATAAAAATAGTAAAGACTACACTCAACTGCTTTGAATAGTATCTCACAGCATGTGAAGTCTTCTCAGCAGTCAACAGAACTACTCCCAGCACAAGAAAGGGTCTGAGCTTGAGGCGATTCTCCACGGTTGGCCAAGGTCATACAGCACATCTGTGACCAAAATGGGCAGACAGCCCAAATCTCTTCTGGCTCCTATGCCTCCTCTCACAATGACATTCAAAAATTTCAGAGCTCTTTAAAATACCGATACAATACATTAATTTCTAAAATATTTAGGATAATGAATATTGTCCAACAGTATGCATACAAAATGGAAGTCACAGTAAGGAGAAAGGCCATTGATAGGGGGCACTGGATTAGAAGCAGTACCACTGATAGCTACAAATGGCTCTGAGTCAGAGTTATCTTTATAGCAGAGAGCTTGGCAAGGCCCTTTGAGCAAAAGAAGTGAACTCAGGGTGGACAGCATGGCCTGAGCAGGGTCCGTGCAGCTCTCCGAGGAGCTTGGGAAACACACCCATGCCCACAGACAGAATGGCTGCAGAGCACCACTCAGGAATCTCTTCAGCCACACATTAAAGTGTTCTCTTTGACTCACTGTTTTCTCAGATGTATACAAAGAGTTATAAAGAAAAATTCTGATATAATTCTTTTATTGCTCCTCCTTGAATGCACACTTTGGAGCTATCTAATGCTAGAGCCATACTAACTTGTTCACCTTGAAATGTCACTTTCTATCTATTGCAGTCTGATGCTTTGGCTGATGACCAGATGCTTCTTGCCAGCTGCATCCACTGTCTGCATCTTAGTTTGCACCTTTTAACTTCACTTCTTCCTCTGCAACAATAACCTCAAACAATGTTTTTCTATGACATCCAGCATTGAAATAAGATTGGGATTTCTTGCAAATTTCTCCCTGGTAAAAATATGTCCCACAGCCCTTTAGTGCTTTCAGACAGCAACACCAAGTGAAGAATACTGCAGGCAGAATCGTAACAGCCCAGACACCTCTTCCTGCTAACTGCAGGCAAGAGGAAAAGAACTCATAAACAATGTGTGCCTGCTAAGCCAGAGTTATTGTGAAAAGCTTTTTATTCCCACTGCTGAAAGATAAGCAATTCTGGCATTATCTCAAGAATATCAACAGCTAAAGAGCAACAGCAAGAAACCTGTCAAAACAGCTGACTTAAACAATTTTTGCAAAACAAGCCCCCTCTCTCCACAGTTCCTTGTACTAGTAGCAAGTGCTAAGAAGTTTTCACATTTTTGACAACTAAAGTTGCTACAAAGTAAAATACAAGGAACATTTCTCAACATTTCTCTAAAGGCTGCCATATAGAAAGGCATCGAGCTATTATCTTTCATGGACTTTCTAAGAGCTTCCATCTTTTAGAAGAGATTTGTGGGAGAGGGCATCCCCAGAAAGGAGCACCTGAGAGAGCTCATTACCTGCCAGTAACCTGAGCTGCTCTGAGCATGCTGCTCATGGGATTATGTGTCCTGTTTCTCCTTGCCAGCTCCACAAGCTGAAGACAGTACCATCTACTCTACGTCCCCACACGAGCACTTAAGATTTTTTTCATATTCTAAGACAGTCTCACTCAAGAACTTTGTTGCCAGAAGATACTTTTTTCTGCAGTTTTACACAGGTGATGAGTTTCCTTCTGAAATTCTCTTATAAAGGTACAGTCTGCCTCAGTGATGATTTTGCTTCTGTCTCTGATATTGTATTGTGACATATAAACCAGAAAAAAAAGACAGTATTTCTGTGGCATTAACCAGTAGTACTGACAGAATGATGAGTAATTTAAAGAACATTGGTATAGTCTTGTTAATTTGATTTATAAAGGTAATTGCTACTAATCAATTATGTAGGGAATTAGATACCTCCACAACCAGGCTCAGTGAAGACCCTTTTATTATCTCTTATTATTTACATCCTCTTGGCTTTCATTAAACAAAAGCTATCATGTCAGCACCTCTCTGAACCTGTGAAAAGCAAAGTGAGTGAGCTTGCAGTGCCAGGAGTTAAGAGAAAATCTTCACAAAGACAGTGCAGGCAGAGCTCACATCAGCCACGCAGCAGCTCACCAGGAGTCTCCCTTGGTTACAACGGTTTATTTCAGAAAATTGTCAATGGAGATAACCCAGATACCCTGCCTTTTGACACATGAGGTAGGGTTATCTTAAAAAACCTCAGCATAATACTCCTATCTAAGTATGAAACTAAAATAACTGTACCCATCTCAGCATTTTTCAGAACACAAAAGGATCAAAGGTTCACTAAATTAAAATTGACCCTGATTTCATTCTTTCATACAGAATAGCACAATCATTAGCTATGCTAAACATCATAATTCAACACATTAATTATTAATTTAATAAATTCAGATTAGCAGTCTCAGAGCAGAAAAAGGTCAGTAATTTAGCAACTAAACCTGAGCAAAAATTAAGCAAAGAAATAAAATGCCACAGTTCAGACAAAAACTCTGTGTCACTGAAGTGAGCTGTGCTCCCCGGGCTGTGCCAGGCACTGCACTCTGGAAACGTCATTATGTAACGATGCAGCTCCTCACCTGCCAGGCAAAAATACACCAGAGGGAACCTTTGGGGAAAATTCCGTCACGATGAATATCCGCTATCATTAATTACATCTTTCTTGTGTTGCGCATTTCTAGACCTTTGGAACATAGCCACTGATTCTGAATTCTGCAGTACACCACAGCATATAGAAGTGTCAGAGGTTGAAACTATTGTTCTCAGAAAATAGGGCTGTTTATATTACTTTCATTTTTTTTCAAATATTTATAACTATGCCACTAGTGCACTGTAGTGTGAATGAATGGTCTGTATTTCATATTGATCTTAGGCAACTCAGCAAAGGCTTTCTTTAATCTATAATTAAAAATTAAAACCTTTAGGGGAGCTATTCATCTGACAGTCAGTTTTCTTCTTGCTGCCCTCTGCCAGTAATTAAGTTCTGCTAGCACTTTCAATTTTTTTTAAGGACTTGGCTTATTACAATTTTCTCCATATTTGTAGCCACAAAATACCAGAGGCTGATGTGATGCCAACAACTTCCATCTTTTAAAAAACCCCACAGAGTAATATGAAAAATGTATTTGGAGTACTTGCATTAACAAGCTGTATTCTGTGAAAAACTGTAGTGCATATCCTCCTTCATTACACTGTACCTATTACAAGTAACAGCTGCAGGTTGCAGAATTATGAATACGGATTTCACCACTTGAAATTCTATTTAGTTTGTTTAAAACTGCCTGGTTTTACCTAGGAAATTCAATCCACCTGATGGACAATAGGAAAGGATTGATACCACGAAACACCACCAAACTGTCAATTAGCAGTCAGAGACACGTGCCAATCAAGTCTCAATACATTTTGTACAAGAGTATTACTTCTGTGCTGCTCCAATGGGAGGAATGCTAATACTTGTGTTAGCCACAACACTTCCACCCAAAAAGCTCAGAGCACTTCTCTAGGTTTGAGCACCATTTCCACTTCCCACATGGACCAAGCACTCCCATGACTAGCCTGAGACCCAATTCTAAAGAAACAAATGTTTCTGTAGATTTCCACCAAACGTTTTCACATTAGAACAGTTAACATACAGAAATGCCATCAGCAAAATACCTCAGTCATGTCAAACAAGCAGGGTATTGAACTCCCTTGCTGCCTAAAAATATTTGACTTTCATCTCTGCTTGTCAAATCAGAAATCATTAGCTCACAATAGAGAAATCTGGCACTTTCCTTATTAGAATTGAGGCTTGGGAGGAAAACATGATAAGAACAGCTCTGCAGCAGCACGCCCCTGTGATTAGGGGAGAGGCATGTGGTGCTTGACACTGCAGGTCTTGCTGGAAGGAAAAACTACAAAGCAGCTACCAGTCTTCCCTAAGCCTGCCTGCAATTGTAACCATAGGACTTAAAAAACTAGTAATAAAGATAGGATCTGAATAACCTCCTGCTGGGTTACACAGTTACTCCAAAAGGTTCTCAATCACTAGACTGAAAAATGCTATAGGAGAAACAAAAATGATTTCAGTAAAACAGCCAGGGATTGTAGCTAAAAGCAAGCAAATCACTGTGCTACTGCATTTCAGGGAGCATTTAGAATTTCAGCCCACACTACTATTCCCCTTTTTTGTCAGTACAGATAAAGAAACATTAAAGAGTTTAGATTTTAACAAGATTTAGAGTGTCAAACCCTGAAGCTAAAATGTTCAATGTCCTCAACACTCTTCCCACTTTTATAACATTTATCCAAATGCAAAGCTAAAGCAAAGCTACACTAGAGTAAAATAAAGCAGGTATTTAGAAAAAGTAACAGACATCCTTTTCATGCCATACTAAGAGGTTAAATATATCTACATGCGCAACATAATTAGTCAAAACAATTCTGACATGAAGGAGATGAATATATCTTTGGTATTAATCAGAAGAACACAGAAAATAATGTGTATTATCCAGGAGGAAAGGCTGCAAGTTTAGAATGTGCATAGACATAAAATTGAAATATGTGGTGAATCTGATGTCAGCCTAATCCCAAACAGTTACGTGGATTATCAGTTCCAATTTAAAAACACAGAGCAGTGGAAATAACTATTTTGAAAGACATCTGAATTTCCTATGAAATGGAATGAGAACATGAAAACAAAGGAGCCAAGTAATCTCAGCACAAACCCAAATCCTGTGACACTGACAATGCCCTGAGGATCATAGCCATCAGCTCAAAAAAAGTAGTATATTTTCTGCAGAGGTCGTTTCTGTTTCAATTCACGCCCCTGCATACTTACAAAGCCCAAGAAGGAAGTGAGGAATCTACTTTGTAGGAGGGGAAACAGGAGGCTGGGCCTGTTTGTTTCACCCGGGATAGGAGGATTACAGGAGGATTTCTGTAATCTGACAGTCTGTGCTCACTGAGTCTCTCAGTTACAGTGGTTAGACATATTTAACCTTCAAAATAGAAAATAACACATGGCAAAGCTCTGTTTCAGTGACTTGGTTCCATCTGTGATCCTTTGCATTGTGCTACTACCTATTTTTCTGAGCTGAAACAATACACTGTTCTAGACCCCCCCATCAGCATATGCCAGAAAACAAAATTAGAATGGTATTAGATATTTTGGCTGTTTGGGCATTTCGCCAAAGGCAGCTTCTCCTCCATTTCCTTGCTTTTTCAAGAGTGAGTTTCTAAAGTCTTGGACATATTAGGATACATATTCTACTCCTCAGATTGCCACATATTACAAGACCTGACTTAGCCAGTATCTCAGGGCAGAACTGCTTCACCACTTGAAAAGGCACCAAAGGTTTCCAATTTACAAAGCCAGATTTAGTTAAAATGAAACATATGGAAAACTAGACCAAGGTAACCTTTTAAGGCACAAAGACGTAGACCTGCTGGAATGGACAGACCAAAATTAAACTACCTGCTTGCCCGACTGCCCTGCTGGAGCACAGCCTGCCCTCCCCACAATCCTGTTCACCCTCAGCACGCAGCCGCAAGGCAGCTGGCAGGTTGCCTTCCTACCTCCACCCAGCCAAAACCCTCTCTCCATGCTAAGATCCAGTAGAAACACGACTGACTCTCTGCAGCTCTCACAGCAATAGCCATGGGAATGGACTAGAGCCGCATGGCCTCATGAAAATACGTCACACTGAAAAAGAAAGAATGCAACACCCATTTCTGTACAGGCCACATGTTCACAGAGCAATTAACATGAGTTGTAGAAAAGACATTGTTGAATGGAACGCAGTACAGCACCCAACCTCAATTGCAACAAGCATCATTCTACTATGCCATTTTACATTATATTTACTCATGAAAAATGCATGTTTCCATAAGGAAAAATATTTTCATAGCACTGCTTTTAATGCTGCTTTGGTTCACTGAACCTGACGAAACAGTCCTCACAGAGAAATGACACAGCATGCGCAATTCTGAGAATGTCTGTCTTGACCTTGTCGGGGCGGGGGGGTGGAATAAATCTCTGTGGCTTTATTTTTCTTCTAGAGAACTTCTACATTCTGCTGTTTCAATGACTCTTTGTATGACTCAATGATCCTTGATCCCAAAGGAAAATAAAGTTTGGCAATTTTATTTTCTTTTCCTTCCTTGTTTTCTATTAACTATTACTGTGAAGATATTGGATTTTTTCTTTGATCCATCAAAAGAAAATCAATCTTTCTGCAGAAAAACAAGCAGAGAATTGTCTACTGACAATTACTGCTCTTTGATTTTTCCTATTATTTCAAAGACTGAAAATGCCTCATTCTACTGTAACAGTATTTGCACTAACCCCAAGTAGTCTCCAAGGTTTTCCATTTTACTATTTAATCTAGAAAATGCCCTTTTCTGTTAGTTCAGGGTCTGTAGCAGTCACACCATATGTTAAAGCAAATACTGCAGATTTCCTGTTCAGTGATTAAGACATGACTAAGTAATAAATCAAACTTCAGGTGGACCAGAGCAGAAAATCTGTATTAGGGAAAAGGCTTTTAAAAAGTATAAATCTCAGAGTTGCCTCGAGTGTCCAAAGGCAGCCACTGGCATATTCCCAGAAGGGACCTGCCCCAGGAGCTCGCCGTGGGTGTGGCACAGGTGACCCGTGCAGGGGCACTCAGAGCAGTGTCACTGTGCCCCCTGTGCCTGCTGGCCCACATGGATGAGCAGCCCCCTGTGGCACGGCAAGGGCTCTACAGCCCTTCGGGCTCCTCACTGCACAAATGGTTGAGAATTGTGCAGAGGACACTCTCCTAAGACATCCCAGCCTTCTCTGCTTTGTTGGAAGTAGTCAAATCTTATTTCCTACCTGTCAGTTTGGTGCTGTTAGTTAGTAAGCATTGCCAAATATGTTAAAACAAAAGGGAAAAATATTTTGCCTGGTTAATAACCCACATTTCAATTAGAAAACTTGTATAAAGATCTAAGGTGAAGTACACTATGATTCAGAAAACAATTTGCACTGGAAAACTTGCAGAAACCAATATATTCTCAATAAGTTTCCTCACATAAATACACAATGATCTTATTAAATTAAGGAGGGAGAGACAAAATCAACAAGAAAGTATATGAAGACTGATTATATTCAGCCATCATGGTATATATTGTTCTTTTATCCCTTGAGGTCAGACATAAAAGCTGATTTTAAAATTCTGTTCATTGCCTATATTGAAAGTGATCATCAGAAAATCTTGATCTCCCTCAAATACAATCCCCTTTGGTAGTGTCTCTGAAGAGCAGAAGGAAAGACATTATAACTGACATGTCAACAATACTGTAAATGGCTTTTCATACTTCAGAGAAGACAAGGGTGTAATCAAAATTCCATGCTTAAAAGGCAGAGCAAAGGAAGCAAAACAGCTGCTATAACTAGGTCTGTCAAAAATAAATATACAAATACACAAAGAGAATTTTTCTGAGAAACAGGATATAAGTCGTCTCCCCCACAGGGGGCAAGAGGTGACTTCATTAATAGGTCAGTACCACAGAGAGGAACAATAGATACCATTCCTCTTGAGTATGTGCAAAACAAAAAACAAGACGGGTGTTTTTAGGGACCTTTGAGTGTCCAAACTGCAGAAATCTCACAGATAGATTGCAGAATTTTTTTTATTATTCCTTAAAATCTGTTTACATAATTCAGGCACTTTCAGAGTGAAATTGGAAAATATGAGCTCAACTAGTCTGTCTTCTGCCTAGTCTAGCTAAGAACTGAGTGGGCACAGCTGTAGATTTTATAGGCAGGAAATGCTGTGACTACCTCAGTCTTCTGGAGTGGATTCCCAGAGCCTCAGTGGAGGGTATCAGGTGCCCTTTGCTGAGAAGTTTTTGTCAGACCCCATGGTGCTGCCCCACTGAAGGAATTTGTCCTTGCCCTGCAGCCCAATCCAGGAAGCAGAGAAAGTAAGGTGACAAATCCAGCCTGGCAGGGAAGTGCTGTTCCTCAACTGACATAGACAAAAAATTTCCATGAAAAAAATGCCAACCCAGCAAACTTTTTCAAGGGCAAGTCAGTTTAGTCAACTCTAATGACCGAACCTTCTTGGCTCCCAGCCCACTTGCCTGCCTCCTTGCCATCCCATCTGTCCCAGCTCTTGGTAGCATTTCCTGGTTTCCTGCAATAAAACTGGAGCCAGAATGTGCCATCCTGAGCAGAGATTCCCATGGCATCATCCTTGAACAAAGGGCAGATATCACTAATTATTACTGTTACTATTTTGACAGAAACATATTTCCAGAAGAGGCAATGAAGAGCACGCTGAGCATCCAGGTGCCTTCAGTAATACTTTTTTGTCACATTAAAGCCCAGAGTTCCAATATAAGCATCAAGGGAAGGGCACCTCTCAAAAGTATCATTCATTTCCTCACCAGACATGTTAGAAGACATGTTTGTGGCCCAATTAGATGCTGTCAGGACTTCATTACTACTGTAAAAAGCAACCAGACAAAATTAGAAGTGCTGATGCTTTGTATATTTGTCTCTCATGGAAAGGAGATCTTTTTCCAGTAAGAAAGACAAAGGAGAGAAGAGGAAGCAAAAGGAGACATTTTACTTCAGAGAAAAAAATTACAGCTTTCCTCCCCCATAAATAAATATGTTTTATTGTTGCCACAAGACTTAACAAGTGGTCTACTGCACATACAATGTGTATGTTAACTTCAGTCTGCTCTATGTCAGTTTTGACTAGCTATAGGGAATTAAGAGCACAGTGTGTCTCCTAAAAAGCAGGGAACAGGGATGCAATGCAATCAGAAAAGAACATAGAGGAAGGCTGTGACAGTGTGCAGAACTCCTAAATCACTTCCAGACATGTTGGATGATTGAAGAAGAATACTTTAAATGTGTAACCAAAAAGAATTCTACATTAATTTACTATTAGATAAGATGTTGGATTGACAGCAAGTCTCTATTTCCCTGTTTTCAATGTTACTCAGTACCTCACAGGCACAGATGTTTGCTTTCATCAGTTCTCCAGACTCAGTAGATGCCTTTCTGCCCTGATGAGATACCTTGACAGCCAATATTTGGGCATCCTATATATCTCACAAAAAAATCAAAACTGCAGAAGACATTAACATCTCCCAACAAAATGGAAGCCTTAATAACATTTAATTCTTCTTAAATTCTGGCAGGGAAAACCTTTGGGAATTCATGCTTTTTTGTTCTAGAAAAATGTTTTTGGGAAGGAAGCTCCATAGGTCTAGGTCAGTTTCTTGTTAGAGCAGGGCTAATGTTTTTCTTTTTTTCTGAGACATTAACATCCATTAAATCCAACTGCCACATATAACAAAGATAAAGTCCTAAAAATGTCAGAAATTCAGGGGAAAATCAAACAAAACCCACTCCAAAACCAGTTATTCCAGCATGAACATCCATACTTTCATGCAAATGAAATTATCCCAGTCTGCATAACTTGCCCTTTGAATACTAAGTTTGTTCCCCACCCACACAGCTATGAGTAGCTGCTTTCCCAAGAAAGATTTTTGCAGGAAAGGAGGGCCTTATTCAGCATTAAAAAACCTCCATGTTATTAACTGTTCATTTTCCGGTAGGTAGATTGAGAGATTAAAGCCTGCTTTCATATCCAACCTAGTTAGGTAACTACATTAACTGAGTCTACTATCTCATTCATTTCTGAAGCTGCTAATGTTTACAGCACTTCAGTGATGGCAGAAAATGGCAATAGCACAACCATTTACTTGCCTTGCTACAGGCTTTCCACAGCTTTGGGATATTGATTTATGCTGAAAGGACTTCTTCCATTGTAAGAACTGCAAAACCCTTGAGAGCAGCCAGGTTGTGTTCTGTGAATGAGGTGCTGACAGCCTGTCCAAATCCAACCAAGACTTGGCTCTCTAGGAGCAAGAGCAAAGCCCACATGATTTAATCAAGAACAGTACTGTTATAACAATGCAATACAAACATTAATTTTAGTGATTTATAGAGCCCCTATGCTGTCATCTTAGCTCTCATGAAAGAGCCATCAATTACCCGATAGCTGTTTCATGAAAATAACTCCTGGCTTAATTGCAAATACAAGTTAAACATTCCCCAAACCCAGCAACTTGAAGCTTTATGCCACAAATTTTCTCTTAGTTTTCATCTGATGTGAAACCACTTTGAAAGGCTTACTGTTTTTCTGATGCTCCTGTAAGCTGAGCTTCCCGATCAACTAAGACACAAATGTTATAAATGCATAAAAAATAGCAGAAGTAGCACCTGAAAGTACTGAGATCTAACAGACATCACCTGAGCAGACAGCTGTTGGAGCCCTCTGGAAAAAAGGGCAGACAGGAGCCAGAGAGAAGCACAGTCATGTGGGGGTGGGGGAAGGAGGCAAAGGCCCAAGCAGAAATACAGAAAGAAACAGGGAAGAAAGAGCTGCTCAGGGCAGTTCTTCCCAGGAGCTAATGGGAACTGAGCAGAGTTTGCTGGTGCCAAAATTTATTTAGACAATACAAAGCTTTAGTCTACAGACTCGGCTGCAAAGGCTGAAGAACTCCATATAAGCTCTAACTCAGGCTCCACTTGTGCTGGGATTTTCAGATATTTTGTTTTAAGCAGAAATCTTTGAGTTTAATTCTAATAAAATATTTTAGAAGGGTATGGTTTAAAGCCTTTTGGGCATTCTGGGCACCTCACTCAGAAGACTTTCTAGGCATGTCCACTTCAAAGCTCTGTCTGCTCTGGAGCACCATCACACCTAAAAATAAATCAAGAAGTTATCTTTTCTTTATCATTTGAATGTGCATCTGCTAGTAGAGGTAAGCAAAGACAATAAATTTTGTAAATATGTTGATTTTTATTTGTTCCTCACAAAGTCCTTTCTTCTTGATTCTCACTTCCCCAAAATATGGCTTTCAGTGTGGCAGTTACAAACTGCTGAGAATAGTCTGCAGCCAGAAAAAGAGTTCTACAGAAGATGATAGTCAGACCAACAGGGTACATGTGAAGGAATTGGCCTTAGTGCTGTAAACTGGTATTGATGAAAGTCAGAAAGCAAGGAAAATTACCAAAGGAGAACTCAGTGCTGCAGTAGGTCACAGAAAATGTTGGATTTAAGTTAGGCTGGCCCAGAGCCACTCTGCTAATTGTTACCTGCTGTGAGCACCCACCTTCCTTCTATGACTGTTGTTTGGGGATAGAAAACCAGGGCTGTGTGATTGCAATCACAGCAGCTGCTCTGCGTATATAGAAACGACACTGAAATATTGACCAGGGATCTGTCACAAACACTGACTCTTCCTTAAATGAGGTTTTATATCAACTTGCAATTGTCAGCACAGAATCTTTATGTTTAGACAATAATAACGTCAGGTACATAGTGTTTTTTAAATTATGGCTTTCTTGAACCTTTCAGTCAAAATTATCCCCCTGCCAAATCTGAGTTTCACCTTCCTTATAGCACAAATCAGCACAGTACAGAGCATTAATACAGCCTGCGCTATTTATAACTGTCACCAGCCATATTTTACCCCTACTGGTGACAGCCATAAGCTTGAAAAACACTTCAGAGCATTGTTTCACAGTTTAAATTTAAGTGTTTGGGGTGGGGAAAGCTCTCTCTTGCCTGTCATTCAATTAATCCAAAACTGAAGCATATATTATCTTCTTTGATTGCATTTACTTTTATCTTCTTCAACAGAGAAATAATTTTCAATTCCTAACTTTTTTTTCCTGTTCAGGTTTTGAAGTCCCATGAGATTGCTGAAAGTCAGATTATTCATAACTGCAGTAATCTGGCAAATTTGCAAACTAATAGGTTTGTATTGATGCCAAGCATTAGAAGCTGTCTGGAGTACAAACTAAGAGTATTTTTTGTGATGCAATGTTGCAGCATACATCACAGTTGAGATGGCCACAATACACAGAGTATCGCTATACAATTTCAAAAAGCATCAGCCCATGAAGAGTAACACCTTACCACATCAGGAGGCTTCAGGCATCTGCCCATACAGGGTAACCCCATATCACTTCAGAAGGCTGCAAGGGTCAGCTCTTTCTTGTTCCTTAGCCCAACCTTTTCTACCCCTCGTGGTTCATGCATTGCACCTGTGTGCCCTCTGCTCCCTTTGGTGGTTGGTCAGTGCACCTGGGCACTCCAGGTCTCATTGCTGTCAATGCTGCTCACCTGCTTCTCAAAGCTCTACCCATTGGGATGAGGCTCAGCTGCAGCCCCACGCACAATTACCACAAACTGTACCTACAATGCAACACCTCCTTCAGAGTAGAAATTTTAATTTCATTGATGCTCAAAACAGCTACAGCATTAAAGGATACCTCACCAAAAAAAATTCTATTTTTTGAAGGAATACATAAAACTTGCAGCCTTTATAACATAAAGCTTCCCCTCTTTTACAAAGGGGATAAGAATGAAGAGGAAGAGATAACAGAAAGAGCTCAAGGTTTAAGACTACAGCATTTAACAAAATGGGAACAAGTGTTTCACGCACATCAGAACTATAGAAAGACCAAAGAAAAAATTTTATAAATTGGTTTGAGTGTCTCTGTCTCCCCTCTTTAGTGATACTGCTGGAGTGCCATAGCCATTAACAGAGAAGAGCACAGTAAATACAAGGTTAATAGCTGCTACTATTATAACACTACACTGTTACCAACATAAAATGAGTGCAGAATTCTTCACCACTGAGGATATCGATCCAAGCAGACTGATCTCACTTTCATGCATACAATGCCGAGTTGGAGAAAAGCACTAAGAAAAATGAAGCATTAGTCAACCCTCAGTTGCAGTGCTCCAGCAGCAGCCCCTGATGAAGTGCCCGCCTGCCTCCCAGGCAGTATAAAACACGTCTGTCTGCAGCCATTTGAAAGCTCGAGGAGATGCTATAATTACTGCATCACTGCCCAAAATCTCATTTTTCACAGATCAAATAAATTCCAGCACCAGTCTGGGTTCTCTTCAGCCATGACTCAGTACTTCAATCCATTACAGTAACGGTGAAATGAAGGCATTATTTAAAGAGGTAACTAAAGGTTTAGGTAGGAGAATGGAATAAAATTGAGAGAAAAAAGGCCATTGAAACCAAACTGCTTAAATAATAATTTTCTGATATTCTTTACTGACATATGCAAATGACTAAACCACTTAAAGCTAGAATATTTTCTTCTTTTAATCCCCATTTATAACACATTGTTGATGTGTAAGTACCACTCCTAGAGGGGCTTGTTTATATATATAGGTCAAGATATTTAATGCATCATTGATCAGACTTTGTTTCAGTTTCATTCCTAGAAATAATGTTGTCACAATTTAAATGGCTTAAAATAAATTCATCAAGATGATTTGCAATCTTCAAACTGAGGCACTTCAGTGCCTCAAAAAAATGAAAAGGAGTAATTGAAATTTCAATTATTGCATTTATAACTAAATCTATTCAATTGTCTTGATTTCAAGACACATGACTAGAACAAAAGTCCTTAATAAAATGCTTGTATTAAAAGAGTGACTAAAACCTATGGAAAATGAAGTAGGTTCTACTTGTCTCGTGGAAAATGGAGTTACACTTCCTCCTAGTTTTGTCTCTACCGTCATATCAGCACCATCCATGCCAACATCAGGCTACACACAGATTTTTATAAAGCACATTTCCAGATCATAGAATCCATGGAGGGCCTGAAAATGAAGCTGGCAGCATACCAACTTGAAATTGTCATCATACAAACTTGAAACTCTTCAATACAATAGATTGTGAATATTTTGTTGAATTGGCCTAAACTGAACTATATGAAAATGCAGTTTGTTTCTATACTGTCCAGGTATGATTATCAAAGTATTTGGAGTGACAGAAAAAGCAAAGACTAAGAGGGAGTCAGAGTCATGCATTTAAAAATAAAGATTTCTAATCTGTAATTACAGCCTCAGACAAGAATAAATGAGCCATACCCCACGGAGATAAAACAGTACTTAACACAACATTGTAACAAGCTCAATATTTTTCCTATTCCTAAAAGAAAATACGCTCCCTAGTTAGACCCAGCTGGTTAAGGGCAATCTGAGGATCCCAGCAGAACACAGAAACGTGTCTTAAAGAATTTGGGTTGCTCTTCATTTCTTTGTGTCAGTTAGCAGAAAAGTAGCTGACAGGCTACTGCATACATTTCTCATTTGGTGCCATACTATCAATATTCCCAGCAGGTTTCTGTACAGTCTGCTGTTTCAAAGAGTCACATTAGATTGTCACTAAGTGGAATTTACTATATTAAAAGCCTTTTCAGTGAAATAATAATCACTGTTTGCTGAGACAGTCTCCCACATGAATCAGAACAGAAGAGACAAATACGTTCACCTTCCTCTAATCTGCTTTAAATTGCCATGTAGTCAGCTACACAAATAAATACACCTAAACAGACAATAACTGGTTTTGATTTAAACATATACGTAACAGTGGATGCATAGCAGCCCCATTCCTACTTAACAGGAGCAATATTTGCAGTAATACAGTCACAAATATGTCAGACAGTTCAGCAGACAAACCCATTTAGACAGGTTTATAATTGTCTTCAGGACACCATACAATGCAAAAAGTTTCAGATGTATTTTTAAGGGGCTTAACAAAATAAATGAAGAAGAAGCAGAAATAATCATGCATCATAAATTCAATCTCAGATACCAAACAGAGACAGCACAGGAAGGGCTCAGAGTATTCTGACTTTACTAGTCCAGTATCTCTGACAAAATCAGCAATCCAGATTATTTGTGGTCATTACAGATTCTGTGGCATATTTTATTATGGTTGAGAGGTGCTCATGATAATGACATGCCCTAGTTCTGATCAAAGAGATTATATCCTGCTCATACAATCTTCCTGGACAGCTACATTTTGGCAGAAAGCTCTTCCTTGCTTGTAATCCAATCTATATTGTAGTAAGTATTGTAGGCTTTATTAATAAGCCACTGTGGAGCATTCCAGAGACAGCTGCTCATTAGCAAGCTAAATTATTTTTCTATGTGGTTATTTTTTGAAAGACTGATGGTAAATGGCTCTGTCCTTTCCTGTTTCTACAGTCAGATAAAAACAGAGGCTGTCCATACCACACAAGTTGACTGCCTGGTACCTGGAGAACCACATCAGGGAAGGGGTAGGCACAGACAGGAGTTCTCAAGTGCTGCTAGATCCGGGCCACTGGTATAGGCTATCTATATCCCTGTTTATTTGGTGTAGAAAAGTTTAATTGGAAATTTTGTAAAAGAAGTTTTAGAAGAAATGCCAGTACTTTCTTTCCCAGAATTCCCATTTCAAGAGGAAGAATGTTCAAAAATAGGCGCATGCTCAAATTTTTACTTGAGGGGTCCATGATCAGTACAGTGTCCAGTTAATTTAATCTTTAATGTCTGTGCTGCCTTTGTTAGCCAGCATAGCAAACCACATCTACTGTCTGATACATATTTTTTCCCACTCCCCATTCAGCCCAATATGAGGGTTGATGTGCTCTCCACACTTTGCACAAGGCAAAACCAAACACACATCACTGCCACTCAGTTCTCACACAATAATTACTTTCAGTCAGTAGTCAGCAGGAGTTTTCAGGAAAGGGGTATTGAAATCTCTGGGTCACCTTCTGAGTGATCAGAACAAATCTACCTTCTCCAAGTGCTTTAGTATTGCTTTGCCTTCTATGGAATGTGAATTAAATGTGTTCTTTTGCAGAGGAAATACAAAGCTCTGCAGGTCTCAGTCACCATTCTGCAGAGCTGGTGATGCCTCTCCCTTTCATGACAACCAGCAGGAACCCAGAGACAAGGCAGGAATCAAGGAGACAGGTTCCACAGCAGGAACAAAGACAGGACTTTTTGCATTTTCTTTGCTGTCATACCTGTTACTTCTAAAGTGTCAGAAGGACTTCTGGCACTGTCATGATTTTAGCCTTTTCCATGACTTTACAGCTCACTCTGCTCCAACTAAATTCTACAAATCAAGATAAAGAGATAGTTAACATTTTGGCTCATAGGCAAAAACTGATTTTTCATTTTTGAAAATTTGATTTTTGTGACAGTTAGCCCCTGTTCTGAGAGGTCTATCCATGTGGTACTAAGGAAACCATAAAGTCCCAATACAGGTCCCAGTGGGCATGGAATCAGAGAACCAAACTACAGACTTGGTGCTGAGTCTCCTTTTTGTTCCTAAAAGCATTCCAATACAGGTGGCTGCCATCTCTCTGCCATACAATGATTAACATGTTTTCTAATACAATTTTCAGGTGTCAGCTTGCAGGTCCAGCCAGAAAGCAAAATCCCCTTCATCAGGATGTGCCAGCCCAATGAACCTTAGAAGACTTGAACAGGAACTATCCTCTGCCAAATAAATTTCCTTGACACCTGAATAATTCTCCTGCAAGAGAAGGGGAGAGAACAGGAGTCTGTTCACCTGTCTTGAGTCCCCTTGACAGAAAAGCATAAAGGACAATAGCGTTTTTTAAATGCTGAGTTGCAGGAAGGTCTGATCACATGGCAATTATCAGCTTTTCTCCTGCACACCAGGAGGGGTTGTCAGCTTGGGGCTAAGAAGCAAAGGATGAAAGTTTGGCCACAAGCCTGAAGGGTGAAGATCATTCCTAACCCCTTCTAAAGCAAGATCTGATCAATAATTCTTAGCTTTTCTCATTCTGCTATTGTTTTTTGGTAGTACCCTTGGGTACTACCTCCGCACAACTAGATTGAGTATGCAGTAATAACTTAAAGACATAACTGTATTTCAGACACAAATCTACACATCAGTGAAAACAGAACTAGAAAGCAAATTCTATCATAATTATCTGCAGAAAAAAAAAAAATAAGGCAGACTGTAGCAATTCTGAGGCACCGGCTAGGTCAAGGAAACCCTTAGCCTAAACAAAGATGTCAAGAAGACTTGAAGAAATACACAGTAACTTGTGGACTGCATTTTAAAATCCCTAATGCTTAATTTAAATCCACAGACAGCACACAGTGGAACACAACTTTTTCATCACTTCTCTATAACCATGAAAAATGGTTTGTATAAACAGAGTTGAACAAATTTTAATCTTTGGAAGACCACAAACAGAAATCTCCATTTGCAAATCCCTTTCTGCAGAAGAGCTGTATTGTACTCTCCTCCTGATAAGGCTCAGACTTGAAATCTGAGCCCCACTTCAGATGGATGGCAGTAAATTTTGCACACTTTGTACTAGTGCTCTTCAGATTGCCTGTTCTGACACATGGCAGGTTTAGAATCTACTCCATTAAGCTACGACATTCATTTCCGAGTGCTTGCACAACTGAAATGTTAAGACAAGCATGAGTGAAGGAAGGAAGGTGAGGACAAGGATCGCATAGAAAATGTGGCGTGATAGTTCTGGATTATACCTTTTTATCTCAGAGATGTAAGAAACAGAGACCATAAATCTTATGTCCAATTTGTAGCTCTGCTTACGGCTATATACATAAAAAAAAAAAATTCTGACTACAATTTTACGAAAATGCAGAAACCTAAAAAATCCTACATCCTCCTCGATTCTGGAGGATGTGTCTCATCTGAGACAATACAGTGCCCTCTGCGGGTTCTCCTCTCATATTACAATCCCAAGAAGTGGGAATATCGTGAAATTCTCTCTGCTAATCTTTGTAATTACACTGTAAGTACTGTGAGATGAAAGGAAGACATAAACTAAATAGAAACAGTCTTTTTTGGAAGTAATAACATTGCTGTTAATTTATCTAAAAACCTTGGAATTATGCAGTTTAAAAGGTCTCCTATGAAGACCAGCTGACAGAGCTGGGGCTGTTCAGCCAGGAGAAATGAAGCTCCAGGGAGACTTTAGAGCCCCTTCTGGTGCCTAAAGAGGCTCTGAGAGAGCTAGAGCTGGAGAAGGGCTCTTGATTAGAGTGTTGTGATAGGACGAGGGATAACAATTTAAACTGAAAGAAGGTAGGTTTAGATATTAGTAAGAAATTCTTTGATGAGAGAGTGGCTGGGTTCTGGCACAAGTCACCCAGAGAAGCTGTGGCTGCCCCTTCCCTGGAGGTGTTCAAGGCCAGGCTGGATGGAGCTCTGAACAACTTGATCTGGTGAAAGGTGTCTCTGCCTCTGGCAGAGAGCTGGAACAGGATACTTGTAGTCCCTTCTAACGCAAACCATCCTGTGATTCTGTGAAATGATTCACTGCTTAGGTGATGGAATTACACAAAAGCATAGAAAACACATAACTACTACCTAAGCAGGTGTTCTCCAGAAAAGTCTGCTAATAGTTTTTACAGGAATTTCACTTGGTTTAAACATTAACTCCAGCAGGAGAAAGTACCATTGCAAATTCGATTAGCACTTAAAAAATCAGAAAGGAGATTAAATCCCATCATACCAATTTATACAAAGCTCTTGCTTCACTAGCACCTGAACACATACAAGCTAAACACTTAAAACCGTAACTGCTTTGGACATAACACTTAAACACACAGCCATAAACTCAGAGGTGGTAACACGTGAAGCATGCCAAAACTTGTTCCTTGGCCTACTTTTCATGTAATAGAGAAGACAGAGATGTAAATTATTTCAAACTAGCTTCATTTTAAAAAATTAAGTATTCATGATAAATTTCCTCAGGATTTTAAGGGCTTTACCAAAGTATATGAAATTCTATTCAGGGTGTGGTAACACTTACTGAACTTCAGAACTTGTACATAATTGAGCTGTGCTGCATTAATACATCATAGTAAGTTTTGCCAGAAAACAGATTGATGAACTACAGGAGTTAGTTTCTTTTTGTATGTGTAAAATCCAGACAGAAAAAATGTTTTTTTCTGAAGAAGCAAGGAAAAAGATTCATAATGTTGTCATTTTCCTTCCTTTGTATACAATATGATTCAGTGGCATGAAAACCCCTTTTAAATGTATCACTGAGCAAGGGGAATGTCATAGTAATAAAAGCCAGTTTCAAGACTGCAAAAAGCATCTTTTATTGAGATAGTTCTGCCCTGTATCAGAAGCATGGCAAATAGATACACAGATTTTATACATGTGTGCATGCATGTGTAATAAACAAACGTGATGGCCAGTTTGCTTTGTGGTAATTCTTTCTAAGGTACTGAAAAAGAAAGTTCTGGATAGATACCCAAACCACTTCAGTAGAATTTCACCGCTCAGGAAGAGCACAGCAAGCATCTGCTAGCTCATCAGATGTAACCACAAACAAAACAAAGACACTGACAAGTCAGGGGGCAAGATGGAGTAAATAACCAAAGTGGCAGTGCTCCAAAAGCAAACCTGGTGAATATGTTTAGAACCACCCGGGAAAACCAGCAGACTCGGACTTTGCAGACAAGATTAAAGGAAATACTGTCCTTATTAATATGCAGCCTTTCAACAATTTCAACATCAAGAGGAGCAACCTTCCACTAATATCTTAGCCACCTAGATTTTTTTTCCTACTATGCAACAGCATTTCCTCCCAAGAGAAAACACCTGATTTTGCTGCCTTTACACAAAATGCTTAATACTTCCAGCAATCTTAGGTTTCTGACAATCCATTTTTTCTCCACAATGTCTTTGCTAATGTGATGGGAAGAACAAGCCACAAATCTTAAAGGCAAGAGACTGAATACATGTTGTTATCCCAGCAGGTCTTACCATCAGCTGGGTGCTGCAAAATGCTCTGAGCATGGAAGTCAACGCAGATATCAATGACCTAAGATTCCAGGATACACCAGAAGGTTATTACTAACCCCTAGTTGGGAAGCTGCAATCTGACTGTTGGTAGTCTTCTAAGAGGAAAGACAACCATGCAAAACTGGGTTATGAGACCTGTACCACTGTTCTGATAGCTGTCCTCACACAGCCAGTGTCAGTTGAAGGACTAAAAATTAAATCAGAGAGACAATAGCACTCTGCTGAGCAAAGCTAGGAGAGAAAAAAGATTTGTTGGGAAAAACCAAAAAATATTTGTTGGGGGAAAAGAAATAGAATCTGCCTCATTGTCCCACTGGATAAAATTATGTCAGGAGTGAGGAATGAGAAGCAAATCATTAGTTGATTTGAGAGAATACACTGGTGTCCCCTTGAGAATGGGCTGCTGTAAAGAGTGGTTCTTTGACTGCAGCTCTAAGAGGATTTATCTCCAAGAGCAAAATAAACACAAGTTACAGTGCCATGCCTGCTGAGGGGCAACTTACACACTGCCCTATGGTAGAGAAGTGAGAGATGTTCCACCCAAAACCACCCAGTATAAAACGGCGTTCTCTGATTTCAGCTGTTGGTTAAGCAGGAGGTTGCCCATTACAGAAATGAAACAATGGCACACCCCAGCCTTCCCTCTGTGCTGCCATTGCTGCTCCCTGGCCTTGGAGCTTTGGCCAGGTTATTGCAGGGTAGTACCTGTCTTCTGTGATTACAGTTTACTGCAGGGCTGACATCCTCCAGGGGCTCTTGCCCTGTGACAAGAAGTATGGATTCAAGAATTAAACAACTGCTGTGATGGTCAGGTTGATATTTATAGGGAAGGCAGATTTTGCTGTGTTTCTTCAAAGCAGGCTTTCATTACTTTGCTAGCACAGCATGAATTGATCCGTGGGACCTCAGGCCCCTGGCTTTTACTTCATAATTTAATGTTAAAGAAAACCAAGTATCTTACCCTCTAGCTTTCAAAGTCTGGATGCAGCAATCCAGATATACCTCAGGGAATTGTGTGATTATGTTCCCACAAGTGTGTGTTTATAATTAGGAGCACAGCCTGTAATTTACCAAGTGAACCGCTCAAAGTCGATTTCTCCATTGCAGCCAACAAATATTCCCAGCCAAGTCCCTTGTCACAGGAGGAATTCCAAAATGGGTGATCAGGCAGCAGCCAAAAAATTGCAATTATTTGGGTTCCAAGTAGATAAGTTCATCAGGAATTAGCCATGTGTTAGAAAACAGACACAAATCCATATGGAAACTAAACGCATACTTTCACTCTTGATAATCAGTGAAATACCCTGTATTCTGGTGGAATTGCAAATTTGGATTTCTTTTGTATGCATCTTTGAGGATCTCTGCATTGTTACTTGAGCACAGAGATGCACAACCTCAGTGCAGCTGCTACACATCAGAGATGTGACATTACGTGTGCCCACACTCTCCAGAGACCCCGGGTGAAGCCAGGTGAGCTGCAGAGCACCTTGGTCTGCTCTGGTTGTCTCAGCACTGACTTTGAGGGCCTCTCCCAGAATGGGCCTTCTCCTTTTTCCTCTCACAATAGGCAACTCCCAAAACAAGGAGGACCTGAGAGAGAAGAACACAACAGCCAGTGTTCACACAGCAATGTCTCACATTTAACAGTAACTCTTTCATCCCTGTAAGGCCAGTTCACCTGAGCCATCCTGACATGCCTAAAAACAAAAACAAAAAAATACTTTTATCTCCTTGAGAGCAAGATGAGAGCTTCGTTCTCATTTACCCACAGGAAAAGAGAAGATGACTTCCCACCAGCACTGAGAGCTCAGTGCAAGGCAGCATTTCAGGTAGAGATCCTAAGTCTTGCTCTACAGTTGCTGAAAACCTGCTGGGCAGAGATATAAATGGTTCTGTCCCTAATTCAGTCTGTTCACCATTCACAACACCACAGTTCTGCTCAAAGCCTCCCTAATGCTCTGTTTATATCTTTTTTTTTTGTTCTATTTTCAAGTTTTGTCCCTTCCATTTACCTCCCCAATCCCCCCATGGCTCTTAGCCAAACACACCAAATGTAAGCGCCCAGGTGACATTGATTTCCTCCAGAATTTAGGATGAAAAAGGTGCTCCTTAGAAAAGCCATATGGCCTGTTGCTATGATTCTGCAGTGCCCTACAGCATTAAGTATATAAGTCATGCCAAGGATGGGATTGCAAATTTAAGACCAGCTT
The DNA here is from genome assembly GCA_013397155.1 of Irena cyanogastra. Lineage (NCBI taxonomy): Eukaryota > Metazoa > Chordata > Aves > Passeriformes > Irenidae > Irena > Irena cyanogastra. Next base: position 350,939 of record VWZV01002521.1, read on the forward strand.
TCGAGATAATATGATGAGCTGATCTTTTGTTCTGTGTAGGTATACCTGATGTATTTTTTTTAAGCAAAATTGAGGAGTCAGATTTAAAAATGGTTCAGTTACAGATGTTGTATTCTCCTTGCTGTGTTTGTAGTTTAAGCCAATTACACACCAGTCAGTTGCTGGAAGACTTTTGTTTAGGGCACCATCCCTTGACTTTACAGGCACACAGACAGGATCCAGCTGCGCACCAAGCAAAACTTGTTGTACCATAAACTAGATAAAGATTTTAATGAACATGTTATATAGGACTGGAGAAGCCAGTCATTAAATCTTGACAATAATAAGACCTGCATATCTGTCTCATAATCAAGTTATTTTTTACTCCAGTGTTGCTGTAACTCAATGAGCATCTCAAAGATTGAGAAGAAAAAAAACTCTCCACATTTTCACTTGGAAGTTTTGTGCAATCATAACTACTTTTATAAAGTTTATTTTATCTTTTCCATTACATACTCAGTTATTTTCAGAGATACTCTCCCCCATCACTACAAACAAATTTTCAATTAAAAAAAAAAAGACTATTGTAAATTGTGAAAGGGTCACAAAACTGGAAAATATGCAAAGTACCTGGAAATAAAAGGCAGTGCTACAGAGAATTTGTGGCTGATTTTAAACTATCTATTTCCCTATCCACTAACTGTCCTCTGAGCACACGTGAGGTCTCAATGAAGTCATCAGGACTCCACTAGAGCTCAGATGTTTGTTCAAATGGCCCTGGGAAGAGTGAAGACACAAGGCCTTAAACCTCACTTAATCATAACAGCAAGGCTGCTTCAATAGACTCTGGAGCTTTCACAGCTATAAACATATTTTAACTCAGGAAAAAAGCTGATTTCAAACACACACACATATACATAGATACACATAGCACATAGATATTGAAAGTGTAACTGACATAATTACAAATCCAAGTATATTTGAGAGATGCTTCTTGCCCAGGCAACACTCCTATTATGACAATCCCACATACTTAAATACCAGCATGGTTTACACTAAAAAGAGAGGGGAGAAGAAGATTCTTGTAGCAATTCAGCTAATAAGTGAAATCAGTACAATTCTGAAAGTAGCAAATATGGCCAGATTGACTGAAAAGAATGAGGGGCATGCCTGGAATGAGTAGTTCCTACAAGGAGATGAAACCAAGAAGAGAAAAGGAAATTATGGCATCAGAGGAAAGGGCAGTATGGACACTCATCTGCAGTTTGTTAAGAAATGCAGGTAAGGAGAGGGAGAAGCATCCTGCAATATGCTGGAGCACAGTGAGCTTTGCTGAGCAGTCTCTCCAAGGAATACAACAGGGATGCACAAACTACACCACAGTTAGTAAAAAAGAGCAAACTAATGAGCACAAAGCCATATTGCAGCAAAGGGTGTTCATTGCCTCTTATTCACTAGTGAATATGGACATTATGGAATATTAGTTAAGCTCAATATTTACAGGAATAATGATTCTAAAATCTACACTACTCTAAGGCAGAGCTGGAACTCAATTCTACAATCTCCCAAGTGAAGGAAAATCCACACTGCAGTCTGGAACTTTCAAAATGTTGCTGATATGCAGATCTGCTACCTCACATGTGCTTGTTGAATCTGGAGGTGGGTAGGGACAGCCATAAGCAGCTGGTCTCTGAAATTACCCTTTTGGTAAGCTGAATCACAGTTTCTTCTCCATATCAGAATGCAACAGGCAGTCAGACAGCAGCTGACATGCAAATACCAAAAGCAAATCACAGTAGCTCAGAAAACTGAGATGAAATAAAAGACAGCTTGCTTGTGTCTATGGCTCTAAGGAGACAGAAAATACATAACTCTGCCAGAATCCTGTCCTGCCATTCTGGGCTCTCATATGCCACAATTATTCATAACACTTCTCCCACTGTCTCAGTACTTGAAACACAGGAATCCCACAAATTCCCAGCACAAAGCAACTGCTGCACTACCCAGCCAAACCAGTGGAATCCCTCTCAGTCCATGTTTATGCTTTCCTTTGGGTCCTCTAAACACCAGATTTTAAAACCTGACTTTTCAGCTGGATGCTGACAGCATCCACTGACTGGAAAGCAAATCCAAGTGCCCTCTTGAGAAGAACCATTTTTGTAGTTATTGATGAAAATCTGTTTTGCCCTGGCACAGAGTAGTATTTTGTGTGTACTCTTTACCAGTAACCATCTCTGAGCCTAATTATTCAGGCTGATGCCTTGTCCACAAAATGAATCACATTATTCTAAAGAAAACGTAATTATTTTAAATCAAGCTAATTATTTCTGTATGGAAAGCTACAAGGAGCTGAGTTTAACTCGCATGCAATTTGATTTTAGAAGTCAGATAGGAATATGCTGATACTCAAAATGAGACTACTGAACCTTTGTTCAATATTTTCAACCAAATAAAATACAACAAGTTATATATAGGTAGGCCTATGAAGGCCACACTTTGAGCAATAATTTACTCCAATAATTTTAGTAAATGCAGCAATTTCACACTAACTATAGAATTAGAGATGCTTTACAGGATCAGGAATGGTTTATATTCAAATCTTATCCTACTTGAGGTCATAAGGTCCACAGATTGACTCCCAAGAAGCTTATTTAAGTATCTTTTTTTCAGAAACTCGTAATATTTTTCTCACATACAAGCCTTCATTTGATCTGAAAAATCAGATTTCTCTCTACAGCTTTAATTGCAAATGAAACCCAAGCTTTATGTAAAGGCAATTCTATTTTTAAGGCTGAGATCAATAGCACGCAGAAGAGCCACTCACTTTTCTTCCCCAGGCAGTTGAATATAATTTATATTCTGCTTGCAAACAGTTATTTCAGAAACCCTCAATTTTTGGTGTAATGTGTATCAATTAACACGGAATCCTGTTTTAATGAGAACAGCATTTAGAAATTGAATAAATCACTCTTTAGAGTATCATGGACAAACTCTGCTGCAACGCCAGAGAGGAAAAAGCAACAAAACCAGACCTCAGCCAGCATGCAGACTCCTAGCTCTTTGAATAAGAGGACAGACACCAAATCCAATACCTAGGTCTACATCAAGACTTTACATCTAAGTAAATTAATTTTAATTTTTTCATTTAATGTTTAATGTCACTGCTAATCCTCAAGATTTTACAACAGATTAATAAATTGGTATCTCACCAGTCAGTGGAAAAGAACTAATGAAAATTGCACATTCCTCTTCCAAAATCTAAAAAAAAAAATTAAAAAAAAAACTTTTATTCAGGCAAACAAATTTCTCTGCAGAGTTCTAGTTTACTACCCAGCAAGAAGGGATAGACACATATTAATTGCTAATGGCTTCCATATAACAATAACCTCAACATTTACATTTCACAAAATAGGAGATCTTAAATCTTGAAAAGCCTAAGTCTTGCATCATAATGTTGTCTCTTGTGGTGACAAGTCAGAATCTGATAGGCCTCTTACATATTTTATTCAGTATTCCTTTGAAAAAGGCTGTAGTTCCTGTATTTTCCTGTCACTTTAGCAGTTTCATATGTAATCATTTTCACAAGTTATTAAAAATTACCAGAAATTAAAGGAAACTTGAGCTTCTAGTGCCAACCTAAAGTAGGTAGCTTGATCTCTTGTATCCACTGCATTCAGTAAATATCAGCAAGAAATTTGCGGAGGACAATAAACTCCTGATTTGACAAGAATACAAGTGAGAAAAAAAATCTGCAAGACAGAGACTCCATCAAATGACTAAACCCAGGAGTGACACAAGTAAGAAGAATTAGGTACTAATCTGCAGTAGCCTCACCTGTTTGATTCTGTTGTTCAGTCATGAGAAAAAACTGCTGTGTTCACTACATCATCAAGAAACATTACACTGACAACAAAAATTGTTTCATGATTACTTGTTGATTCCTTCTCTCTCTAGTATTGCATTCATCCAGTTTGAGCTCACAAAAATTATACTGAACAGTTTGCAAATGAAGTGCACGGGACTAAGATGTTTCCTGATACAGACTCAAACCACTTGCTACAAGGCCCATTTCAGAAAATTTCTTAGAAGATTTGCTCTTGAACTCCTCCCTTGCTCCTGCAAAAGTTTAATTCTTCTGACAGTTAGGAACTTGACTTCCAATCCAAATTTATTCATTGCCAATTCATGCCTATTACTTGTGCCAACATCTATCTAGCAAAACTTTCCCTGGAGTTTGTTCTTTTGGCATATTTCTAAGGTAACACATCCATTCCCAGGCTTTGCTTTCCTGAGCCAAAGAAATCTTCCCCAGAATATGTATTGTCTGTTCCCTGACAAGCCCAGCAGCTCCTTCTGCACCTGTTCCAGCCCAAAGAGGCTGTACAAACCTGCACTGTTAAGGGTTGGCCAGGGCCTGCAGCAATGGCCTCTGGAGCCACTGGCCCTCAGGCAGGGTGAGAGGAGCAGCAGCAGAGCAATGCCAGCCTGCAGGCATTGTGCAGCACATGGGCAAGTGTCCCACACCAGGGACCCCAGAGCTCTGCACCCCCAGCGGGTCACAGCCCCAGGGCTCCCCTCAGCAGGGCCCTGCTGGCACTCTGAGCTCTCACAGCATCCCACCCACACAAACTAGGCAGCAGCAGCAGCTGGGCACAGAGCCAGCCTGCACCCAGCAGGGCTGACACCAGGTACAAAGCTCAATCACTTAGATCTGACTGGTTCCCTTAGCCTAAGCCTGCCAGAACCACAGCCAGTAAATCCTGCCAGAGCCAAGCTGGAGCCACGCAGTGCCAAACCAGATATCCCTGACAGTGTGACCCCCATTTACCTGCAGCTGAGGTTATGCACCCACAAATAAGAGAAGGTCAGCTGCCTGTACCTCCTGAAACATCTCTGTATAAATTTATTTTTCCTATAATTTGGAAGACAGAAAATGCCTCATTCTAGTGTAACAGTACTTGTACCAACACTGCAATCCAATTCTGCTAGACCCTGAAAGTCTAATATGGTTATTTCAGCTATGTTCTGATACTCTATGCATCACTGTCTGCCATTTGTCTTTCACAAACACAGATGATACATTATACTCTGCACACCAGATTCTGAAATCCTTTAGCAGCTGTCCCCATGGACAATAATGCCAAAACGCATCAAGGTCTTGTAGCAGTGGTGAGTACCTTTGGTGTCCCTCTGGCAACACCCACCTGGTGTGACATTTTCTTTCTGTACCTCTCAGTCCCATCGTGTCCCATAAAACACTTGAGCTAAATCATGAGAGCCAAAAGGAAGAAGCTGAGATGAGCTGTATGCCACATGTAGTCCCTGACCTTAACTGAAGACACAAATAGAGTCTGCTACACTCCAGGGACAGGTCATTAAACTATCCTGGATATAGGAAAGAAACAGTACTCGAGTGATACAGGAAAGAACAGGATAAATAGGAGAAGAATGCAGAAAGGAAACAGGAGCAGTGGGACTCATTACAGACAAATAACAATGGGGAAAAATTAGGGGGAGGAAAGGAATAGAAGAGTAGAAAAAAAGAAAACAACACAGAAAGCAAGGATGGGGACCATTCCCATTCTGCCTGCCACTCATCCCTATCCCAGCCTCCCTCTCCTCGTCTTTTGGGGCAGTGATCAACAAAAAGCATGTTGTGAAACAGATCTAGAACAGAAATTTGCCCTCAAAACCAAAACTTCTGTAAAAAACAGACATGTACTTCTGAATTCACTTCAAAGCCAAAAATTACCCAAGAAAAATTTTAAAGGGTTACTAAGAAAATCGAGACTTTATTCCTTGATTCATTGAGCAAAATGGCCTCATGACTAAAACACAACTCAGTTGCCAGTTCTGCCAATGAAGCCTCTGCAGCCGTGTCACTTGCCTCTATGCCTCAGTTCATCATCTGCACTGTACAAGATTTGCAAGAATCCATCCAAGAGTGTTTGAGACATTCCCACGCTAATCACTGCAGTCAGAAACAAACACACCAAGCTTTCAAACAAAAGAAGGAAAAACTCTAGGAAAAGAAAAATCCAACTGCCAAGCACACAGAAGAGAGAAATTTTTAATTTTACTAGGGAGGAAAGCCAAGACTGTGCTGAGGAAAGGGAGGAAAGACATGACAGAAGACTGAAAAAATCAGAAGTGCTGAGTGTTCAGTCATAGTAGGGAACACTCTAAAGAGCTGGATGCCCTGCAAAAGTAGTGCACACATTAGGAAACAAGATTTTCCAGATCAGGACCCTTGGCTCTCTTATCGCACTGCTGGCTGAGAATTTGCTGGTTTCAGCTGAGATACCAGACATGCAAGTTGGACAAAGATGTAATAACAAGGTGCAATAACAGAATGGTTGCCATTAGGGTGGGTAGCATAGGAACATGGGAAACACCAGAAGTCACTTTCAAAACAGAGGCAGCTATTTTCACTCACTTGAAAACCAGGTTCTCTTTGGTCCTAATTACCATCTGCTAATAGCATATATTATGAACCATTTAGCAGACAGCAGAGACAGTGGGACTATCTTTTCTAGTTTTGATTCCTACGGTTCCCTTTGTTTCAGGTCCAGTTTACATCAGTTAACTCTTGCAAGTAACACCACCAAATACGTTGTGCTAACAATAACACCAGGCATGTGATCCATCAAAGGGCTGGTGACAGACACACTATTCCATAAGCCACTTGCTCTAATAACTGCTGAGAACCTGAAAAATAGAGAAATATGGGGAACATGGATCTTGTAGTAGTCTACATGAGAACCATGCCATGGTATGAGGCTATAAGCATAGACTGCAGACAGTGGAATTAAGTCTAGTGCATTTTTTCCCCTCCTGCAGGGGTGTCTGTGTAGGACTAGAGTGCAAATCCTCCGGGAATATCCAGGAATTGATTTGTGAAGTGAGATGTAAGTGCTTCACTGGAGGTTTTACCTGTATGACTTCTTCTGTTACAAACAAGTTGAGTGCAGACAAGAGGTTGTCTCTGGGCATAAAGGCCGATCTTTTAATTCTTTCCTACTGCTGACATTTATCCCCTTGCTCTAACAAGATTTGCAAATCAGAAAAGGAATTCTCCTATAAAGTATCTTAACTTTAACCAAGGGGCATGCAAAAAAAAATCATGTGATGAAGTATATATTTGCCTCAGCACAGCTGCATCACTGCACAAAAGATGCAAACATCTTCCTGAATATATCACAACACTAAGTTCTGACTGCTCTGCAATCATATTCACTTTAAAACTGTATTTTAGCTATACACAAGACAGTATGTGAAAACTCCCACAGAACTGCAGCTTCCATCACTTTCAACCTCCTCTCCATGGAAATTCTCATTCCTCTCTTTTTGTATTCTTCTAGTCATGCTTTTAATGTCACTGTTCCCTTCAACAAGATTATCAGCATCTTTTTCTAAGGCAAGATAAATAAGTATGATTGCTCTGTCCTAGACAAGGTCCACCAGCAATCACACTATCTTTTTAATCAAAATCACCAGTCGACCAAAATGCGTTTCCAATGAAATTTCACTTTTCTTTGATAATCCACTCTCTATTAGTTTTATCAGGGTTTTCCCTGCTGCTGATTTTGGCTGATATGTTTGTAATTGACAACTTGACACAAGTCAGTACCTTTTCTGAATATTAATGATACAGTCTACTCCCTAATCCTTAGAAATGTAATGCTAAAAGCTAAAAGTGGCTTTTAAAAGTGGCAGGCGAGATGACCCCTTACATAGGCAGAATTCCTGGGGTCAATGGAAAATCTTACAGAGCATGTGAAACCAGGCAACACTAGAGACAAATATCAGTATCAGTGGTACTTCTTTATTACCCATTCCCAGTTCCTATTTATCAGAGGACTGGTTATCTCTCCTCCTGCCCTCACTGCACTATACTTTCAGCTGTGTATTGTAAACAAGCAGCCAAGGCTTTTTTTAGCTTGTAATTAGAAGCCATTGTTTCTCTGTTTAATTTCTCTTTCTGTAACACAGCTCCCAGTCATTACCAGACAGCAGTTGTGCTCTTATTATTGACCCTGCTGTCTAGATACCTACTCACACTTATTATCCAGTCTCACTTTTCCAAATAAGGACCTTAATGAGGACAAGAATAGTCATTATCCTTACAACTATGTATTAAAATACTTTAAATTTAAAATTCAAATTGCAAGCAGTGAGAGAGCATATAGGTTCAGAATCTTTTTTTTTTTAAACACCTCCTTTATGACCCTGTGAAATAATTAAATAGTAATGATATTTTTGCAGTGACTAGAACGCTGATGTTTTGTAACCTCTGACTTACCTATTGCAGAAGTTTATTTCCTTGGGTTATCTCCAAAATGGCTTTTGGCTGCTCAACAAATTAAAAAGTTGTTGTTTAAAAAAAATTAATTCTGGACTAGCACTGAAAATGTGTTCATAACTTTTTTTAAAGGTTGTTATTCTCCTCAACTAAATATCATTGCAATTATATAAAAACTGTATTTTTTTTTCTCCTGGAAGAATCTCTTAATGATAAAGATTTCATGATCTTCTTTCTGTCACTATCATGGGGATATAGATGATCCCAAACAAACACACAGAAGTCCCCTCACAACTTCCAGTGTTCATAACTTGCATCCCAGTTGTCCCTGCTGTGTCAGCCAGAAGAAATGCATCACTTCTCTCCATCCACCAACACCATCCATCAATGCCCTCTATCCACTCTTGCTTTGTTTGCCTGTCCTTTAGTAAACCTTGCACTTCAGATTTTTTCCTTCTGTATTGAGCCAGCCTATCAGGCACCATGGCAGGAGGGCAGGTGGAACAACCCCACACTGGGATGTCCTGGGAGGTGAGACCAGTCCAGCAGCTACACACACTTGATGCACAGAGGCTCTGATCTTCCAGGGGAAAAACACTTTATTTACTATGTTCATAGTCTGGATGAGTATGCTGAGCCAGCAATATTAATACTGGATAAATCTAGAGACAGGATTGACTATTTTTCTTCAGTTTTTAAATCAGATATTCCTGGCAAAGTAACCCTTCCCATACACTGATCATTTATATAGAGGGGACTGTAACAGTCATATGTTAAAAGAGCCCAGTTAGGTTTGTTACAGGTCTTAGCAAATAATAACAAGCACCATTTTCTGCTTTGCACACAGCCCTCCAGTATTGGCCTAGGGATCTGAAGAGATAATTGGATTTATTGTCCACCAGAGCTCACACTGAGAAGGTTATAATTAGTTATGAAGACACAATGTCTGAGCCCCAGTATCATTTTGCACAGGCCACTGTACAAGAGAGTGAAATCTCCTGAAGACAGCTCATTTAAAACTTATTCACATTAGCAACACAGATGAGAGTGCAGACAAAACTGTCAATGATACCTGGCATATTATCCCATAAAATGTGCCTCCCCATTTGTAGAACTGCACCATTTATTTTGGCTACAATTTACAATTAATTGGAATTACCATTTCAAGACACCATTAAATTCTCCTTTCCTGCCCTTATTTCACCTAAATTGTTCAAATTCTCCTCTATTTTTTCTTCAACAGCAAAGGTTTTTGCTAGAGTCAAATCAGGACATGGCATGAATACTTACAAAAAAAATTATTAGTCTAAACAGGTATATTTATAGATTCATTTGTTTTTGTCAAAACAATTTGTACCATTCATTCCAATTCCTAACCTGGACAGCTCTTTGCTGACTCAGAAGCTTGCATTTGCAATGTCTTTCTAACTGATCCCATGCTGAAAATGTATCTTTCCTGTATCAAAAACAAACAAAACAAGCTACAAAACAAAACAAGGTGCAAAACAATCAATCCCCCTAATTTTATTGACATTTCTCCAGTAAGCTACCCTTGCATCAGCCAGGGACAGTTCTTTCTCTGAGAATTAGAAAGTAAATTCCTATCTCTCTAGCATTGCGAAGATGCCCTCAGCTCCACGCTAAACAAGTCAGTAACAAGCCAGGAATTTAAAGCACATTAAGCCTGGCTCTGACAACAAGGTTATAATCAAGCAAGATGAGAGATCTGATGACTCAGCAAATTAAATTTCCATAAGGACTTTATTTCATTGACTATATTTACATCAACAGATGAGAAAATCTCAGAAGTCATACCACGGATTAGTGCAGTCTAATGAGGCACACAACAGAGGGGAAATCAAGTCAACAACTTACCTTCTATTTCCCTCATTTTAACCAGTTAATGCATTAATCAGCAAGTCAACAGCATTCTTGGCAAAAACCTCTGGGGTTGAACATTTTGCATTGGGTACACAGCAGGTCCCGTAATGCAGAAATGCAGGGCTTTGGGGCCCTCCTATCCCCACACCTCCAGCAGCTGGCTCAGTGTGTGAGAAACCAGGCTTCTCCCTCCTCCCAGGGCAGGCAGCACTCACCAGGTAGGCAGAGAGCACCTGCAGCCATCCCACAGCCCAGGCAGGAAAGAAATTAATTTACAGCTTCATTCAGTACCTGAGGTGGCAGAATGGCAGAACTGAGATGAAAAGAAAACAAAAACTCAGGCTTTCTGTCATTTCTTTCCATTATGTCAGGTAAAAGTACAAGTTCTTTAGTTCATGATTAAAAACATTCCAGTAAGGGGAGCCAGTACTGAAATTAAAAACATTATCCAGGAGAGCTTAAGACTTGTGAAAGGCTCCAGCCCATAAATCCAATCTCTTCCTGTAATGTGCCCCAACTGAATCACAGTCATGCTTCAAAAGGCAGAATCAGAACAATTCTTCTTCCCCAGCCCTGCACACATGGTGGTGGGGATGTATCACATTCCTGCAGCACACAGCCTCTGGTCTTGTCCCAGCCCTCAGGCCCTGCAGAGCTAGCAGCATTCTCAGAGGACCCAGACTCAGTGTGACAGCTCACAGGCAGTCTCGTTGCCTAGAGATGGCATCCCCTCCTTCTTAAATCCTAAATAAATCCATTCTATGCCCTATCTGCCCACAGTAGTTCTAAGGGAACAATAAACCCTCATAGTCCATACCCAGACTGCATTTAATTATGCAGTCACAATCCCTGCTAGGCTCTGCTCTTTAGGGCTGTTATAGAAGTTTCTAATCCCTTTTTCCTTCCAAGTACTCTCATCAAGGCATGGAAAGAATACAGCAGAACAACTTCAGATTAATGAGGGATTTTTGACCTGACCAAATGGCAGACCTGCTTTGAGCTGCTGGGGCTCTTCCCTCCTGCCTCCTTTGATGAAATGGAGATCCACATGTGGAGACTGGCCAAGGGAGCACCCAGCAACCTGCTGGTGCAAAATGGTCTAAAGATTGTGTGCATCTAAGAGGCAGGGGTTGTGCACACCTAATCTCTTCATCGTCAGTTCCTAAGTGGCCTATTCTGAATACAATTAATGGAAAATACAGGAAGGAATTTTTTATGTAACTTCTCAGGCATCAAACCAAGAAGCTATAGCCTCAGCACACGTTGGGACTTCTGACCCAGGAGGCATCTATCAGTCACAGCTTCCCCCCAAGGAGCCCACTTCCCTCAGCTCATCCCCAAAGAGCCATTCCCTGTGCACAACATGAGCCACTCCTGTAGGACTGCAGTGCTGTTAGCAGGCTGCTTGGGAGACACAACCACTGTCCGAGAAATCACCACTCACTGTTCAGTCTCCCATCACTCCCATCCTGTATGCAAAATTAAAAATCTGTCACCCTTTCTATCTTGGCCAGCAACAGGCTCCCTCTCAGGATAGTGCTTAGCAGACACAGGGCTGTAACAGATGGCAAGACAATGACGCAGTTCAAAATCTAAATGTGATGCCACAAGATCAGAGCAGTGCAGATTTGGTAACAAACTCAATGGAAAACATTACAACAGTGGAATCAATAAGGCATAGCTAAAAAAATAAATTAAATGTACCCTCATACCATGGAGAGTGGGTGTACTTTGTTGAAGGATGAAATAACAGGCTAACTTCCCCAGAATGTTGCAGTTCCTGTAGGACTTGTTCACGTTTCCTGTTTCCCTGCTAATTGCAAAGCAACATTAATCAGTAAATAGCTCTGTATACAACATACCAAGCACTGAGAATTAAAAGATGTAGTAGACAGATTTCATTCAAATAGTTATGCTTCACATACTATCAAGCTGTTTCTTGTAGAGGTAATGTACCACATCTAAAAATGAGGACTAAAACTGTCTTAAACACACTCTGATTTTGCACCTTGCTGCTTTGCTGAAAGTGAAAGCATGCATGAAAGGATTAAGTAATTGAATCATCTATCACTATCAATATCCAGAGAAGACAGCCTGAAACAAAAGACTAGGGAACTAGAACAGACTAGATCAAATCAGGATAACACAAAAGAAAAGCTCAAAAATTAATTTGAAAAACTATATCAAGATTTCTTCCCCTTTTATGAGTTTGTTAATTCAAAAGTGTTTAAAATACCAGCATATCACAAACACTGTGCCTCCTTTATATCAACCTACACGAAGTTATGCCTTTGGTTTTTGAATTTTTTGATAACCAAACAATATACCACATGATGGACAAGTACCTAAACACAATGTGAGCGATTCCCATAGAAAACACTAAAAACACATTACATATTTCAGCATTTAAACCATTTATCAGGTCTCCTCTCTGCCTGGAATTAGAGGCAAAGAGTACCACTGATTATTTCACATTCAGCTCTGGTGTTTCCTCTGCTGTCTGTCATCATCTGAGAGTGACACTGAATCATCCCAGATCACGCAACAGCAGTAAGAAAGTTATCACATAGAATTTATTACCTATGCTCCCATAAAATCTTCTGGGCTATATATGAGGTAACCTATACATGAGGAAACTGAAAAAGATGGGAAATGTAGAGATACAAGTTGAGCACTGTGCCCTTGTCCCAAGGGAAAGCCACATTATGTAATTTTAGGTCATTTTTGTTTATTCAGGAAGTATGTTTCCTTGGAACAAAACATTCAGGTCAAGAACCATGGACTTGAATTTCACTTAAACTCATTTCATCAGGAGCTTTCAAAATGCAGCTGAAGTACTGATTCCATGTTACTCTTTCCCAAAAGTGTTTATCACAACAGCACCTAGGGACTAGGCAAGGATCAGACTCCACCATGCAAAGAGACGGAGGCCAGGTATGGAGTGACCTGCTGGGGAAACTATGAAGGGCAGTGGTAATGGATGGAGCAAAGAGCTGCAGGGCAGCAGAATCTATAAGGGAAACTCCTTATTTATTGAAAGCTGTTGCTCAAGCTTTTACACAACTTGCACAAAAGCTGTTGCAGACAAAGTCTCCCTTGAATGAGGGATGGCCTCAGATCCAGTTTGCTTCTTTCCAGCCCAAGGCACAACTCATTCAAGACAGACTGGATGTTACCCCAGTGAAATATTTAGCCTTAATTTTAAGACATAAAAAATAACAGCAACAAGGAACCCCCATTACACAGAAACTCTGCAGCAAAAGGTATCAAACATCATTTCCTCCCCACTCCTTCACACAGGCCCACTGCCTCCATCCTAGATTGCTGCTGATCTGGATCTTGAAATTAGTTTCTGAAAACCGATGGTATCCCTAAGGTACTTTAGGGCCATGCACTCTGCAGGATTTGGGTAAATTACGCTGTCTTTTAACTGATGTCCCTGCCCACGTGTGCTCCCAGGGCACCTGGACACCCAGACTTCCATTCTCTCCCTAGGAAAGGCAACCTTCCCCAAAAGACCCTTTCTAGAGTACTGTAAACTCAGTTAAACTGTATGAGAGCAAGTAATTGAAACACAACATTCAAAATCCACACAACATCCAAAAATCAACCCCTAACTACAAATTGGGGTAACACCAAAAAGGTCAAAGACTGAGGCAGTTGAAATAATCTCATAGAAAACCCAGACAGAATAGATTACAAAAGATTAGTAGGTTAAAAAAATTGTTTAGGTCTGTTTTGACAGAACTTCTTCCACTCCCCCATCACAAAAAAAATCTAGAACAGCTGATGCTGTAACTTTGCAAGTTTATCAGGTATTGACTTTTACTTTCTGGAGCTCTTCATCCCTACATCCACCCACAGAACTAAAATTTGTTCTGCAAACTCTAAATCCATTTTAAAAAGTTTTTTCAGGGCATTATTCCCAATGCATCATAAAGATGTTTTGCATCCTTCCCCCAGCAGAAGCCTTAGAATATTATAGAGGAAAAACTACAGAAAAAAATAAATGTCCTTGTGATTAAAAAAAGGAGTAGAGTTCTTTCTTAAGTCCCAAATTCAACAACCTACATATATGCCTAACTTCGGGAAGGGAGAAGGACTCGAGTAGCTATTGCAAGTCTTCAATGAGTTGAGGTCCTACACACACACAGATTTCTTCCCTCTTCCTTTCAGACATGTGACTTTTCTGAAGTTCCATGAGCATCTTGAAGTATTCAACAGAAAAGATTCAGATCATAAAACAAGCTGAAATACCATCAGTAAGTTAAAACTTTTGATAATGTTTACTTCTGTTTAATTTTCAATGTACACAGAATGCCAAATCCTACTTGCTTTTCATATGCAATTAATCCTACCAAAATCCTTTGGGACTACTTCTGAAAGCAAAATGAGCAGGATTTAGTTTTTAATCCAACACCAACAGGAAGTGAATATATGATACAGTGTTTTATCCCCAGCAAAGAACCCTGGCACTAAATCCCCCTGAGTGAGTAAAGCATCAGTGTGTATTCTGCAGCTAATCTGGCAACAGAGCAATTTTCTTTTTGTAATTGTTATTTTTGCCCAAATGACTATATAGAGGCAGATGGTCACACCAAAGGAGAACAGTTCTGGAAAGAAATCTCCCTCCCTGAGGAATAATTCACAAGACCAGTCTGGGGACTGCCAAAGTAAGATCTTTTGCCAGGCAGCTAAATCACAGCACACTTAACTTCAGGCTCTGTCTTCTGCATCACATTCTTACCTCCTAATAAATATAGCACTGAGGGAGAAAGAGCAAAAAGACATTTCTGTGACTGGATAGGGCTTGAATGCTAATGACTGGATGTTGAGACTCACTTCCAGTTTTTATCATCCAAGGAAAGCTATTCTGACTGCATTTTCTCCATCCTTAGGAGTATGCCCTAGGTTACTGATTATCTGGGATCTCATCATCAAGTTTTCAAGAAAGATCCTTGTTTCTTTCAGGCTGCAATGGCTCAAGCAAATACAGTTTCTAAAACACAGGTTATACAAATCTGATTTCAGCCAAGGGTTTTAATCTCCCTCATAATGTCCCACTGTGTTCTGACACCAATTAACAGGGCCTTCTTTCTTTAAAACAAGTGAGAAAATGAGGAATTTTACGAATTTTTAATGAAAATACATGAGATAATATTGCAATCCATACATTTTTTTTATTTGAATGCTGAATTTTCCTTTCTCTGAATTTTCAATGTAGAAAAAAAAGGTTTTGATCAGCAATAAATTAATATCAAAAACCTTCAGGGCTGTCAGGTAGTACGAGTGATTTTTCAACAGCAAGATGAAATCAAATGGTACTGTGAGCAACAAGGTGAAGAGCTGACAGTTCTGATTTTGATTAACTCAAGTTTCAGAACTAAAAATGGGTTTAGAATAGTAAAAGTCATCCTACCTGTTTTGCTTGTCTGCAGACCAAATAAGCCATCACTTCTTTAAGGCATTTATACTTGGCTGAGATACATTCTTCATAAGCTTGAGGGCTAAGGAAAAAAGTTTTAATTTACATTTTAAAATACCAGATTACGTTTCATCCCACAAATCATAAAATCTGCAAGCTTGGAATCACAAAGTATCTGTGCTATATCCTCAGTGAATAGCTTGGGAACATTTCAGCTCTTTTGTTCTCTGTCCCTAGTGATAATAAATGTAAAGTTTCCAGTGCTAAATTTGGTTGCTTGCTAGACTTAAACTGCTCTGTTAGGATTTCCAAATTACATAAGCAGAGAGAGTTTCTGAAACATGGCTTCAGGGAAAAATCACAGCTATAAAGTGTTACTAGATTTAAGAACTAAAGAATTACCAGCTATTTAACTTCAGCAGAAGAAGCAGAAATAAGTAAGATGTCCAACACCCTTGGCAATCTCCTGGTAAAACAACAGTCAACTTCTTATTTGCATGGGAGCTGCTTTATTCCCAGTCAGGTGTTTGGGGTCAGACCAACTGAGTCAGTCATTACTGAACGGCACCAAGTCAGACTGGTATCATACTGATTTCTACTGGGCACACACATGAACAATTCCCTCTGATTTCCAGAGCTACCAGAAAACTGTCTCATGACTGAACCTGGCCCTACAGGCCTCAGTCAGTGACAAAAACCTATCCAAAAAAAGTGATGGAAAGGATGAATGAAAGGAACTCCATTTGAAAAGAACTCTGTTTCAGAGCTGGGAAAGTAGGATTAAAATTACATTTAAAATGTCCCAGAGAAAACTAAGATAACATTAATTGCTGCAGTAAGCCTCACTGCAGTGCCTTACTATGCATGGAAAAGTTGGAAGACACAGAACATACTCCTCATGACTCAGGCAGACCATTTTAGAGAGGATTCAGAAAAGCTGAAAAACTTGAGTAAAATACCAAGGGAAACAGAACCAGGAATAAAACTCAGGTCGGCTGACTTGTAGCTGTCTACTCACCACTTAGCTATTGCATGTAATGTGTGGGAAGGGAAATGGCATATTGCATTTAGGATGTCAGAATGTACTCCTACAAAGGTAAATGATTCATAAAACTCCGTACTAGTGAACACTTCCCTGCATCTACAATCAACTATGTTTAAACATTTAAGACAATGGCAGCATTCACTTCCAAGTCACAGTTCTCAAGAATGAAGAACATTCAAGGTGATTTTCTCTGCTTGCTAAGAGCAGCTGATGCTCATCTGTTGAGATCTGTTTTGACAGAATTTAATTCCTGCAGGTTTGTTTGGTTTATTTTTTTGTGTTTATCTTTTTTATAATGCTGTCTATCTCACTTCTCTTAAAAGCACAGTCCTAATCATGATGCATTCAGGTAGTCATGGACTTGTCTGTTCACTAAAGATGTAGAAAGAGAAAACACAGAAAATGAACTGGCAAATTCTAAATCTAAATAAATGTGAAGAGTGAAGGTTATTTTCTTTCTACAAAGCATGCAGGAAAAAAGCTGGGGATATTGAAAAACACAGTTATAAAAGAAACAAAGAACAAAAGAGAAACAGTGCAGACATAAAGGGTACACCCATCCATATATTGAATACTGCAGGAATTTGTCATCGTTTCATCCCACAAACCAGACAAGAAGAATGGACATAAGGAGCAACAAAGATGCTCAGAGCCCTTCCTACAGAACAGGGTAAGAGATCAGGACTCTTTGGTTTAGAAAACAGGTAACTAGAGGTTCACAACACTGCAAACACTGCAAAGAATTAGTAATTCAGCTTCCCACACTACCAGAACTACAGAAAACGCAACAGTGTTGAAGTTCAAATCACAAAGAAGTTCTTCCTCACAACAATCAGTTAAACAGAAGTGTTCATCACAGGATCATTGAGAAAGTACAGAGGGGCTCAAATCTAGACTTGATACAGTCATAGAAGACTGGTCCACCATAAATTTCCAAGGAAATCCCTAAATTACCAACTGAGTCTAGGAAGATAAACCATGGAAAAGGGCACTCAAATGATGCTTTGTGATCCTTCTCCAAAAGGCTCTGTTATATTGGCTATCACAGGTAGTACAAGTTTAAATGGACTTTAGATACAAACCAGCATAAAAGTTCCTCTGTTTTCAGTCTAAAGGCTTTAAACATTTCCAGAACTGGAATTAACAGGATTGTAATGAAAAGTGAAAAACTATTAAAGCTATTAACAGATTTTGGACAAGCAGATGAAACTCAGGTAATGAAATAGATTTAAATGACTGCCAAAAATCTACACAGTCTGGCAGAAGTTGTTTTACAAAAGTTGGCATTTCCTTAGAAAACTGGGAGAATACCTGGTCCTCATGTGACCAGGTTCATGTAGATCATTATATATGATACAACAAGAAAATAAACTGAACTGTGTGCAGACCATAATGACCACTAGAAAAGCTAGCAATATTGTTAATTCCTTTTTCCAGCAACACAGGAAGCATATAAATTTGTTACTAGAGAACTACAGATCTTTATCCTGCTAACCACCTTTAGTTCGACCTAAGAATGCCTCCTGTGTTCACAGCTGGATGTTTTTAGGCAGAAATTGAATTCTGAATTATCTGCTGTAGAAATTCTTCAAGAGCCAGTAAAAGCAATTTTCAGAAAGCCATCTCCTTCCTCTTCAAAACAATTGAATCTATAGCAGCTGTGAAAAGTGAAGAATGCTTCCCGTCACCTTTGTATCACAGCTTTCTGACAGCATCAGTGACAAAACCTGGCACACAATCTCCTCCCAAATTAATACCAGACATGGAAGCAGACATCCATGGAGAAAAAGTAAAAGTTCTTTAAGTGCAGCATCACAGTATTCCCCAGATATCCTGGGGATAATCTATATGAGGCATCCCAAGCAGTAGCAAGGCCATGCCCTAAAGAAATCTGGATTAAAGTATTCTTTGTGCTTAGAACATTCTAAATGTATTCCTAGCTCAAGGTTAAATACTGTTTCTTTCTAAATATCACCCACGAATTAAGATCACATTATGATATCTGTATCTTCTATTTCAAAAAATATATTTTCCTCAGAGATCCCCAGGAGCTGGGTACAGCTAATCAAATTAACCTTGAATGACTTTCCATCTGCACCCAGCACAACTAACTAAACAGAGGAGGCAGGAGCAGCCCGAGGGAGCAGCCTAGCTGGTTATTTCTGACTTCCAAACCCACCAGCAGTTTGTTTGGCTTGTTAGAAGAAGAAGCTGTCTTTACAGCCAAGCCTGAAGACTGCTGGGTTCAGATCTGCCACCTTTACGTTTCAAGCTAAACCTGTATGGCCTGTACCATCCTGTCCCCAGGTTTTGTGTCAGGGAGTACAACAAGCTGGGAAACGCAGGGATTTGAAATGCAATCTCGATTTGCCCAGTGGTGGGAATGGCAGGTAATGGTCATATGAGAGAAAACCATTTGGTTATTTCACTGCTCATCCCAAGCAGCTCTGCAGAGTCAATTTCTGCAGCATCAGTTTCTGCAGTGAGGCTGAATGACACTTAATTCTGCAGGAGCTTGTGTAAACAGAGATACCGTAACCAACCTCACCTCAACACAAGGGGAGAATCTCTGGCAGCTTTTCATTTTATCAAGTAAAAAGAAATCTTTTAAATTCTCCACTCAGGAATCACTTCAGTCAAGTTGATTACCAAAGCAATTCTCCTAATTTGCAAGTTTAGTGCAGAGCGGAGCCTACAGAAAACAGCTCAAATACCGTCAAACAAGATTTTTTTTTTCAGTTTTGCAGAGATGTTTGCCTTGATTCCCAGTGATAATTTGTGGACGCACAATACTGTTGCCTTATAAATAACACATCTATTTCCATTCAGGAGTGTGTTCCCCACACTGAAACAATGTCAGTAATAAATCTCACAGTTTTTGTAGGGCTAAAGCTGACATCCCCCCTTATTCAGTATATACCTTCACTGCCATACATACATATAAGACAAAATGTTGTCCAAGTACTTTTTAAGGGTGAAAAAACAGCTGTTTAAGAAGCAAGAGTGACTTCACCAAACTAAATACAATATGAAAAATCTAAGGATAAGAGGAAGAGGGAGGAGAATAACACACAAACAAACCCAAAAACAGCAAAGAATGTCTTCCAATGCAGCTACCTCCACAAATCCTTATTTCTTCCTGCTCCTACCTAATCTCAAGTAATGCTGCTTGTTCAACATGAATAAAACAAAATAAATTTCTCTCCATATGGTCTCTTTAAATTGAGATCTAAAAATAGACAGCCAACAAGAAGGCTTGAACAATTTTATCAGTGCTTGATTTATTTCAGCTTTCTGCTCTCTCTGGTCACAATTCAGTGCAATCCATAAACAAGTTAGGCTGGTAAAGGAGATTGAATTTTTGAGACCAGAACAGTAATTGAGGAATTGAACAGCCTGAAGTTTGAAATATCTCCTGGGACATAAGCCTTTGGACCTATTAGCAGCTGTCTATTGCTTTTCCAGCCATGGACACCTATGACCACGTCAACCTACGGAACTGATTTATGGTTCTTTGTGTCACACACAGACGCATCTCGTACATGTGCTGTTACTCCGAAGCAAGAATATCTCAGAAAAATCTCTGACTGAAAAATCTCAGAACTATGGGAAAGCTCAATTTCCTATGAAGAAAGTCTGCATCAGCTCAGCACAATTGGATGACACAAAAAGCTGTATTTTACATTTTCCACACTGTATTAGCACTTGGAAAGACTGAAAATGAAGCCTGAAAGAAGGAATTCGCATTTTTTCCTAAAAGCCAAGCAAACAAGCAAAACCAAAGCCCCGCCATCACCCACCATTCTTTCCGTCATTCCCTCAGGATCAAAATTTGAGCAGAAAACATCCACAGACAACCAAAGTAAGAAGCATAGATTGCAAACCCAACCCCTGACCGAAGGCAAAAAGAAGTATCTCCAGCCCTTACTGTGCGCGAAGACATGGAAAAGACCAGGCGGGCAGAGTGTGCCCGAGTCCCCCTGAGGCACCGCGGCTGTTTCGGGGCAGCCGTGAGGGCTTTCAGCTCAGGAGCGCACCCTGCCAGTGGCCCGCAGCTGCCCCTTCGCGGCTCCTCCGCCGCCTGAGGAGCCGCGTGTGGATCACGGCTCAGAGCGCGGAAATTGTCACCGCACTCCCTCCCTCAGCAGCTCAGCGTCCCCGGAGCCTCGTGTAAATCACGGCTCAAAGCGCGGAAATTGTCACCGCACTCCCTCCCTCAGGAGCTCGGCATCCCCGGAGCCTCGTGTGGATGACGGCTCAGAGCGCGGAAATGGCACCGCACCCCCTCCCTCAGGAGCTCGGCATCCCGCAGAGCCCACACGAACGCTGCTCCTAAGGCTGGCGTCGCTCGGAGTGGGCCGCGGGCTTCCCAGCAGTGACGGCTCCCTCGCAGCAGTGACGGCTCCCTCCCAGTGACACCTCCCCGAGCAGCCGGGCTGGAGCAGGGACAGGGACAGTCACACACCGAGACCAGAGTGAGACTTGGTGAAGGGCGCACTCTGGGGACTCAGGGCAGGGCTGGAACCCCTGCTCAGGGCCCTGGGCACAAGGAACTGAGGCTGGGAGTGAGGGAGCAGCCAAAACACGTTAGCATGAGGCTGACCTCCTCCTCAAAGTAAAACCAGCATTTAAATCACTAAGAGATGGATTAAAAATGGAAAAGAAGAAATATGAGAAAAAGACACTTACCAAATCACTATTAAAATACCTATTTCCAACTTTCATAGCCTGAAAAAAAGAAAGAAAACACCAATACATCTGGTTTTGTTTTGTAAGAAAAGTTGACAGCAACTGAAACTAAAAAGCATTTGTTAAAAATTGGTTTTGACTATCACATTTGTTCTGATCGAGCCTGTCAGCCTGTTTTGAAGAAAGGCTCCTGGCTGCATAAAGTACAAACACAAAATGGCAATAGTTTGTTAGACCTGGTAACTGCCAAGAAGACAGACAGTATAATAGAATTTAGCACTACCAGTTATTCATAAATAATTCTTCTGATTAAATATTCACAAACCATCATCATCATTTGTCTTGTAAGTCTGTTCTCATAGGCGCCTTGTGCTCTGCTCCTACTGGATCTCGGCACAGACAGGACCGGTGCTTTGGATGCATGACACTAAACCAGGATCTCTCCTGAATAACAACGTGCCAAGCAGGCATGTGGAATTTAATGTTGCCACATGGAAGAGGTATGCTCAGAGAGACTGAAATATGCCTCTGGTCTCATACCTTGAAAGGTACAGTTTGTGAAGAACAAACTCACAAGAGGGTTCCTTCAAAAGCCTTGAAAACACATGAGCTGTAGTAGCTGTTTTCCTGGGCTCAGAGCTGCTTTTGAATTGTAGCTATGCTTTCTCTCCCTGGAATGCTTTTGGAGTTGGAAAATACTGAATTTTTAGTGGTCTGACAATGTGTGTTAATGGGGTGCAGGTCATAAAATGCCCTCTCCAAATTGCTCTGAGGGAACAATGGGAGGTCCTGCCTCCTCAGGGACGGGGCACAGCTCAGCAACACACACAGGAGGCAGATGAGGGTTTCCCGTTTGCCTGTCCTCCAACTCCTCTGGCAAGCCACTGTCTGATGTAGAGCTGCTCAAGTGGAAAGAGGAATGCACTTCCTTCCTCCTATTTGGCAGAATTTACCATGATCACCAGGATACTGCTCAGTTAGACATTTTCTAAGTCTTGTAAACAAAATGCAGAATCTAAAGAAATTTGCATCTTAAGCAAGCAAAGCAAAGCAAATAGATCTTCACCAAAATGTCTTGAATAATAACAATTTATACAAGAAATGTGGTTGGACAGCCAGCCTCCTAAAAGAAAACCACCACTCCTCTGCAGCTCAGCAGCTCCCCATGAAGGTCTCTGCATGCAGAGGGTTATGCAGAGATGTGCATGATGATCACCAGCCCCATGTCGTTCAGCTGCAGCTCTTTGCCCCTCACCTTGTGCTCCAGTTGACAGACAAGAGTACGGGACACCACAGCAATTAAATTTAAAAAAAAAAAAATCACAAGGGCATCTTCTGACCAGGTCTTGCAAGCATGTTACTCACGATAAATATTTTAAGCTCAAGTACCTCCTAAACACTACAAGGTATACACAGCTAGCTTCAAGTCTCTGCTTCCCAGAGGAATGGCGCATTGGCAGAGGGATAACTCAGCATTAACCTCCACAGCCCTTGCTTGCAATTGTACCAGCACTGAGGCACACAGGCTGAGCACTCATACGGCTGGCAGTGTTCAGGATTTGTGCTTGTGGTATACTCCTCAAATGGCTCTTAGCTGCTGCACAATGACTTCACTTACAAACCTTCATAGCAAAGGGTTCATAATCCTATAGACACACTTCTATAGAGCACACAAACCAGTTAATCATTGCAATTCAATTAAAGATAAGTGAAAAGAACAACTACAGACATTATGTTATACAAATCATTTAATGTTAAACTCATATGAAGTAAAATATTTTATATAAATATTAACTAACAGTCAACCGGGTTCATCACCTTTGTCTGCTATGTACAGATTTACTTCCCTATTTTTGGAGAAAATTAAAACTTGGCACTTGCTGAACATCCTATCTTTAAAATTTAGTAAATTTAAAAAGTTGTATGTAATACAATTTTCAGATAGAAGTATCCCACCTCAAGGATTAAGGACGTCAAATACTAAATAGAAAAGGCCATTCACAAAACATCACATTTCTTGAGCTGAGATGTTAATTAGTATGTTTATGTGAGGCTATACAAATTAACATGCTGTATTTCCCTCCACAAGCCCAAGCATCTTGGAGTACATATAGCACATATACATTGTATTTATACTGTACCGTCTTAGTGATTTCACCCCACTGACGTTTTCTGGCCAACTTACCATATGCTTTTCAGATGGTATTCATATTACAGTTTGCAGAGGAAATACGGCAAATTTTAAATGATGGCAAAATTTTAATTTCATTAAAATAAGGAATTCTACTTTTATTACTACAATTCTCACTAAAATGTCATTTTCTAAATATGTGAACATAACTCATAAATCAAGAGATAAAAAACTGAATACAATGCCTGTCCATGTCACACACTCCCCAAGACCCTTACGTAAGTTTAAATATGATTCTTCTCTGAACTACACAATTCACGTGTGGGTGGTAGGTATGAGGTTTTCCAGTGATTGCTATAGTACATATTCAAGCTTGGACTAGAACTACAAATTATTATTTTTGAGGATAACTAGCATAGCATGACAGCAAATACTATAAATGCCTTTGAAAGCTTTCTTTGATCACAATGTTGCAGATAAACTGCTGGCAGTTTAAAACTGTTTATCGCAGTGCTGACACACTGAATAAGCACCAACACAATATGCAAAATACTTGTGATTTAGCAGCATCTTTTCCATCAAAATAATCCTGGGAGTCAGGTAAAAACAGTCTCAAGTGTGATTTATTAAGCATTTCCATCTGCCTGATTAGATATTAGATTTGAATTTTGGTGGGAGGATGATGGCAGGGCCAACTCCAGACTAGGTGATTTTCACCATTACTATTTTCCAAACCTAAGTCCTGCATCAGTGTTAGCTTTGCCAGGTGTCAACTGCAATGGAATCCTGAGGTGGCTGACTTAAAAAGAAGATAAAACAAACACTATATTCTTCAAATTGGAAAATCTTCCCCAGGACAAGAATGAAAATAAGTCTGGACCTCACTGGACTGATGAAAAAAATACATCCTGCCCCACATTGTAATCATTAAAATAGATTTTTATCTGCTTTTACCACTATGGAAGAACAACAGACAAAGTAAGAAAAGCTCAGGGCCAGCATCTTTTATTATTTAATTATTTGCATGAACATGGAAAAGTTATCCAGAAAAAATGTAACTTTCCACGGAGGACATGGCATCTCAAACAATAAAGCCTCATTCCCTATCTTGCTGACAAGGTTTTCTCAAATTGCAGAATTTTAAGTACTGCCCAAACTAGTATCCATCCTATTATTTTTCATTAAAAAAATAATTCAAATTGTAAATGACCACTATTCATTAAAATGTACTCCTCTTCAACTGTAAGCACGTTTCTGAATGATGTCAGGTGAGGCAGTAAGGAACTGTTAACTGCTGAAAAAACATAAATAGCAAATAAAAGCACTTTAAGAGTCTTCTTCCATAGGCACATCCTCTTGTAGCTTCTGCACCATTTTGTCCTCCAGCTGTTTCGGTGTACCTTCAAAAAAAAAATCAAATTCAACATGTTTCTCTAAACCTAAATAACTGGTTTTCTTTGAACAATATGCATGTCTATTCCAGGGGAAACAGCCTAAAAATATTGCTTGAAGAGCTGTTTATAAGAAAATCCATCAAGCTCAAAGGTATTTACTGCTAACCTCCATCACCTCTTAAACTTGTTCTAGCAGAAAAGCTGATGCTGTTTTTATGCAAAATCTAAAATGCAGCCAAACCTGTGTTTTCATCTGCTATGACAAACTGATACAGCTGCCAATACTGGCAGAACCTCGCAAAGAACTACAAAAATTCATTACTTATGGCCTCCTCCCATTAGTTTTTAAATGAACATTTAAAGCCCTCCTGAATGCTCTGTTGGACAACAAGAATGTTAACTCTCAATAAGATGACCAAAAAGAAAAACAAAGAAAAAGAAAAATCCAAGACTTAGATTTGATTCTGCTCTCTGCCCAGTCAGAACTGCAGAATACCAAGAAGGCAGCTGGTGTTTGACCGCCCGATGCACCACACAGTGCCGTGCATCAATCATTTAATAAAACCAAAGCCAAACACAAAAATAAACACTTGAATTTATTCTTTTGAATTCAGATCTTTTTCCT
>VWZV01002522.1:0-17595 GCA_013397155.1 Irena cyanogastra
GCAGACCACACTCACTGCAGTGCTGACTGAGAGCTAGCGTGGAATAACGAGCATGCATGAGATTCTATAGATTCTCTTTTTCACATTTCCCTCCTCTCTTTCCATATATATTTTCTTAATTTACTTATACTGCCATCTTTCTGCAACTGATCAGTTTGCACATAAGCCAAATGTATTTTGAGAATATTTAGCAAGCAGACAGATAAATCAGAAGCTCTGTCATGAAAATAAGACTGTGTGCTAATGTAGCAGGATACACTGCTTAGAATAGGGGTAAAACAACTTGAATGAGACCCTATTTGTAAAGCTATGAGTGGTGAATGGAGAAGGGGGTGTAACTGAAAACTTGTAGAGAAACCCCCTGACACCAGTTTGGGTATTCAGAGAGCAGGCATTCTTTATTGACAGCATTGAGTTCACAGGGGACAACTCCAGACAATGTGAATATCAGAGAAAAACCTGTATCTTTTTATCTTACATACACATTAATATTCATTATATTTCCCAGAAATCTATTACATATGTATGCTAATATTTGCATTCGTCCTTCCTTTTGACACCACCTACTTGGCTTCAGTTTTAGGTGGTCTTGAGGGTCTTCGGGGGTATTCTGTGACCCTTGCCAGTCACACAGTGGTCACCTGTATACTGCCCTTCAAATGAACTCCTTGGTGTTCATGCACATTTATAAGGAGAACATGAAGTTTTCCAAACTCAAGACAATCTGTTTGTTCAAGTTTATGATCAGTACATCCTGCATTTTATGGCCGTACAGGCTATGGTCCAGACCAACTTGTTCTAACTATCCTTTTGTTGTTGCGTTCTGTTACAGATCAACATGCTGATTTTATCTTCCTATTCACTTAAATCAAATTCTCCCATACATCTGAAGTTCCAACACCATATAAATTCTCCCCTTTAAGACTTTGGTAATTTACAAAGTCTTATTCTATTGAATATCTATACTTAAGGGCAACACACATTCAACCACAAGCTTAAACATTGTACTGTAATACAAAAAGCAGACATTTACACATATTCCAACAAATAGATACTTTACCATTTCAAATAAGGAAGCCAAGAAGTAAGCTTTTGCCAAATTTCTTCAAGTTCCAATGAAGTGTCATCCTTTTGAATTTCATGCAAAATTTTAGTCTGCTCCCAAATGTGCTGTATGTTGGTAGAAACTCTACCTGACTGGCCAATAAAAACATAACAGCTTGAAT
The DNA here is from genome assembly GCA_013397155.1 of Irena cyanogastra. Classification (NCBI taxonomy): domain Eukaryota; kingdom Metazoa; phylum Chordata; class Aves; order Passeriformes; family Irenidae; genus Irena; species Irena cyanogastra. The sequence continues at coordinate 1,227 of VWZV01002522.1, forward strand.
TAACTACTGCACATACTCCACCTTGTGAAGCTAATATGTCCAAAGTGATTCGAAGGAATCGACCCCACAGTAAGACACTGTAAAGCACACCTTTATTGGCCCAGCCGGGGGGACTATGTGGCATGCAGGGGGTTGACACCACACCTCCATGTGCATGTCTGCCATACTCATCTTACAGAGGTTATTTATACATTTATGTACTAGTTTGAAAGCAAACCAGTGAGCGACTCCAAATCAGAACTACGATTTAATAGGAAAATTAAGATAAAGGCAGAAAACACTGGCTTAAACTGACAGTCAGGATACAACCTGACGCCCTGTTGGTCAGGGTGGTGGTAGCAGTCCAATTAAATGGTGGCTGCAGTCCTGTTAAAATGATAGATGTGGTTCTGTTGAAGTGGTGATCCTGTAGAAGGGTCTGGTCTTCCTCTGAAGGTCCAGTGGTGGTTCTGTAGCTCTTGTCTGTAGGTTCTATCGCCTCGTGGGGAAGCCCTTTGGCTAGCTCAGGATCCCGGCAATAACCGACAAGGACAAAAGTAAAAGACGAGAGGCGCTCTTTCTTCTTGGGACCACAGTCCCACAGCTTTAATGCAGAACAACTCCAGGAGAAGAGAGAGAGTGAGTACCTCGAGGCAAGAGGTTTTACACCCGGGGGGAAAGGGGGGCAGAGGAAAGGAACACCTGATGGGAGGGCTCAAGGGAGGAATTAACCTGGGGGAGAAACCAACAGGACTTGGGGTGGGGATGCAGGAACAAACCATGTGACACAAACAAACCTCTCTGTGCAATAAATACAAACTACCCAGTGCAAATAAACAAACCACACAATGCATCACAACACCTCCCCCTTTTCTGTTTAAAAGGAAGGCATCAGCCTATTCTGATCCAGAATATTAATTTGTCCACCACCCCAAGAGTCTCCAGCCCTTGAACAGTTCACTGAACCAGTCGTCGGATTATTTGTCTGATCTCTTGGAGATGTTGCATGCCTTTTGAGGATAAATTCAGGCAACAAAGTCCTTCAAATTCCTGGCACTCATGTCCATGCAGCAGTAGGAGGAAGTCTATGGCTGGCAGGGAAACACAGGGTCTCTTGCTGCTGCAGTGGACAGGCACATATTTTCTTGTTGGAGCGTCTGTGCCAGGGTGACCCAGATGTTCTGGTGCGGCTGAGGGACAATCCACGCGGCTGTCAGACTACTCAGTGCAAACAGGATGACAACTTGGACAGGGCTCATCGCAAGGCTGAGTGGGGGGTAGGTTTCTAAAAAGGAAAAACAAACATTTTAAGGCACATTAAAAGTCAGCGTTCTGCTGAAATGTAGGAAGGTTTTTCCTCCTTTTCTTGACGGCATCTTCTTTTCAAGGCCACAGCTGCTTGTTTTTCATCCCCTTTGTCCTAGTTTGACAGGCAGGTAAAGAAGCCACTGAGAAATTAGACACGCCTCTGTGAAAAAACACATGTTAAACGACGAAAACCTGGGAAGAGCCCTCTTTCATTTCCGGCCAGCAGAGAGGTAACTTGGCCTAGCCTGTGTCCAGGGCCAGGCCCGGGCCGGGCCCGGGCGGCCCTGCCGCGGCCTGGGCATCCCCCCTCCCCTTCTCCCCTCACCGGTTGCCAGGGAGCAGGGAGGGAGTTGCCGAGGGCCGGATGGAGCCAGCTCTGTTAACATCGAGCTGCTTGTTACAGCCCAGCTCAGGGCCCAGCCGAGCCCCCCCCAGCCCCCACGGGACTTTGCTCCGTGGGAGTCGCCTCAACCATCAAGCAGGGGGAGGGAGAAGGCTGCATTCCAGTGTGCCGCTGCTGAATTCAGGCCGGCTGATCTTGACACAGCCCCAGCCGCAGCTCCCGCCACAAGTTACCGGCGGGTCAGGTGACCATTGGAAGGGCCCAGGCGACATGTTAACTCTTTCAGTGCTTCAGTCCTCNAGAGGGGAAGTGGCCTGAAGAGTTTGTTTTGATTCTTATTACTTTTTTCTTTTCCTTTTTAGTTACTGTCAATAAATTTTCTTTATATCCTTTTGAAGTTTGAGCCTGCTTTGCCTTTCTCCTGGTCCTATCTCACAGTGAGAAGTGGGTCCATTGGCTGAGAAGTCTCAAAATTGGTGAAAAATTCTGAATTGGCGAACTGAAACCACTACACCCTTCTACTGGTGCTGGTTTTTTGGGGATGAAATGTTTTACCCACTTTTGGGGGGATCCAATGCAGGCCTGCAGGGGTGGACACACATGCATAGCCACACCCCCAGATGATGAGCTCAAAAGGACTTTTGGTTTCCCACGTCTCTGGGTCCTTAATTAGGACTGGTGGACGCTGTGACAACTTAAACCGGTTACTGCTGTTAAAGTGACGTACCACTGGAGGACTCATACTTTCAAATGAACAGTTCAGAAAATTAATGGCGAACATGGCTTTGCAGAGCTTTTGCTGTGGCGACATCCACACTGTTGAACTGCTCTGCCTAGCCAGGACTCGTTTGAGCGTCTGGTGGGCACGATCAATTACAGCTTGACCTGTGGGGGAATGGGGAATGGCTGTCTTATGCTCCACTCCCCACTGCTGGACAAACTCTAGGAATTCCTTGGAGGTATACACTGGGCCATTGTCAGTCTTAATTTCCCTAGAGATCCCCAGTACTGAAAAGGCTTGCACCAGGTGTTGCTTGGCATGCACAGCCCTTTCCCCTGCGTGGGCAGAGGCATAAGCTGCACCTGAATATGTGTCTATGCTTACATGCACATATTTCAGGTGACCAAAACTGGGAATGTGTGTGATGTTTGTCTGCCACACCTCACAGCTTCCAAGGCCTCGGGGGTTAACCCAACCCCCAGCAATGGCATGGCCTGGCACTGGCAACTGGGACAGGTAGCCACAATGGCTCGAGCCTGATTCCATGTGAGTTGGAACCAACAGATCAGACCTGGCACATTCTGATGGTACTGCTGGTGACTTAGATTTGCCTGTTGGAAGGTGTCCGGAAGGCGTGTCATATCTGCTGGGGCTGCAAGGGAATCTGCTTTGTGATTACCTTCTGTGATTTCACCTGGCAAGTCAGTATGCGACCTCACATGCATCATATAGAACGGATGCTCTCACTGTGAAACGAAATAAATTAGTTTTGAGAGCAACCTGAAGAAACGCTTGTTCTCGATGTCTTTGAGAACTGCCTGCTCCGCCCTGGACACTACTCCTGCCACGTAGGCTGAGTCGGTGACCAAATTAATTGGCTCCGAGAACTTCTCAAACGCTGTCACAACTGCAGCCAGTTCGGCGACCTGGGGCGACCCGTCCACAAACTCAACATCAGCTTCCCATTGCTGAGTTTGAGGATTTCTCCAAGTCACTTGTCCTCTGGGAATCCAGTAGAAAAGGCTGCTCTGGTGTTCCAAAACCTCAGATTATATCCAGGTAGTAATGCGTGGTTCCTCCCCCTGGGCAAAGCATTTCACAATGGGATGATGTAATGTATCAGTCATCCAGTGAGACCTTGATGGGCCATTAGCTGACATAGTCCCCAGAGGGAGTTATCAGGGATGAGTCATAGAGAGGATGAATAACACTGCCTCACTTATCTTAACAGCTTACATGGATGGTGATAGAATTCATACCTTTTGGTTACATCTTACATTGTAACCTCAGACAGTTTACAAATTTGGCATCCGCCCTGTTTGTTCATTTATCTAAAAGTTACAGTCTTAAGGGGTTGGGATCTTACATAACTTGTGGTTTTATTATCTTAGGGTTACAAACATGGCACGCTATTCTTATCTAATACATTCATTACACACATATTTTGATAATACATACCTAATTTTATTATTATACACTTTGTTGCTATATTAGTTATACTTCCTCTATAATTGGGTATTAATTATGTTCCTTTTATTACATTTTTCTATCCTTTGTGGCAGTTTTTCTATTTATCATTAAAATGGCAATTAGTATGCATCTTCCTTCTTATTGCTTAGCCCACAGGGGCTAAACCCTTGTCCTGCAGAAAAGCAGTTAGCCAAACCTATTAGCTCGCATTCCTTTCCCTTATCATCTTAGTATACTCAGGTTTGTTTTTTTCCAAGAGCAGCTAGCATTAGCCATAGCACCTACTATTTGCTTATCATCATAGCTCCTGTTGGGGCTAGGCTTTTTGTCTTGGAAAAGCAGTTGCAGTCAAGCACAGGAGCCAACAACCAACTTTTAGTAATCTAGCCTTTATACTAAGGCTCTTGTGTTAAAGGAGTCCTGTGTTTCAAAAGCAATCCTGAGTTGCAATTCTGCCTATTTCTGAAATTTCCTCTTGTAATGCTTGTATGGCATCAGTGGTGCTATTACTAATTGATTCCATTACATCTGATACATTTACTAAAGCCTTTTGTATCTTAGATACACCTAACCACGGAATGAACCATCTAACAAAGAAATGAAAGGCTGTTGGCCTCTCAGCCAAAGGATTGGTAGATCTTTCTATCCAATGTACATAGCTTCTGACCCACCCCTTATCTCATCTAGTGAGTACATTGTCAGTTTGGGAACTATTGCTCCTAAAGTAGATGATTCATGCCATCATGGGGGTAAAGCTTTTCTAGCAGTGTCCTGACAAAGTCAGTACCATCCCATGTAAGAGCCGTAACGAGGGATGTGGGACTTCAGGCAGCTCTTTAAAATGCTGTTTATTGTATCCAAGACGTTACAGCAGTCCAGGGTCATGGGTGACAGAGCCTGTGCCTACTGCTGTCAGCTCCAGCTGCAGACATGCCTGAAGACCCTTTAATTTTGGTTGCAATGCATTATATACTTTTCTTTCCTGAGCATCTTAATACATAACAACCAATCTATACCTTTACTATTACCTATAGCCTATCATAACTACTATAATTACCATATTTATGTTACTATTCTCCAATCACAAAAAGTTAGTATGTTACAGTTTAATCTAGAAGTTGTTTTTCAGTTTTCTTGCAGTGGAAAATTCTGAGACCTTTTTTCTACTTGCATCATTGGCAGTCTTGTTTGCCTGTGGAATCTTTCTGCTTGGTATAAACATCTTTTTGTTTGTGGTCAGCTTATCCTTTGTTCTAAGTCATAAAACCCCCTTCTACCTAACATACCCTTTGCCTTCTTTGTTGTCCAGTAAGACTGGCTCAGCAATTCTTTTCTTCTATATCAAAACTTGCTTCCATCTCTATTTCTCTCTCAGATTCTACATTCAGAAATCTTTCTGCCAAGCATACATATCTGTTAAACTTTCTTGTCAAACTTTCATCCTTCCCAACAATCCCAACCCTGTATGGGCATTCCAATATTTTCCTTCAGTGTTCCAGATCTTATCTAAACCTTATACCTGAGTTTTCCTAGTACAAAACGGGTAATTTCCTACTAATATTTCAAGACGGTCCTTTAGAGACTTTATTTTCTCAGCTGTTACACATTTTGCATAGGTAGTATTAGGCATCTTTACCTTCCAGACGGTAAGGTCAGTATCCCTTCAATCAGTAAACATTGGTTGTTGAAAGAGTGTGTCTCAGTTTGGTTTTGGTATGGGGACTCCAAACAATTCTACTCTCCACTTTATATCATTTGGAAAATGTGAACATACCCAGAAATTTGTCCAATTTAATGCCTTGAGTTCTGTATAATTTGGAAATGCTTATTTCCATTCCATTCTACCTCTAGAGAATGCCACTTCTCTTGTTTTAGAGTGAGATTTACATAATCTTGTCTCTGTGGGATTTTATAATTTGTATTCCTCCCATTACATTTTAAAGGCAGCCCCATAAAGGTAGCTCTATCCCAATCATAAACAAGAATCCATGAAAGCTCGGTGCTGGGCATAAAATTAAATTCCCTTTTTAATTCCTGCATAAATTAATGTCAAATCCATGGTTCAGCATCATGGTTGGCAATTCCCAATATGTCATTCATCCTACTCGACAACAAAAAATAAAATCATGTCATCTTGGCCATTGTGCAGTCTCAATTTCAATTTTTAAAAAGAGATCACTTCCTTTTACTGAATTCTCAGTTGTTTTGTGAATTGTTCCAAAGACTATTTCTACTGACTATATATAACTATATTCCATTGTCCATTTCCCTTCATACATTTCTAACAGGCAGCAAAGGTATCCAAGAAAGAGAGTTTGCATCCTTACCATTTTGTTTACTGAATCTGTAACACCCATGCCCCAAACTGCTTGATAATAAACAACAAATATAACAAACAAACACTGAGCATAAATGCAATCTAGACCAATAAATGAAATAGAAATGCTATGCGTACAATTAACTGGCACTTAGCTATTTTTAATTTTGTAGGCCCTTGTTGAGTACAAGCCCATTCAAGAGTGGAGGTCTTCAATAAGGAATAATGAATCCAATAGTCTCTTCTCGCCGATCTTAACTGCAGTGTAAGTGGTTAGAAATACCTGGAAGGGTTCTTTCCACTGTTGGGCCAAAGGCTCTGAGTCCCACATTTTAACAAGTACCCAATCTCCTGGTTGGATAGAGTATATCAAAGCATCCAGTCTCAGAGGTCTGGAGGTTACAATGTATTTTTGTAATGCCTGTAGAACATGGCCTAAAGAGATCAAATACTTGTTTATTTCCACATTTCCTTGTATATGCAAAGTACCTGGAATTACAGGGGCCTGAAACAGCCTTCCATACAACAATTCCTATAGACTCAGGTTATCTTTGGATCTTGGCTGTATGCCAATCCTTAATAATGCTAATGGTAATGCTTGAATCCAAGTTAAAGAAGTCTCTTGACATATTTTGCTCATTTGCCTCTTTGAGGATTGATTCATTCTTTGTACTTTCCCATTGGACTGTTGTCTCCATGGAGTATGTAGATCCCAGGTTAAACCCAGGACCTGACTTACTTGTTTTATAATTTCAGCTATAAAAATGGAAGCCTCCATCTGAGGACATTCCCAAAGGTATTCCAAATCTAGGTATAATTTCTTTGAGTAACATCTTTGCGACTTCTCTGGCTTTGTTGGCGCGACAGGGGCATGCTTCTGGCCACCCAGAAAAGGTGTCAACCAGTACTAAAAGGTATCTGTAACCCATTTTTCACAGTAATTCAGAAAAATCAATTTGCCAATAGTCACTAGGTTTGTTACCTTGTTGTAAAGTCCCCAATAAAGGTTTTCTGGCATTGTTAGGATTGTTCTTCTGGCAGACTAAACATTTGCTCACCATTGATTTGGCAATTCCTATTATTCCCACAATAACCAATATTTTCTGCATATTTTTGACCTAACCCTCAATTCCCCAATGTTCTTTCATTATATTGGTGGAACTACTATTTGCCCACTAGGGGTTGCCCTCCACACTCCTGCTTCTTGAGTGGCTTTTAACAATTCAATAAACTGTTTATCTGCAGAACTGTAGTGGGGTTTAGAGCCAGGGAGTGTTATGAACTGGTTTGAACACAGAAGACCAAAGGAAACTAAGCCTCTGTGAATAAAATGGATCGAACCCAGAAAGGTTTGAAATACACAGAAAGCATGATTAAACCCAAATGAGGTTAGATGCTGGTTCCAAAAAATGTGATATATTTTATCTAATAGTAAAAGAGGCAAACGGAAATAAAGATAAAATAAAGAAAGAGAGAAAGAAATAGAAAAAGAGGTGTGCAGGGGAGAGGGGGGGACAGAGAGAGTGACGGGTGTGATAGATGGATAATGAGACGATTGGCTCTCGCAATTAAGGGATGAATATTGTGTGAATATTAAGAGAAGCTTTATAGTTATGTTATTGTAGTTTGTTGTTTAGATGTCCTCTGTTCTCCCCATAGTCCCCTTTCCCCTCCTCTGTATTTTTGCCATCAGACAGTCTGAGTCATCTAGGACAAGTAGAAAGAAGGCGTGTACAAAAGCTTGTTGCTGGGGGTGGGTGTGGCATGACAACACCTGACCCTCCAATCAAGTTGCAAGAAAGCAGTGTCCACCAATAAACGACAAAGAAGAGTTGACTGACAGACTTTGGGAGGGGCCAGGGTTGGCTGATGCAACCCCCCCGGGTATAAAAGGTGAAGCATCCATCTTGAAGATGAGCCACATGGTAGGCAGCCACGAGGGAGGCTCCCAGGCCTGTTTCTCCTTATTTAGTCCTTTTGTTGTATTTTTGTTAAGGATTAATAAACCCTTTAAAATTTTTAAAGTGAGCAGTCGTTTCTCACAGGGGATAGGTAGAAGAAACATATCACCCTTCTGAGGGTCCCAACAACACCTCGTGGCTTCCCTCCATCTGGTCTTCTTGGTGGTGAGGGTCTCCCACCACCCCACCACCAAAAAGTATAGAATGCAATGGATTAATATACATTTGAGCCAGGTGGGAATGCCCAGGTGCCTCCCCTGGGGAGGGCAAGTTTGACGCTGTCCCTTGCAACACTGGGGATCTGTTGCATCATGTTGCAGTGCTCTGGTGCAGGGTCTGGGGACCCCTTTGGGGGAGGCCTTTGATGGGCCATGACATTCCCTCTGCTGTCCTTCACATGGATGTGAATTTTCTATGGGTGAAGGGGCCCCTGCAGCTGGGCTGGTCTGCACAGTGGAGGATGGGCATTCACTGAGGAGAGGCTTTTTCACTACACACCCAAAACCTCTCCTCTGCCCACCCTTTGCTGTGAGGGTCTGTGCAAGTCTGGCAGCTCATAGCCCCAGGGCTGTGGTCTCTACCCTGAAGATGCTAAGCCTGATGCCTCTGAATGTATTCTCTCCCAGCCCAGACCTGGGTTAATTTATCTTATCTCCATCAACGTGTAATCCGGGGTCCCATTCAGGGTTTTCTCTGCAGCTTTTATACAGTTTTGCTATAATAGGAAAAAGTCCTTCATGAAAATGTTTAAGCCACAAACTAAAATATTTCCGTTTCTGAAAGGGAGAACTACCTTATTTGTTGTACTAAAGCAAAAATACCATTTTCTGAAGCTTCCTTTGCAGTTTAATCTGCTAGCCTGTTTCAAATATTTACAGAGGAGAGCCCAGTCTGGTGCACTTTGCAGTGCATCACTGACACTTCTTGCAGCTTCTGCATGCTTTCCAGGAGTTGTAAAATTTGTTTAGCATGTTTTATGGGAGCTCTTTGAGCAGAAAGAGGCCCTCTTTCCTTCCAAAATGGCTCCATGTGCATGTATTACCCCAAAGACATACTTTGAATCAATCCATATATTTACTCTCTTACCTTCTGCCAGTTCTAAGGCTCTTGTCAATGCTTTAAGTTCTTCTCTCTGAGCCGAGGTATTTGCTGGCAATGATCAGTTACCTGAGAGGATGTCACTACAACATATCCAGCCATCCATTTTCCTTCTCATACAGCAAGGCTCGCTCACCCTTCAATAGCCCTACATGGCCTGTGCGTAAGTCTAATGGAGAATGGAGACTGACAGTAGATTATCCCCTCTCTAGCTTTCTTGTAGGCACTCTAAAGGGTGTACTAGAAGGCTGGTATAAGGTATCCCTGGGGCCTTCTCTCCTCCAGGCTGAACAGCCCCAATTCTCTCAGCCTGTCTTCATAGGAAAGGTACTCAGGACTCATTCCAATAGGTCCACAACCTTCTTATGTTGAGGGCCCCAGAGGTGGATGCAGTACTCCAGGTGGGGTCTCACCAGACAAGAGTAGAGGGGGAGAATCATCTCCCATGACCTGCTGGTCACAATTCTTTTGATACAGCCCAGGATGCAGTTGGCTGTTTGGACCTCAAACACACATTGCCAGCTCATGTTGAGCTTCTTGTCCACAAACACACACAAGTCCTTCTCCTTGGGGCTGCTCTCAACCCATTCTCTGCCCAGCCTGTACTTGTGCTTGGGATTGCCCAGACCCAGGTGCAGGACCTTGCACTTGGCCTTAATGAACTTCATGAATTTTGCACAGACCCACCTCTCCAGGTCCCTCTGGATGGCATCCCATCCTCCAGTGTGTCAACTGCACCACACGGTGTCATGGGAAAACTTGCTAAGGGTGCCCTCAATCCCACTGTCCATGTTGCTGACAAAGATGTTAAATAACACCAGTCCCAATACTGACCCCTGAGGAATGCCGCTCGTCACTGCACTCCAGTGGTGGAGTATAAAGGGTTCGGGGTTTTTTTATTTGCTTCCTTTAGGACTTTCTGGTTCAAATCCTTTCAAATCCCTTTTCAGTCATTTTCTATAAGTGTTTTTTAAATTTTACTATCATTTCATTTTCTCGTGCTGAAGACTGTCTTTCTTATTGTGAAAGGGTTTCTGAAAATGATTACTATCTATCCTAAGTATGTGGGATGAACCAACTATACCTGAGCTATATTTGAACACAACTATAATAAATTTCTTCAAATAGAGGTTCAAAATAGGATTTTGACTAAAAAAATCCCATTTTAATAAACTTCTGTTTTCAGGATAGCAAATGGGAGTAATGAGCCTTAAGTATTCTTTCTTCAAAATTCTGAGTAGCTTTAAGCAGCTAATTTTCTATATTAAACAGATGGTTTTGGTAGGGTGTTTTTTAAGCTTTTTTAGTTAAAATAGTATATTTTTTAGATTTGTGACTGTAAGAGTCGGTCTGAAGTTTCCCTCATTTTGCCTCACGATCGTCGCAAGGACCCTCAAAACCCTGAAACTCTCAAAAAGACTTTGCAGAGAAGTTCTGGCCTGTTTGAGGTGGATGCTCGCCAAGTGATTGTTTGCAGCTGTGTTTGCTGTGCTGCCATGGTACACTGCCTCAATCAGGTACGCTGCCTTGAGCAGGGCCTGGCAAGGGGCAGCTCGTCCCCACCTCTTGGCCAAAGGAACTTTCTGGGGTAACTTTGGTGGTCCCCCACGGAAAATCCCTCCTCTTCCTCACAACCACCGTGACAGACGGCGATTGAAGCCCCCCTCCTGAGGACTAAGACTGAGATAACACGGGGCGAGGGGGGGGGCACTGGCTGGACTGAAGCGAGATGTTTCCTGCAGGTGTGTTGCCTGGACCAAAGAAAACAATAGCTCTTGCTTACTGTAAAGATCATGGACTGTTTGTACCTGCTCAGAACTGGTACTGATAGTACTGATAAAGAAATCGATACTAGCCACTGTGATCATTACACCAGAATGGTCATAAATCTCCTCTGATTCTGGCCCCATGCCTCTCGCTTCCCAAAGGACTATAAAAGTACCCCCCAAACTCACCTTCCTCTGAGATCTCCCCAACGGACAGAAGACGCTGCGTCGGTGGACGGCTGTGAGGACTTCGGCGTTGGTAGCTATAACCCCTTACCCTCTATTTTCTCTCTATACTTTGTTTCCTTTCCTCTCCCATCTATCGCATAACATTGATGATTGTTTTCAATAAAGTGCATTGCTGTGATTGCACTGAGAGTCCCTTGCATTGCCTTTCGCGCTCTTAGATCAATAAACGAACCATCAGGAATCCCGCCTTGCGGATCGTGACAGTGACTTAAAAATCTTTGGTTTTTAATAAACTTTCTAATTTCATTTTTTATTTTTTTTGGAAGACAAATTTAAGCGAACAGCTTATATATGGACATGTGAATAAACTAGCACAAAATTTAAACAGATGGATATTAAATGCCATTTCAGTATCTTGCTAGAAATATTATTTGTACTTTTAAGAAAAGTCTAGAATATGATTTTCTTTGTAGAAATGACACATGTCCAAATTCTGCAATGAGATATTTAGAGAGCAAACACTGTAGACGAGCTTTTCTCTGCTGTCTTCAGTAGTTTATTCAGCTTATGTAATTTACATTTCCATTCCCCTTCCAAGATACTCAGACACTGCACAGGGTAGTGAAAATTCAAAAACAAAGTATAGCTGATGCATTTTAGGAAGAAACTAACTGATTTTTTTTTATTTTAGTAGTATTTTATATTTTGGTGACAGCTTAAAAACTGGTGGATATGACTGTGATGTTATTTTGGGGGATTTGGCTGGAATTGATGCCTCTCTCAAAGCTTGTCAATTGATCCAGCCTTGTGTATGACAGGCATTAAAAAATCTTTTTGTCTTTTAACCTAAGATAGTACCTGGTTTAGGCTCCAAATAGAATGCACAAAACCCTTGTAAGATGGCTTGTTTGAAAGACTTTTATATTCCATTATAGTTTTTGTGGTAAATGGAACATGACCCCAAGAACTTGTCTGCTTATGTCTTCTCACGCTTTTTCCAGGGATTTGCATATTTTTTCCTTTTGGAAAGCTGCAAGTAAATTTGCAGATGCATTTGGTAATAGCATATTAGCCAATCTATTATAAAACTCTCAGAGACAGAATACATTTTCCATATTTACTTTGCTTATATAAAATTAATGAGAAAGAGAAGAAAGTTAAAACACTTGACCCCTTTGTGGAGACCCTCTATAGTTCCTGACAGTATTTTGCAGGAGGGAATATAGTTTTCATTAAATCTTCTCTTTCTGGAAGTATTGGTCCTTTGCATTGCACTGGCAATCAACTATCTACATTGTGTACATTTAAAAAGTATAGGTCTATTAAGGAAAAAATCCCTATATATTTATGGTCTGGATGAGGGGATTGAGTGCATCCTCAGAAAGTTTGCAGACACCACCAAGTTGAGTGGGAGTATTGATCTGCTGGAGGGCAGGAGGGTTCTGCAGAGAGATTTGGACAGGCTGGATTGATGGGCCAAGGCCAATTGTATGAGGTTCAACAAGGCCAAGTACCAGGTCCTGCATTTGGGTCACACAACCCCTTGCAGGGGGGAAAGCTTGGGAAATCTACAGGCTTGGGAAATAGTGGCTGGAAACCTACCCAGCAGAACTTCAGGACCTTCTAGAAGTTTACAATAGAAAGAAAATCTGTATTATTTGTACATAGACAAGAACTAAAGCAGATGTTACTCTTTAGTGGTTTTATATGTGTATCACTAGCCAAAAGATATAGTCATCTGATAAGAACAGCTTTAGGAAAAAAAAGTATCTAGCCTAGTAATTTGGCAATATATTTTACAAGCAATAAATAAATCAACTTTATAATCAATTTGAGCAGTAGATTTTATCATTATTTCTAGGCTCTCAAGATATTTAAAAATATGACCTGAATTTAAATTGTCTATATAAATAAAATCCTTGTTTCTGGTCTCAATAGATATATAATACTAAGTTCTTTTTTTCTATTCTTTCTTTAAAGCTGCAGTTACTGAGGCAGATTAAATATACAAAACATTTTATCGAAAGGTGGTTTATCTACTTGGAAACCTTAGATCACCTTGAAAGGGATAAAATGTATCAGCAAAAGATGGAAGAATTAGGCTAACTTCCCTGACCACTGTTGTAACAAAATGTGGTCCCCTATCTGATGACATTCCCAAAGGTACCCTGAACCTTGGAATTATATGATTGAGCAAAACTTTCACAACCTCCTTTGCTGTGTTAGTGTGACAGGGGTAAGCTTCAGGCTGTCAACTGAAGGTGTCAACCAATACCAATACATACCTGTATCCTTCTTTGCATGGTAACTCAGCAAAATCTATTTGCCAATAATCTCTAGGGAGATCCCCTGCTTTTGTTATCCCTAACACAACCCTTTTGCTTATGTCAGGGTTGTTTCTACAACAGATTTCACACTTGCTTATTATAGATTGTGCAATATCAGTCATTCCTCTCCCTATCGCTACCTTCCTCAGATGTTTAAAAAGATTTTCTGTTCCCAATGGGTACTTTCGTGCTCTCACTGCACTATTTCTCAAAGGACCAGGGGTGGAACTACAACTTGGCCTACTGGGGTGACAGCTCACCTGCTTTCTTTAATTTCAGCCTTAAGGAACTTAATTAGCTTATGGTCTCTCTGATCTTATTTTGGGGTAAACTCTGACAGATCTATTTCTTTTTGTGGTACCACTCCAAGAATGCCTTTTCCTGCAATCCCTTTTGCTGTTTCATGAGTAAAGCGATTTCCCAGTGTCTTGGGGATGGTTTATTATCCCATAAAATTTTGGGGGGTTTTGATCTGTTTTGTTTTTGTTTGTGCCCGCGGTGGCTGCTGTCCCCGCCCCAACCTCCCTGGCTCTAGCACTATCGCGATGTTTGAGAGCCAAGCCAGGGTTTCCGGAGGGAGTTGGGGGGGNGGGGGGCCCGGGCGGGGTTGGGGGGGGGGGGGGGGGGGGGGGGGGGGCGAGAGGCTGCCCTTCATCTTTTGGCGTGGGCTGTTCGACTGGACACACGCGACCGGTATCTCTGTCCAGGGATCCTGCTGTTCCTGTGGGTTTTGCATTATTATTTTTGGGGGTTTTTTGTTTGGTTTTTTGTTTTTGTTTTTTTTTTTTTTATTTGCTTCGTCACTGTGACTGAGCTTGCCGGCTTGGCTTCTTTTACTGCTTTGATGTGGGGAAGCCCAGAGCCAGTGCGTGCCACGCCAAGACCCGGGAACACCTTCGTTTTTCCCGCCGGGGGGCTGCCCCTCCAGTCTCAACACAGCCCGGACCTAGGGACCAACCAGCGCTGGTGAGAAATCCCGAAGAGCCTTTTCCCTGCTGTGTTTGGAGCCGGGCTGCTGCTGCCCAACCCCCGCCATTGCTGCGGGTTTGTGCTACACTGTAGCTTTTCACCCTCTGACAGCCGGGAGGTCCTGCTGTTCCAGTTTGCTTATCCTTAGGTTCCTGCTACAGTTCCTTTTGCTATCCAGAGGGGGCACCAGGATCGACTGCCCCTGGGGGAGTTCGTAAAGGAAGCCCCTTCTCCATCACGTCCCGCCGGCTGTGTCCGCCATTGTTCACGTGCGAAACTCGCGCCACAGCACCCCCTGGAGCCACAGGAGAATCATCGCACCGGCCCTGTCCAGCTGGGGAGCCACCAGCGCCGGTACCGGCTGGAACCGTAACTACACCAAAGGGGATAGTGCTTGTAGCCAAGGGAAGGCTGTAATTGGGTTTCTGGTGGGGATGGGGGGAGTAAGATTCCACAATTTCAGTATCTAGCATTTATTAAATTTTTTTTTCTGTGCCTTGCGGGCACCCTTTTTTTTTTTTTTTTTTTTTTTTTTATAAAAAGGGTTTTTTTCACTTTCACCCCCTGGTTTCCCTTTTTCTCATTGGCAGATGACCAGGGAGTTATTGAAGCCCTTTCTCCTTAGAGGTGTTTCCTGATGAAGGGTCCATGCAAATTAGTCTTCTCCGGCGCCATCTGTGCTGTCGCAAGCGATCCCCCTCGGCCCTGAGTGTGGTCTTTTAGGAATATTTCTTACAAACATCATGACTTATACTCTGTACATTAATACATATATTTCATGAGCACGAATTACCCCAAATTGCATATTACAACATGCCTCTAGAGAATCCGGATTGGGAACTGTATATGGATGGAAGCACCTTCGCTGTGAGGCTAGTAGACTGGTAACACTGAATAAGGAATAGAACATAGATATGGTACCAATAAAAATTTAGGACTTGTTTCAGAACTCAGCACCAAATCACGGTAAGGAAATTCTAAAAAGGTAGCTTGAGAAAGATGGGACAAAAGAAAAGCAAAATCCAGAGAAAAACCCAGGGTAAACCTGAGAAAGAACAGGGGAACAGTTTACCTGAAATTCCAAGGAGTAGTCCGTTGGGGTGGATGTTAGAACACTGGGAAGACTGCCTCGAGAGGCAATGGAGATCCAAGGAGAAAATGATACAGTATTGCGTAGAGACATGGGAAGGCAAAGAAATCAAAAGACATTTAATTTGGCCGATGTTTAGCACCTTCGAAAGAAGGACTTGCCAAGCCTTACACAATTATGTGCATGACGAAAACTTGCCAGAAAGCAAGGAAATCATAGGAGGATATACGAAAGAAGCTGGGAAAAATAGAAAACTGGCAGAAAAAAAGATTACAGGAGTTGCTCAGGTGTTGTGGTTTCGGTTCGAAACTGGGCAGAAACACTATTTCATGTCGTGGTTTCAGTTTGCTAATTTAGAATTTTTCTCTAATTTTGAGATCTCTCAGCCAATGGACTTACTTCTTGCTGTGAGATAGGATTAGGAGAAAGGCAAAGCAGGCTCAAACTTCAAAAGGATATAAAGAAAATTTATTGACAGTAACTAAAAAGGAAAAGAAAAAGTAATAAGAATCAAAACAAACTTTTCAGACTACTTCTTTTCTCTCACTTCACTTCCTTTGAACACTGACAACGTAAAGAACTAAACTCAAACTCTCAGTCAGTTTACCACTTCTGACATATTCTTATTGCAGTTCATTCAGGGAGAAAAGGCCTTCTTGTTAAGGTTCTGGAGACTTCTCTACGGGAGGCAAAACACAGTTCTCTCGTCGTTTTCTCACGACTAGCAGCCGCCCGGAGGAAAATCTGCTATCGTGAAGTCCTTCCCATCCCAACAAGCCTTCTCACAGCTTGTCGATGGGCCATGTCGACTTATGGGGTATTATTTTAAAA
>VWZV01002523.1:6905-21455 GCA_013397155.1 Irena cyanogastra
TTTCCCCCCCCCCCCCCCCCCCCCGCCACCATGTACATAGTTTTGGGTTTATTTCAATTTGGATTGATTGATTTTGGACTTCTGTTTGCTGTTTTACTGTGTGCTTTAACCATCTAGTAGAGTGAACCTTGCCAAGGAACTTTGTTGTGCTTTCACTTTTATATTAAACACGTTTTTGCGAATACCTTTGCTGATGATTTTTAATGCAATCCTAAAACACTCATTCATGACATCCCTGAAGCCCTCTGACCCATTTCCAGAAAGGTCTGAAAGAACAGACTACGCATGATAACTAATTTGCATAGAAATTGAGAAACCTGTCTTCAGGGTGGGGAAACCTATACATAAAAAGGTACTCCCACCAAGCCTGGGCAGTGCCTCCAGCACCCTAGACATCTCGTCAGCTGGATTGATGCTGGAACTAGGACCGGTGATGTCTTTTTCTCTCTTTCTCTCTCTTCCTCTTGAATTAATCTCTTTTTTATCTCTTCCTTTTCATTTTACTTTTATCCAAACCCCACTGCCATGTGCTTATATAGTAGATCAGAGACTCACATACCAATTCCCATGCCAAGTGCGTAATTTACTAAAAAACTTTGTGAGTTTTTGCAGACCCTTTGACTTTTGTCATTCCTTTTGACCACAGGCATTTACAAAGTTTGGGTGGTCTCTTCCCTTAAGGGTGGGATGTCACACTTGGCTAGCTGTGGATTTCTGGCACATGTTCTAGACTGAGGAAGTAGGCTGCTTTGTTCTGTCATTTCTGGGCTGCCTATGCTAGCCCTCTTTTCCCCAACCCAAAGATCAAATACATTGGGATTGACCTAAGTCTGCTATGAAAAAGGTTTTATCTACCAGGTCAGCCTCTGCTTTTAAATCAAATACTTTGATACTCCAATAGTAGATGAGATCCAGGAATGATTCTGAGCCCTTCATCCTGTAAGAGGATGCATACAGAGATGCCCATGAAGAGTACAAGGTAGACAGTGAGGTCTCACAGACATACATCCACCCACATCGCTGCTCCCAGAGTAGGGTTACAGCCACAAAGGTTAGCAGATAACCTCAGTTTATTGTCTGAACTGAGAGAAGACCAAATAGTAAAACAAAAGGAAAGTGATAAAAGTTACAGGTAAGTATAATTGAAAGTATTTTTAAAAAAACTTTTTAAAAACAGGGATTTCAACCTATCCATTTAGCAGCCTTAAAGATTCTCTGACAGACTAAGGACATCTCAAGTGCATTAAAACCTGTCCTGGAAGTGTCATACACGGTAACAGTGACAAAAAGGGATAATATAGTGATGATCAAATGCTCTTGTAGTCTCATAGGGATGCAACAGTACTGTGACAGTGTGGAGTGCTGCAGCTTTGGGACATGTTGGTTTGCCTGAGTAGGGTGGCAACACATAGAAGTGCCATGGAACATGCAGGGTACCAGTGACAGAGTGATGACATACCCCAGTGCAGGAACAGAGTGATGCAACATGATGTAACGACACAGCAAGCAGTGCCAAGGAGAGACTGTGCCAAGCCCCCATGTCCCACCCAGCCCTGGGGGATTACAGCTCTGTGTGGCACTCTAGAGGGAAAGGAGCTGGGCTGCGCATGTCAATGCAATATGTGGTGACAGCGGGAATGATGTTCTCATTGTGGGCCTGGTGTCACACCAGTGACAGTGAGGCACGCGCTCAGAGCAGGAGCTGAGGGCAGCAGAGACAGCAAGGCCGCATAGTGATGCTCCCTTGTGTGAATTGCTATTCCCCCGAAAAACAAAGCACAAGTGGTGAGCTCACCACGGCGCTATCACACGAGAGCGCGGCACAGCCCTGCTACGATGCCCGCTCACGTCAGACCCTTTACCTACCGGTGCCTGTCGCCCACCTTGACTGACATGGCAGCTACCGCAGCTGCTCCCCGCCACCAGCTGCTCCTCACAATAGCCCCACACCCTTCCGACCAACGGAAGTCGATAGTAACCACCATGACAACGCGCCGGAAGCGGCATGCAACTAATCCGAGCACAGAACGCTATCAGCATTGGCTATTCCTTTCCTCTCCACCTCCCCCTGAAGTGTCCCCGTGCCTCTGTGGCAGTGAGGTGAGGGCCGCAGAGAACCGAGCATCTGGACCCCGGAATTATTGCCAGAACTCCCGCCTTTCATGAATATGCAAATTAGGGCGGGACGGTGGCGGCCAGGCCCGGAAGTGATGCGGTTGAGTCACTTCGGAGGCGAGGATGATAAGGCAGAACATGTGGTGGCCGGTGGCGTTGCCATAATCTTTCGACGTTTGAGGAGTCTCCCTGCATTCGGTCTTCTTTCTTTCCGCCTTGTCTCCACCATCATGATGGAGGAGATAGACCGGTTCCAGGTGCCAACTGTTCAGGCCGAGATGCAGCCGCTGGTGAGGGGCGAGGGAGGCCGCGCTGTTTCCAGGAGCTGCCCTCTTGCCGTGGTGAAACAGAGGGTTTGGGGGTTCATTTGAGTTAGCAATATGAATTAAGCATTTATATTTTAGCTTATAGGATTAGGTGTTGAATTTTAACCTTTTTAGTTAAGAAACCTATGCTATGCCATAGTACAAAGGGCATGGNTGTGTGTTCCCTGTGCCCGTGCGCCGTGATTGTTTTGTAACTGCTGTCGTCTCCCTGGGTGTTGTTGGTAGCAAGGGCAAAAGCCACCTGCGAAGGCGGGGGGGGAAGGGGGTGGGCAAAAGGGGCTCTGCTCATGCATCGGTTGAAACCTCGCTTCTGCAAATGCAGTAACGTCTCGAAACACCCGGCCTGGCTAGTGTATGAGGTGAGTGTTTCGTGCCGCTTCGGCCAGTGGGCTCCAGTGCAGGGGAAGGGAGTGCTCCGAGGGAGTGGGGAGTGGCAGTAAGATTGAGGAGCCCGTCCAAGTAAGGATGGGCAGCCAGAGCAGCTGGAGGCGTAAAGGACTGGTAGGGTTTTAGTTGATTTTTACAATATACGTGAGATCTGGGGGAAGAATTGAGCGATGCTTATGCGCAGTCCGGTCTGAGAGGTTCTCCCTAGGGATGGGATTTCCGCATGGGATGGGTGTTAAATATGCCTGTCTGGCGTGAGTTGTATGAAGCCGTGGGACGCTCTCTGTGGCTGATTTTATAGCCATTACTCTAGGGGAAAAATACTGTTGGATACTCGTGTGAAAAATCCAGGTGTTCTGCAAAGAAAGATCTGTGTCAAATTACAGTTTTGCTCACATAAAATTATTTACATTAAAAAGCAATCTGTAAGGTGTCGGATTTTTCCCCCACGCCAGGGCATATGTTCTTAATTTTGTTTTATTTTTTCCACTTCATGGACACAATTATACTCAGTTAATGAGCTCTGTAGAAGTTGACATAAGGGTTACACTACTACATGGGACCCTGGGGAATCTTTGCAGAGAAGGAAGTATACAGGCTTGTGGGACTTTCTGGCTGCATAACTGGGCAGGTAGAGTGGTCCTGCGCTCTTGGTATCTTCTGAAATGACTCTTATGAAGGAAGGCCAACTGGCTAGTAGTCATGGGAGATGCTAGATCATCACCAAGTAGTCTTGGTGATGATTTATGAGTGCGTAGTTGCTTTGCTTTGATGCTACAGGCTTGCTTGTGTGTGTTGTGCCCCAGCTGCATTCTGCAGAACACTTGAATTTGGTTATCTATTTGTTTCCTATCTGGGCAAGGTTCCTTTGTGTGTTCCTCTCCACTTAATTCAGTCTGCCTTGAGATAAATAAAAGGGCAAGGANCCTCACTCTTCACTTGAAGGTGCATTGTTATGTGCACCCTGGGACCTGTTGAAATGCAGTTCACCTAGGCATTAAAGTGAAAGCTGGATATGAGCTGATTCAAGATGTTGATTCCCTGTGGCACCTGGAGTAAGCAAATTCCATCTTGGCATCTGATTGTGTGAGACAGTGATATGAAATATTTGGAGAAGTGGAAATAACTTTAATAAAGTACTTGTACAGATCCTTTTGACAGCAGGTGAGGATAGGTTATTGACTGGTTCATGTTAGCACTGAAGATACTACTGAGATTTCCAGTGTATCAAACTACATAATTTAGAGTTGATGTGCCAGTCCTTAGTTTCTTGTTGCAGCTAGTGTTTGCAAAAAAGTTGAGAACAAAATAATTGTCTTGTGAACAGAAAGACAGTTTACAAATTTAAATTACCCCTCAGTGGCAAGAAAACAACTTTTCTTATGGTGGGAGTGTTGAAAAATTGTGAAAATATTTTTAGCTAGGTGGTGGTGTTTTCTTGTTTGCTTTTTCAGCTTCTAACTTTTGTGGTGGGGAAGAAAACCATCCATAAAAGCTGATGTAGGCTTGTTGCATGCCTTACTTGGTGTGGGGGTGTGTGTGTGTGTGTGTGTGTTTTGTCAAGCAGAGACAGCAGGCATGGCAAGGCCGACCCTCTTTATTTACGAGAGAAGTAGGCATGGCAGTGAGATTAGGAAGTTTGGAAAAGTTGTTGGCAGACAAAAAAAATATACATAAGTATTTTCTAGAAACCCCATGATAATAGTAGAGGGATGGAATTGGCTTGTGCATGCACATTTGCATGGCCGCGGAGTGACCAGAACCCAAAGAGATGGTCTGGTCCAGCCCTGCTGTTGCAGGGTAGGATGGTATATTATGCAGCTGTCATAGTAAGCTTTGGAAATAGGTTTCCTTCTTCTTCAGCAGCCAAGAATTAAGAATTTTTCACAAAGAGATTTAACACTTGCATTAAAAGAATATTCTGAACCTTTGTTTCGGGGTTTCAGTTTATTTTTAACTAATGGAGTGCATAGTAAAAGCTTGTCTATGTTGAAGTCTGTTGCTATGACTGGATATGTGGGATTTTTCTGTGTGCCAAGAAATGCTGGCATTGGGCTCAGAAGTGGGACAGAACAAGTCTGGTACAACACTTCCAGGGGCTTTGTCTACTTTGCGTAGCTCCTGATTTGTATTTTGCAAGTAGGGATTGGATGCTCGCAAGAATCGCTGCAGTTCAGAAGATGCCTGAGGTTTATCATACTGATTTGCCACACAGTTCGGCCCCATATTGCTGCTTTATTCTGTTACAGTAACTGTTTGACCCTTCCCTCTCTCCTCTATCACATGCTTTTAAGTATAGAATAACCTTAGCATTTCAGGACTTTTTCTCTTTCCAGTATAAAAGTTTTCAGTTTCACGTGGTCTTGAGGACAGATGAGTTGTCCACTGTTGAAGGCCAAAGGAGTCTGGCAATGTTTTCCCCATCCAAAGGGCTGAGGTAGAAGTTTGTTTTCCAGGCAAAACCTGAGAGCTGTTATAACTACTATTAAAGCTATCAAAAACTGTTTTGAAACATGAACGCAAATAAAGAACAGAAGATCCATTACCCAGTCTGAAGTGCATACACTATAAGAAATATTTTTTCATCCTGTTTAGGCTGGAGGGTATCCTAAGAGAGCACTGTTTCCTCTGAGTCTGGCTAGTACACGGCAGTGTGAGAAGGGTCCTGAAGTGAGGTTTGTAAAGCTAGGCTTTTCTTGAAATCCTTAAAAATTTGTGTTATTGACCAGCATGCATACTTTTAAATGTCCGTTCATCTGTGTAGGTAAAGTGTCATCTTACCTTTTGGTGTCTTCATGCTGAACTCTAGGATAACTTTCAGAGATCTGTCTAGAAACAATGTGACAGGCAGGCCTGTTGATCTGCTAATGTTCAAAATGAAGCAATAGGTATGCTATTAAATGCTGAAGGGAAGCCATTCTTAGAAAGTAGTCTGAAGCTTTTCTGAGCCCTTCAGCCTCCAAACCTGCCATTGATACTGGCACTATTGATCAGCTGTCTGAAATCCTCCTGAGCCTGTATCTCTAGCATACATCAAGCACTGACTGGTATATGATGGCAAATTGACAGATGATGGTGTTGGATCACATGTTGCTCCCATACACTGATGAAGACAGTTTCTGTTCTTAGCACAAAAATGGAAGTAAACATGCTCTTGCCCACACAGCACCAGTATGACTTTTCTGAAGAAAAAGCACCTGTCAAAGTGCAGCAGCTTCAGAGGAGCTTTGCTAGAAACTTAAGAGACTTTGGCTTGCTTTCTGAAAGCGGTGTGTGTAACACAGCATTTTAGTTTCCCAATTCTCTGCCCACATGAAAAGTGGGAGCTCTTTCTGGAGAAATTGAATTGATGGTTCTTAGATCTCGTTCTGAAGTACTGTGGCCACGCTGGTTCCTTGCAGATGTTTGCCAGGCTGTGAGACCTTGGGCTGGTAGCTCTAGTTGCAATGACTGCAGCTGATCCAAGGATTTTGCTTAGCTGCATCCTACAGTGAGGTTGTTGGTTTTCTAACTGGGATGCCAAATATATGCTGCTCCTGGAGGTACAAAATTTTCTGAAACTTTGAAGGATATAGAAGATACTTTTCTATACAGCTTTCTTTGAACATTAGAAGAGAAAAAACTAGACTATCTACTGTATGCTTAGCTTTTAAAAATGAAACTATCATTTTAGTCAGTGGACAGTATGAGTGTTCAGCATGCTTATCAAATCTACATTCATTTTTTTTGGAACATAATTATTGTTGTACCCTAGGGAAGTTGTACTATATGTTAAGACCTTTTTGTTTTGTCCAATGCATCCCTAAAATAGGGGAAAACCTTAAATGAGAAAGAGTAATGAAGAAGCAAAAAGAGAGGATGTACCTGTAGGGCTTAGAAAGAGTATGTTAATATAACATCTAGCATAGATACACAAGATCTAGCATAGATACACAAGAAACTCCTTTCTAGGTGGAAAAAAATTTCTAAAATGGAAATGTCATCCCTATGTATATTAATGTAGCCCAGGGGTTACACAGCTATATGTTTTGTAAATGCCTATAGCACTATGGGTTCTGAAATTAAAATAATTCAGAAAGTGCTGCTTTTAGTTATACAGCTTGTTTTGATGTGCTGCTGTGTCATTTATAGCAGTAGGCTAAAAATTACCTCCCTGCATGTTTCATTTTTGTCATTGGGATTGTCTTGTTCCTTCTCTGCCCTATATCAGGTCTTAGGTGCAGAGGTACAAGAGCATTTTTATTATCCCCCCCAGGCCAGGGACAAACTCCAGAAGTGATTCCAGCATAGGCTCCAACTCCTGGCTATGCTTCCCCTCCTCCCTCTCTCCTTGTGCTCACTGGCAGAGCATGGTATACTGAAAAGTCCTTGATTTAAAGTAAGCACTGCTTAGCAACAACCAAAACATCAGTGTGTATGATGTCCTCCCCTTAAGGGGAAGGGAGCACCCAAGATGTGTAGATGGTCATGGTTGAAAGGAATTACAAAAGTCAGAGGGTCCACAAAACCTCACAATTTTATTAGTAAACTATACACTTAGCATGGGAATTGGTATGCTAGTCTCTGACCTACTATATAAGTACATGGCAGTGGATTTTGGATAAAGGGGTAGGGCGAAAGGGAAGAGAGAAAGTGAGGGATGAATTAAAGAGGGAGAGAGAGAAAGAAAAAGAGATCACCAGTCCTGGTCCCAGCATCAATACAGCTGGGGTGTCCAGGGTCCTGGGTGTGCCATCTGGGCTTTGTGGGGGTACCTTTTTTATATATAGGTTTTCCTCACCCTGGAGATAAGTTTCTTGCTTTGTATGCAAGTTAGTTCTCATGTGCAGTCTGTTCTGGACCTTTATGGAAGTGGGTTGGAGGGCTTCAGGGGTCTTTGGTGGTCTTGATTTCCCCCCCTCCCACAGTCCATGCCTGCTTCTTGACTTTATTCCTGCATTTGTGGTGTATTGTGTTGTGCTTACCTCCAGAAACTAGAACAAGGACATTTGTCCCAGAAAAGTGCTGCCCTACCTCCACATGACCCCCTTGTCCAGCCACATCCTGTTCTTTCTCACAGTGTGTTATTACCAACAATCCTTGCTTGGCTCCACTGCTATCTGGCTATTGGTGTTTGAGACATACACATTAGCCCCTTATTTTCTGGGATTCTACACCACTCCATGGCTCAAACACCAATATAGACTTGGTGATCCATTGAAAAGAGAAAAGAAGAGAGAGGGAGAGACAGAAAGGGGCAAATGCATTCTGTAATCAGTCTCTAAATTTTGGGGATAATATCATTTTAATCCCCCACATTTTAAGGTGTAATTCGATTACCAGAATGAAAAGCAGAGGTTAACATTAAAAGAACAATCACAGAGTGTAACATCTTGTTAAGAATTCCCATTGCTGTTGGTGACCATCCAAATAAAATGTCCTACCAATGGTGTTCCCTGTTTTTCTTCACTTGTTGCAATACTCGTTGGATTTTTTCCACATCATTATGAATGATAATCAGTCTTTTGTCCATATCAAGGTGAGATTCATTCCAATAGGGATAGGCTGTATGCTTTAAATCAGTGTATAATTAAATCATAACAATTGATAAGAGATAACAGGCACTGAGTAAATAAAATTGCATCCCATAATGTTAACAAAATTACAGACACAAATATTAGAGTGATTACTTGTATCTACAATAAAGTTGTCTACAAGTACAACATCACAAGGGGTTATCATACAGACGCATCCATTCCTTTGGGCCTGTACTCTGTTCCAGGGGATAGAGTACAGCTCCATTTTGATTTAATCCTGACATAATGATTGCATATATAGTATATACCAAAACACTGTGTATTGTTAAAACAAAAACTGTGGCTTTACTTTTGACATTCCTCAGGTAGAATCTCAACTTATACTTCATGAAGTGCTTTCTGCACTGCTGTTGCTGCTTCCATCACCTTTTCAGGATGGTCTCCTGCAAGTAGAGTATTACATAATTTCATGTCCAGAGTGAGTGAGACTGTCTGTAAAAGTTCAGTAAGCGCAGCATGTGCAATCATAGGTGAATGGTTATACCCCTGCAGGAGTCTCTTGTAAGGTGTATTGCACTCCTTTCCAGGTAAGTGCAATTTGAGCCTTGTCATGTTCCCAGTGTGGAACCATAAAAAACATTTTTTACATCTAGGGTTGCCCTCCACAAGTGGGATGCTCTCTGAATTTGAGTTACCAGTTCTGCAAAAGTTAGCACAGCAGCAGTTAAAGGCATAGTATCGGTATTCAATTGCCTGTAATGAACTGTAAACCACAACTGTCTGTCTCTCACCAGCCAGACAGGAGAATCAAAAGGGGAGTGTGAGTGAGTGATAATATGTCTTTTCTCCAAATCTGTTACCACCCTGTCAATGGCCAAGTACATAGCTGCTGGTAGTGTGGCTGTTAGGTTTGTGGTACTGAGTACTGCAGCTGTCAGTGGGGCCAAATCAACTAGAACTTGAGAAATTCCACCTTGTGCCACAGCAAAAATCTGGCACTGTGATACACTGGCAGTCTTTGGATCAGAGACTGCAGGTGCTGTGTGGAGTGTGCTGCAGTCTGGTTTGGGTTAACATTTGAACCGAAGGACCACATGCTGCTGTCCAGACCTCAGGTTCAATTGTTCAGAACATCAAAAAATGTTTTAATTATTGTCTTTAATTGCAAAGTGAGTAGCTGTTGCTGTTGAGCAAAGAATGAGGAGGAAGACAACCAATTCCAAGAATCAGAAGGCTTTCTTTATTCTAACACGGCGACTTATTTATATGGTCTTTCGCTAACAATTATGTGATTGGTTACATGGAACAACGCCTCTCTACTAGCACTAGACGAGGCAGAGAAAACAATGTTTTGAGAACAGGCAGAAAGAGAAAGTAAACTTACAGTGACAAACAACATCTGTTATTTTGAGAACAAGAAATGCTTACAAAATCTCTATCAATCCTTTTCTAAAAACATGAAATTCTTCACAGAGCTGTCCTTGGGAAGGAGAGCTGCTTTGCCTTGGGAAACCAGGGCTTGCTTGCTGAATTTCTCTAAGTGCCACCAAGTGCCAGCCCCACAAGTAGCCAACATCTGCTTCTCACCCAGGAGCCATAAATTAACCTGAGCAGCTTGGCAGATAACACTTGCTTTGTTTACTCCAGTGATTTTAATTCTGTTGTCCAGATCGTACATCCACCTTCTCAGCATCCCACTGCATTAATATTGAATATTGTGCTCCCGTACCTATTAGAAACTTTATTAATTGCTGATGAGAACCAACTGGAATCCAAATGTCTGGGCCATTTTTACGTACGCATTGGTAGGATTCCACTTGCTGGATTTCAGTTTTGCCTGCCTTGAGGCCAGAATGCTCACATTAGCCCCTTCTGGGCTTCTACAGTGTGTTATCAACATTATTCTTAAACTGAATCTAAAACAGCGCTGTAGCAGCTGCTAAGAAAAAAATGAACTCTATCCCAGCTGCTATGGGTACAGTATTCACCTCTTATTCCATACCATTTACATCATGCCAGATGCCTGACTTTTCACTACACCATTGCCTTTCCTGTCTTTTGATAGATATACACGCAGATATCATTTCATTTCTTTAGTTGATGGGCCATCCCTATAAAAGTCTTTTGAGTTCATTTAGTCCATGACCTTGGAATCCTTCTATCATAACAGTCTTTCAGGGAGGAAAAATAGTGTGTGGTCTTGTCACATGTTGAAGTCAGTTCTGATTCCATCAAGGCTGCCCTTGTTTGGTTTCATCATAATTCATTCATCATTAATGTGGTGATTGAAGTGGAGTTGTGTTCGGATCTCGAAATCTAGAGTAGCACAGATGGGCATTGTGAGATGCCCAGTGCACTGATGGGCATATAGCTGCCATAGAAGTGATAATAGTGTTATATAGTTATTAACATCATATAGTTAAATTCATTGTCTGTTCTCATCCAAAATCAAATCCCCTTGAGGCACACACCAGACTTCCCCATCTTCCCGCATTACCCAGCAAGTGCCCATGGGTCCTTGAGCAAAAGCAATCCCATGGATGGATTTGCCTTTGCCTGAGGCAGGAGTAACCCAGACTGTTTTCCCCAGCATATTCATAATGTGCACTACAGGAACTTTATCTCCTACAGTATGTAAAAGTTTTGATTGGGCAGGGCCAGCCCAATTAGCGGACCCTCTGGTGTTGACTAACCTTGTGGCTTTTGTTCAGTGTATATCCCAATGTTTGATGGTACCACTGCCCATTGCTCTCAGTGTAGTCTTTAACAGTCCATTACATCATTCCATCTTTCCAGAGACTGGTGCATGATAGGCAATGTTATATACCCACTCAATGCCATGTTCTTTGACCAAAGGGTCTATGAGGTCGTTTCAAAAATGAGCCCCATTATCTGACTCAATTCATTCTGGAGTACCAGATTGCCATAAGACATGTTTTCCAAGGCCCAGGATAGTGTTCTTGGCAGTGTCATGGGGCACAGGTTACGTTTCCAGCTATCTGGTTCGTTTCCACCACTGCAAGCACATGGTGGTTGCTTTGGTGGGTTTGTGGGAGTGTGATATAGTCAATCTGCCAAGTCTCCCCATATTTATATTTCAGCCATTGTCCTCTATACCACAGAGACTTTTAACTGCTAAGCCTGCTTGACTGCAGTGCATATTTCATGTTCATGGATACCCTGTGTGATAGTGTCCATGGTAAAGTCCACCCCTTGATCACAAGTCCATTGATATGTTGCATCTCTTCCTTGATGGCCTGAGGTGTCGTGGGCCTGCTGAGCTAGAAATTACATCTTGGTGGCCTGATTCACCTGTTAGTCATTCTGATATTCTTCAGTGGCCTGACTCTTGAGTACATAAGCATCTATGTGACTGTCGCGAGTGAATGTTTAAAGGTTGCCTAAAGAATCACTGGCAATGGTATCGGCAAAAACTGGATGGTTAAAGCACACTAAGAAAAAACCAAACAAAAATCCAAAATCAACTCAAATTGAAATAAACCCAAAACTATCTATGTGGAGGCTGGGAAGGGGGTAGACAAAAGGCTATGTGTCTTGCTTTGAAAAGACAGGTGTCTGCTAAGGAAGGCAGGAGCCTTCCTTAAAATGGAAAATGTAAACCCCCTCCTGTTGCCCTTCCCCAGAGGATGAAGAGAAAGACTCTGAGATTTCAAAGAATCAGAAGGCTCCCTTTATTGTAACAATCCATTCCCTTTTATAGGGTCTTTCGCTAACAGCTACTTGATTGGTTAAATGACACAATGCCTCTCTACCACCATTGGTTGAGATAGAGAGAGCATATTTTGAGAACACACACAAGAATAGAACAAACTAAAGTGAAAAANATTAACAGACAATAACTGCCCCACCTCTAACAGATGGCAAATAGAATACACATCCCAGCTAAATCTTTCAACCTAAGACACTATGAAAAGGTAAGGATAAAAGAATACAGAAGACCCTCTTGTTGAGTCACAAGGTTCAGGGTAGATCCCCGTGCTAAACTGAACCAGGATTTGATCAACAGTTTATGCCTAAAGGCCCATCAGCACTTAATGTAAAACTTAATTTATAAGTTAAACAATTTAGTAAAGGATTCATATAGAATTTATTATACCACAACAGTAGCTTACTTACAGGCCTAACTTACAAATCTAATGTGCTTAAGAATCTAGTAGAGCAGCATTCCTAGCATGTTTGCTATAGCATATGCACACTTGCATGCACACAAACCTAGAGATTGTACAAGGTACCTCTGAAATATTCCCCTTAAGTTCAGTGAAATACTCACTTCAGATGCACTTGCATCTTTTCAGCAGGAGAAAGGTTGAGCCTTGAGGAGTGGGGGGTATCAGCCCAGGATCCGTCAGCATTGTTCAGCGATTCTCCCAGTATGGCAACCTTGAGTGTTTGCTGGCTCTGAGAGACCCCACTCAGAGAGGTTGCTGGTCACAGCCCACTGCAGTCCAGGAGAGCTCAAAGGGTCTCACTTTGGACCGCTGTTTATAGAGTTGCAAGAGAGTGGGCTTTAGTCATAGTAATTTCCCATCCTGGTTGCATTTTAGGTTGGTAACTTCCTTTGAAAGTTCTATAACAAAAATATTATTCCACTTGGATCATTATTCAGGCAAGAAAAAAAGTTTCCAAGGCTGTTCCTTAAAAAAATGTGAGCTTGTTAGACAGCCAAAGTTCTTGGGAGCAGTGTTTCTGATAAACTCAAGAGGAGCTTAGTCCAGATGCTGTTCATCAAGGCTGAGGCTTAAGGAGCATTTCTCAGATCATGGTGTGGGCTGAGGTGGGGAGAGGGGGGGGAGATGCACCATCACAGTGGCCTTCACCTGGGCAGCAATATCGTTCCACAATGCAGCAGCCCATATGGGATTACCCCTATGCTGCCAGTTACCCTGCTTTCATTGCTGCAACCACCTCATGGGGATGGGGCATTTGTTACCATCCATGAATCAGTGTAGAGAGAAAGTATTGGCCATTCTTCTCATTCAGCAATGTCTAAAGTCAGCTGGAGAGCTTTCATCTCTGCAAACTGACTCAACACACCTTCACCTCCAGCAGTTTTCACAACTTGTCATAGGGGACTCCATACAGCCGCTGTCTACTTCCCATCTTTTCCCACAATATGCCAGAGCCCATCAGTAAACTAGGACAATTGCTTCCTACTTTGTGGTAATTTCTTATAAAATGGGGTTTCTTCAGCACATGTAGTGGTTTGACCTTGGCTGAGTGCCAGGTGCCCATTAAGCCACTCTATCATTCCCTTTCCCAGTGGGCCAGGGCAGAGAGAATAAGATGGAAAACAACTCATAGGTTGAAATAAGGCAGTTTACTAAAGCAAAGAAAAAAAAACAAGCACAAATTTGTGCATGCATAAGCAAAGGGAAAAGTTATTCTCTACCTCCTATCAGCAAGAGATGTTCAGACACTTCCCAGGAAGCAGGGCTTCAGCATGCATAATGGTTGCTCTGGAAGGCAAACTGTTGAATAACAAATGCCCCCTGTTCCTCCTCTCTCCCTTAGCTTTTATATCTGAGCTGACATCATATGGTATGGAATATCCCTTTGGTTAATTTGGGTCAGCTGGCTTGATTGTGTCCTCTCCCAGGATCTTGTCCTCATGCCTTGAGAAGGCTGACCTAGAACAGAGGCTAGACAGAGTTAAAGAATAAAGTAGGTATTTATTAAAAGGCCTCAATGGAGACACCTTGGGCAGTACAAGGGCCTGGCCAGGGCGACACTCAAGATGAACCCAAAATGGTCACAAAACGGACGACCGGTCATGAAGTCTCACACTTTTATAAGTTTTGCTCCATTAGTATACTGGAGTTAATTGTCCAATTATAGCTTCAGGTTATGAAGTTCCATCTGTTGGAACCCAGGGCACAGGGAATATTTCCCTGCCTGTCCTGACAAGTCCTCATTCCCAGGAAAGGACTGCTTTTAACCTTTGTCCATGGAGAGGACTTCCAAGACTTTGGGATGAAGTGGAATCTATGAGTGTATAAAATAGATGGTAGTATAGTTTATCAGAGGGTGAAAAATTTAGACTTTTGGGTTTTTAGTATGGAGGTAGATGGAGGATTTTGGGCGTTGTCCTGTCTTCTTCTTCTTCTTCATCTACTCCATTTTCTGCAGTGTTGGTGGCAGAGTGATTGGTTGGGTAAAGTCACAATGCAGGTGTTGTGTGTTAGACA
>VWZV01002523.1:21690-32741 GCA_013397155.1 Irena cyanogastra
ATAAATTGTAAAATGAATATGCATGAACCTGTTGTAAAACTCTATGCATATGTACGAGTGAGAGAGATAAAAGGAGTCTCAAGACTCTCAAAGGTGCGCATGTGTTTTTGAGGGAAAACTCCCACACATGCGTCCAGCGCTGTAAAATACATACCGGCTTTACAACCTTGACAAGTTGTGAAGTTTCTTTTTTTCCGCAAATCACAGCTATCAATGCAAAGCACAACAGTGTGAGGGATGCTAAGGAAAAATGAACTCTATCTCAGTCAGACCCAATACCGCACATTATATCCTTCTCTGGTGACATTCCAAAATCTTTGCTTTCTGGACTGTCCATGATCACTTCCAAGATTCCTGGATGACTGGGGTTTCCTATTTGAGCTTTGATCGGTGTGACCCACATACATCATGCAATTTATGTTACATGGAGTATAGAGGAGACCCTTCCTTTGATCATTCAGCCTAGCGCTGGCAGTCGGCATACCAAGACGAGCTGTGCTTCAGTACCGATCACTTCTGAAGTAGCTCAAAACCCTTCAAAAGTTGCCAGTATCTCTTTTTCAGTTGGACTGTATATCAGGCTTTGTATCCTCTGCAACCCTTAGTCCAAAAGCCTGGGGGTTGACCTCAAGTACCAGAGGCCCCAAGTGGGGTCATTCTCCCCAGCTGTAGCGTAGAGCATGTTTTTTTTTTCCTCTCTCCCTGTTTGGACTGGCCTGAGGGCTACTGCATTAACTATCTCCTGTTAAATTTGTTCAAATGCTTTTTGTTGCTCAGGGCCTCATTTGAAATGATTCGTCTTCTGGATCACTTGATAAAGAAGACTTACAATGAGACCGTACTTCAGAATATGCTATCTCCAGAAACTCACAATGCCTAAAAAACCTTGAGTTTCTTTCTTAACAGCAATGTCTCTGTGTTAACTGAATATGTGGATGTAACACCAAGATGGCCACAACCACAGAATCATAGAATCGGATAGGTTGGAAAAGACCTTTGAGATCATCAAGTTCAAACTATGACCTAACACCACCTTGTCAACTAGACCATGGCACTTAGTGCCACATCCAGTCTTTCCTTAAACACCTCCAGGGACAGTGACTCCACCACCTCCCTGGGCAGCTGTCTTGGTTTGAAAAGACAGGTGTCTGCTAAGGAAGGCAGGAGCCTCTCTTGAAACGGAAAATGTAAACCCTGTCTCTCCGAATGATTATAATTTTGAAGTTAAGGGGCTCTCAGGCAAAGATATGGAAGTAGAAATAGCAGTTCTTTATTAGGAAAAATAAAAATAAAAGTGCAGTAATACAAAACAACACTGACAGAATCAGAATATGACCTGACACCCTGTTGGTCAGGGTGTTGGTAGCAGTCCGATTAAATGGTGGCTGCAGTCCTCCTGGAGTGACAGATGTGGTTCTGTTGAGGCAGTGATCCTGTAGAAGGGTGTAGTTTTCCTCTGAAGGTCCAGTGGTGCTGTAGATGGGCTTGGTCTTCCTCTGGGAATCCAGTGGAAAAGAAAGGTGCTCCTCTGGGAATCTAGTGGGAAAATGTCGCTGTGATAGATTGCATGAAATGAGACTCCAACATTCCTTAAGATCAGAAGGCTTAACTTTATTGTAACAAGGCGTCTTTTATACCACCTCTTGCTAACCATTATGTGATTGGCTAAGTGGCACAACGCCTCTCTACCACCATTGGGCTGAGGCAGAAAACAATGTTTTGAGAATGAACAGAAAAGGAAAAGTAAACAAGAGGGATCAACAGCTATTATTTGGAAAATAAGGGAAGTTTACAAAAAACCTTTATCAGTCCATTGCCTGAGAACATGAAATTCTTCACAGAGCTGTCCTTGGAAAGGAAAGCAGCTCTCTCCTGGGAAAACCTAAAGCCTGTTCTGAGATTTCTCTAAGTCACACTGAAAATCCAGCCCACAGGAAAAGGCTGCCTGTGGTGTTCGAATCTTAGATTATATCCAGGTAGGAATGCTTGGCTCCTCCCCCTGGGTGGAGCTTCTCACAATGGGATGATGTAATTTTATCAGTCATGCAGTGAGACTCAATGGCCCATTAACAGAAGATATCTCCCCAGAGGGAGGATGGGTTGTGGAAGAGATAAAGAAAACTGCCCCACCTGGTTTTAAGAGGTGGCCCAATTAATAGAAGATAACTGCCCCACCTCTAACAGATGGCAATAGAATACACCCTCCTGGCCACATCTTGCATTTGCAACCTAAGACAGCCACCCATTCCAGGGCCCAGTCACTCTTTCTCTGAACAACTTTTTTCTAATGTCCAACCTAACCTTCCCCTCGCACTGCTTAAGACTCTGTCCTCTTGTCCTGTCTCTGGTTGCTTGGGAGAAAAGGCCAACCCCCACCTGGCTACAACTTTCTTTCAGGTAGCTCTAGAGAATGATATGGTCTCCCCTGAGCCTCTTCTTCTCCAAGCTGAATAACCCCAGCTCCCTTAGCCGCTCCTCATAGGACTTGTGTTCTAGTCCTTTCACCAGCCTTGCTGCCCTTCTCTGGTCACCCTCCAGGGTCTCGACATCCTTCATAAATTGGGGAACCCAAAACTGGACACAGTACTCAAGGTGTGGCCTCACCAATGTAGAATACAGGAGAAGAATCACTTCTCTAGTCCTGCTTGCCACGCTGTTCCTGATACAGGCCAGGATGCCATTGGCCTTCTTGTCCATGTGGGCACAATGCTGGCTCGTGTTCAGTCAGTATCCCCTGGTCCCTCTCTGCCTGGCTGCTCTCCAGCCAGATCCACAGGTGAGGTGTGAAGAAAGGATTTATTCCATTATTTCGCTGGCAAAACAGGGACCCATACACTGCTAAGCTTATGTCATTTTAGAAGGGGCAAAAATCACTCAGGCTGTTCCCAGTCTCACATATCAAAGGCCTGGCACAAACACACTTTTTCACAAGGCTGTATTTTGCAATCTACAAGCTTTCTATTTCCCTTCCCCCCTTACTTCACAGTAGGCCGAGGCCTGTGAAGAATACTTTTTAGGTCTTTTAAGAGCATTGTTATCTGACTTCTCAAGATAGACAGAAACAACAGTGAATTTTCCCAGCCTTAATATTCTTAGTAACCCCCATCTGCAAGGTCATCTTGAGCACAACTCTTTACCAGTCTTCCTTTTTTAACCCTTTCCTCCCCACAGTCTCTAAAAACTAGTATCTTGTTAATCATATCCATTGGGATCTGATGATGTCCGTCTTACCATGTTATTGCTAAAAACCTGAATCTCTTGTGAAAGTTCTTTGACCTTACTTTGTTTTATGGCAAAACTGTCTTTCAGAATGATTTGGACTATTTTCTTCCCTTTCTCAAGATTTTCTTCTGCTGTATTGCCTCGCACGATGTTATAATCAATGTTTTGCAGATGTTCTGGAGATTCGCCCTGTTTCAGTGCAGTATGGATCAGTCCATGGCAGAAGGTAGGCCTCTGTTTCCACTTCTGGGCAATCAATTCCAGGTGTAGTGGATACCCCTCTGCTGCCAAAGGGATGGAGAAAAGTGCATTAGCAATATCAGTCGTGGCATACCACTTGGCTGCCTTTGACTCCAGCTCATATGGAAATTCCAGCATGTCTGGTATGTCAGTGCTTGGCAGCGGTGTGACTTCATTCAGGCCATGATAATCTACTCTTAGTCTGCATTCTCCATTCGACTTTCACACTGGCTGTATGGGACTATTAAAGGGCAAGCAGGTCCTGCTGATCACTCCTTGGCTCTCCAGTTGATGAATCAGCTTAAGGATAGGAATGACAGAGTCCCAGTTGGTGTGCCACCAGTAAACCATTATGGTAGAGATTGGCACCTATTGTTCTTCAGCTTTCAGCAACCCCACAACAGAAGGGTCCTCCATGAGGCTAGGCAACAGTCAGCTGTTGGGATACTCCTGTCACTCCAGAAATACAAATGGATTCTGCTTCTGTATAGCTGGATGGCATTATGGTACACTGTGCAGTAGATGTGCAGTAAATACACCAGTATCTACCAGAGATCCACAGGCTAAAGATATGTGGATGCAACAGTTTAGTCAGAGAGAGAAACAGATAACTTTCCCAGGCATCGTCCTGGAGACGCTGTGAGAAAGCTCAGTGAAAATAATTAAAACAATTCTTATCTTAATCTCTGCACCTGGTGTTTGTGAACATGGGGAATGTTTGTACGTGATGTTTATGGAAAGATATTTTACAAGAAGGTGTTGATCCTAATTAACCAATGGTGTGAAGGGTGTTGTTTAAGAACCAATCAGATTCTGGGTGAATGATCCTGTCTATAAATATCTGGAGTTTCTAATAAATCTTGCTTCATGCCTTCTGAGCATGGGAGTCAATGTTGCTTTTCTTCAGCCGTTCCTAACTCAGTGGCAACACCTGGTGACCCCTCCGGAAACTGCGGGACAAATGAGACGCTTCAGATCTACCCCATTGGGAGACGCCGTGGCAGCCCTGTCGGTCCTCACAGGATGGACTGGATGCCCTCTGTCCTCCATGTAAGAGAGGTAACAGTGATTTTCCCCGCACCTCCTTCAACGGTCTGTGCTGATAAAAAACGTAGATGGGCAGACAGCTACAGTTCGGCCCTATGTCACTGCAGCTCCAATGAACCTCTGGGGGTGGGATGTATTGGCAGCCTGGGGGATACGGATTGGGACACATTTTTGATTGGGGTCACTGTGCTGAAGGGTGCAAAGTATCCTATGCTGCCTTTACGGTGGCTAGTGAATAGACCCATCTGGGAGAACCAGTGGCCCCTGACAAAAGAAAAATTGGCCACCCTTCGTGAAATGGTTCAGGAACAATTGCAACAGGAACACATTGAGCCTTCTACTAATCTCTGAAATACTCCTGTCTTTGTGATAAAGAAAAAATCTGGGAAATGGAGGCTGTTACAGGACCTCTGAAAAATTAATGCAGTGATGGAAAGTATGGGGGCACTGCAGCCTGATATGCCCTTACCCACCATGCTCCCTACAGGATGGGAAATTTTGATCAATGATTTAAAGGATTGTTTCTTCACAATTCCTTTGCATACTGATAACAAACCGAAGTTCACCTTTACTGTGCCTGCAATTAACAATGCTGAACCTGTGCAGAGATAGCAATGGAAATTTTTGCCGCAGGGCTGCAAGAACAGTCCGACTATTTGTCAGTGGTATGTGGCTCAGTCCCTGTCCGGAGTCCACGAGCAGTTTCCTGACTCATATTGTTATCACTACATGGACGACATCCTGGTGGCAGCATCCACCCAGGATGAGCTGCTGAGGATACAGCCTCAGCTGTTCGCTGCTCTGCATTCTTATGGGCTGCAAGTGGCTCCGGAAAAGGTTCAACAGCATCCTCCTCAGAAATATTTAGGGGTCAAAATTCTGGATCAAACCATTCAGCATCAAGAAGTGCAATTCACAGATTCTATTAAGACTCTGAATGATGCCCAGAAATTGCTGGGTACCATCAGTTGGTTAAGTCCTTATTTAGGGCTAACCACGACACAATTGTCCCCACTGTTTAACATTTCAAAGGGGGACCCTGACCTGAATTCACCTTGGAAATTGACTCCTGAGACACTCTGAGCACTGGAGGAAGTCCAACAAGCTGTTTCTGCTCGTCAAGTTTATGGAGTAGATCCTTCCATTGATATCACCATTTTCATTACCAATCCAGATTTTCATCCTACAGATATCATTGGCCAATGGAGTGACAAATGGTCTGATCCTTTGCACGTTTTGGAATGAGTCTTCCTGCCCCATCAACTGAAAAAAACCAGCACCCATGTTGTTTGAATTGATCGCTCATTTGATAATCAAATCCGTCAATGGTGTTTGCAACTAATGGCAGCTGATACCGCAAAGATTATTCTTCCAATAAAGAGGGAAGACTTTGAATGGAGCTTTGTTAACAGCGCTCCTTTGCAAAGTGCACTGCAAAACTTTTCAGGGCAGATTGCTTATCATCTGCCCAGTCATAAATTACTGCAGTTGGCAAAATCAACCAATCTGTCTTTGTGGCCAAAAAATAGTCGGGTGCCAGTGCAAGGATTCACCGTCTTCACTGATGGCTCAGGAAAAACAGGGAAAGCCATTGTTACTTGCAAAGATGAATCTGGGTGGGAAGTGCTGGAAGGCCATGAATCAGGCTCAGCCCAATTGGTTGAATTAAAGTCTGTTGCCATGGCATTCCAGAAATTTTCTCAGCTGCCTCTGAACTTGGTCACTGATTCTGCGTATGTCACAGACATAACCAAACGTTTGGATTGTTCACTTCTGAAAGAAGGCAATAACACAGTTTTGTTTCAGTTATTGAAAACCTTGTGGTTTGCAATTGAGACCCGAGTTTATTTGTATTACATCTTGCACATTCGGAGTCACACTAATTTACCAGGTTTCATAATAGAAGGTAATGCCAGGGCTGACAGGTTAGCTAAATCTGCGTGGGTAGCGCCTCAGCCTGACAAGATTGTGCAAGCCAAAGCATCACATGATTTTTTCCATCAAAGTGCACATACTCTGCAGAAGCAGTTTCAGTTAACGCCAACTGAGGCTCGTGACGTTGTCAGTTCTTGCGCTGACTGTCATGATCTTGCTGCACCTTTACCAGCGGGGGTGAACCCCAGAGGCCTAAAGGCCTTGCAGCTTTGGCAAACAGATGTCACTCATATTGCCAAATTTGGCCGACTTAAGTATGTGCACGTGTCTATTGACACCTTCTCCTCTGCTATGTGGGCATCTGCTCACACTGGAGAAAAAGGTTGCGACGTGATTGCCCATTGGAGGATGGCTTTTGCGATTCTGGGAATACCTCCTTCTATGAAAACTGATAATGGTCTCGCCTACGTCTCACAGAAGACGCAGCAGTTTTTGCGCTTATGGGGAGTCTCACATAAACTTGGTATTCTGCTTTCTCCAACTGGTCAAGCCATTGTTGAATGCGCTCATGGTACTTTAAAGCGTTCTTGAAAAACAAAAAAGAGGAATGCCTGGAGAAACCCTGCACAGCCGATTGGAAAAAGCTCTATATACAATCAGTCATCTTACAGTGCCACAAAATTCAAACAATCGTGTCATTTTGAATCAGTTTTTCTCGTTGCAGTCTTCAGGTGAGACATACCTGCCTCGAGCGAAAGTCTGGATACGGGACCTAACCACTAATAAGTGGGAGGGCCCGTGTGAGCTTATCACTTGTGGTTGTGGGTATGCATGCGTTTCCACAGATACAGGAGTACGGTGGATACCTGCAAGGTGTGTTCACCTTGACTTGCGACACCAAAAACAGAATGTGGCCAACAGGCAAACTTCGAACAATGATCAAGATGCCGATCATCAATCAGATGTTCCCTCTACGAGTAGGGAATGAGCATTCTGTCTTTTTCTTCATTTCTGGAAAAGGATTGTTGACAAGTTAGACTGCCAGTTCTTTGAGCAGACTAATGATGTTTTGTTACTATATTAGAATTAGTAAGGATTTCTTATAAGAAGGAACAACAAGACTTGATGTTGGTAAAAGGATATGATTGTAAAGAATTTGATGGTATGTGTTGGAGAATCTCCCTGACCATTCTAAGTCAGCGTCTGATTGAGGTTCTGATTGATAACTGTCAAATTACTAAAGAGACCTCTGGAGTTGTGTTTGTTCTCCTTCCTGCAAGGGGCCCCACAGAGGATTACAAACGCCACCTTCTGCTTTAAACAAAAAGGGGGACCTGTGGATGCGGCAGTTTAGTCAGAGAGAAACATATAACTCTCCCAGGCATCATCCTGAGGATGTTGTGAGAAAGCTCAGTGAAAATAATTAAAACAATTCTTATCTTAATCTCTGCACCTGGTATTTCTGATCATGTGGAATGTTTGTACGTGATGTTTATGGAAAGATATTTTACAAGAAGGTGTTGTTCCTAATTAACCAATGGTGTGAAGGATGTTGTTTAAGAACCAATCAGATTCTGGGTGAATGATCCTGTCTATAAATATCTGGAGTTTCTAATAAATCTTGCTTCATGCCTTCTGAGCATGGGAGTCCAATGTTGCTTTTCTTCAGCTGTTCCTGACTCAATGGCGACAAGGATACCCCTGTGGGTCTGATTTTCCAGGCCCTCTGATTCAGAGTCCAGTAAACCCAGTTGTCCCTCTCCTCTACCTGGCCTGAGGCAGGGTTCCTCTAGTACTGGTCATAGGATTCTCCACTTCCTGTAGCTGTAGAATTCCTTTCCATAGGATCAGGAGTAAAATCTGCATTTCTTCCACCCTGCAATTAACATACCCATGCCTCTAGGGTCAAAGTAGATTTTCCATCCCACTTACTCATGTTCTCTCCATGGTCCCACAGGTAAAACCACGGAGTACCCTGTGGTGTGTGCTTTCCATATCCTTCCTCATGAGTGGGAGGACACTTAGTGTTCATGGCTGTGATGCTGATGCATACAGATAGGGAGAGAGTAGAATCTATCCTCTGAGTTGCTGGACCAGTTTCTCCACAGCCGAGACAAAGGAGGAAGAGAGATTGTCATTGTATTCCCAGAGCTGGTGACCCACTTCATACACCATTGGTGGCTCATTGTCACTGTTGTTGCCAGTGGTTTGGCATGCAATATCGGTGCACTTCATATAAATTTCCACCACATGGGTCATTGGACTTTGTCTGGGTCTGCGGGTAACTGCACATTTTTTGAGTCAAAATAAATAATCTCTTGCATGGCTAATTCTCTCAGGAACTGGCTACCTTTCTTTACTGCAATCTACTTGCCTGGATGACATATAACATCTTCCTTTAATGCTTGATAGGAGTTGCTTCCAGAAGCTAAGGACTCCTGTCCTTCTTCCAATCGTCTTGTCAATGCCTTTTTGACTAGAAAGTAATCCCAGCTGTTTGGCTTCTCTATCCTCTAATTCCAAACTGTTAGCCCTGTTATCACCTGTCTGCTCTGATGCTGGGATGATATGTGCACCTGGATGATGCCTGAAATCTTTTAGTATGTCTTGCAGCTCACTCAAGG
Source organism: Irena cyanogastra (assembly GCA_013397155.1). Taxonomy (NCBI): domain Eukaryota; kingdom Metazoa; phylum Chordata; class Aves; order Passeriformes; family Irenidae; genus Irena; species Irena cyanogastra. The sequence continues at coordinate 30,699 of VWZV01002523.1, forward strand.
ATAAGGATTGAGTGGTTACCTCTTGTTCTGGTTCTGCCTCTTCCTCCTGTTCCTGTGATGGCCCTGCTTCATCCTCCTTTACTAAATGACCTGTCTTTCATGTCTATTTCTTCTTGTGTATAGGGGCAACTGGTGCTGGCATGGGTTGGTCCTCTGATTTAGCTACATTACCTATCACTGGGGTCAGACAAGGTGAGCAAAATGCCAGGGTGAGAGAGGGGAATGTGCTTTTTAATTCTGAAAGCTTTCATTCAAGGAAAGCCCTTAGCTTACCTGCATGGAATGTAAGGTATATGCAACCTCTTGAATCAGAGAGAACCAAAAGGTTCAAACTTCAACAACTTAGGAGCTGTTGAAGTAACATCCCTAATAACGACACTGGCCAGTATTGGAGACAAGCAGTCATTTATTTGCCAAGGATGTCTGATGAAACAAAGACTTACAGGATTTTATATATACTGCAACTTTTATCCCCCTTCTGCTGAGTTCAGCCCGCTATTTTGTCAGATACAGGTGTATAATGTTTCTTCTTGCTGTTTTTCTGTGAAGCAGTATTGCCATCTAATGTTCTTTTCTGGTAATTTTGAGGAGGGATTGGGGGGAGATCTCTTACTTCATCGCCATCATCTTTGTCATGCCATCCTCCACATGGCCTTTCAAACCTCACACATGTGCTTTTTCTTCTTGTGTTGTCCCATTTATTATTTTATTGTTCTAATTTCTTATTTAGACATCTAATTAATCTCTAGTTATAAAATAGCTCCAAGGCTCCTCTAGATAAGACAATACTCTTTTGACTGAAACTTCTGGGGTATAGCTGCTTTTCCTTACCACAGGTATAACACATTCATCAGTCTAAGCCTGAGTTACTCCGTTCTTTCCCATGACATCCTTCTTATTTTATTAGAACAAAGTTATCCATTCACTAAAATTAAGAGCAGCTAAAGCAACAAGATTATAAAAACTAAGATAGCAAAGTCACAGAAACAAATTTAACTATTTTCAATACAGTTCCTTATAAAATTCAAGATCATTAAGTTTCTTAGCTAAATACTATATCTCTTTCACTCTCGAGTTGTATCTTCCTTGCTCTGAAATTGAAGACTGAATGTGGTAAGAGAAGAAGACCTCATCACTGGTTTGATCTGTGGAGCAGGAGATTAAGAATGGAGCTGGCTAATGGCAGGACTTGGAGTCAGTCATGAAGGTGTACCTGTTTTTTCCAGACATCTTAAGACCTTGGCTGGAGTAGTTGTCTTTGGGCTTCTGTGCAGATTAATTATGTGTTGCTTTCCACAGTCTGTAGAAATGCACTTCTTCCCTCATACACACACAGCATGCATCTTCAGTGAAGTCTTGTGCCATTCTGAAAATAAGGTCCCTGTGAGGTTATTCTGTCACTATAAAATTGACATTGTAGTGATGCAGCCACTTGCAACTAGTAAATCTGTCAGTTCCAGCTCTAGTTATTCTCCTTTCTGAGGTTCTGTCCTGGTTTTGGCTGTGATAGAGTTAATTTCTTCTCAGTAGCTGGTACAGTGCTGTGTTTTGGATTCAGTATGAGAATAATGTTGATAAACACACGTTTCAGTTGTTGCTAAGTAGTGCTTACCCTGAGTCAAGGACTTTGAAGTGTCTCATGCTCTGCCAGTGACAAACTAGAAGGGAGCACAGCTGGGACAGTTGGCCTGAACTGGTCAAAGGGATATTCCACACCATAGAGCATCATGCCCAGTATATATACTAAGGGGAGTTGCCTGGAAGGGGGGCCGATCAGGGTTCAGGGATAGGGTTTGGCATCAGTCAGCAGGTGGTGAGAAATTGTATTGTGCATAACTTGTTTATTCTTGGGTTTTTCTAATCTTATTAAAAATATTTACTATTATTATCATATTTTAATTTTATTTTAATATTTATTTTAATTTCATTTCAATTATTAAACTGTTCTTATCTCAACCTACAAGTTTTACTTTTGATTCTCTTTCCTGTTCTGCTGGGGTGTGGAGGGTGAGCAAGCAGCTGCATGGTGCTTAGTTGTCAGCT
>VWZV01002528.1:651-46127 GCA_013397155.1 Irena cyanogastra
GGATCTGTTCCCATGATGGCAGTAACTGTATGAAAGGGGCACACAGAGATCAGACATTTCTGGGTCAGTTCTAGGCAGAAATGTGAGGGGCAAACTGTCTGGCACTGGGCCGGCATGGGGTCCCCTTGGTCTCAGGAAAGAGGAAGAAGGAAGGTCAGCAAATGCCTTCTGCCCTGGAACACGTCTCAGTGTGAACTACAGGTGGAAATGTTTCACTTCAGCCATGCATTGTCACCTTGAGAGAATGTGATGAATGCTCTATGTACAGTTGAGAAGGAAAGTGTGCATTACTAGTGTTTTGTCGAGTTTACAGACTGCATAGGGACTATACAGGCCAATGCTGGCTTTTTGTTCTCAGAATTTTTCTTTGGGAGAACTTCTGGATGTTTTGAAAGGCTTTGGGATCTACAAGAGTGAGAGGGTAAGATGGTACATAGAGCTTGAAGGAAAGTGCAGATATCCAGAGAGCTGGATGCAGTTGGAGCTGGATGGGTACTAGTTACATGTTCAGCAGCTGATGGCACAGGAAAGCTTCTAAAAGAAAGGGGCTGTTCTGCAATTGCCTTTTCTTTAAGTGTCTATTAACTCCACAGCCAACAATGAAACGATTCTTCTTCCTCCCCCACTACATGCAGGATCACATTCTGTCAGTCTGCAAGAGCCAGGATGCACAGCAGAGCTCTTCCACGAACTGCTCTCACACGAATGGGGCCGGGCCAGGAAAGCGCTTGCCTTTTTCCTGGGCACTGTCGGCGTTCATGAACACAACCACACGAGGGTGGTGTCGACTCGCAAAAGAAGGACACGCAACGAGCCCAGCTCGAAACAACCCCACGCCTAGAGCCAAGTTGGAAACGTCCCTGCTCTCCAATCAACGGTGTCAGGACAAAAAGATTTCGCTGATCTTCCTCTTCCAAGTGCAAACTCTTCTTTGCACCACGCTCAAACGGCAGCATGGACTCCTTTGCCCTAACAAAGCTTTTCTCTCTCGCAGAGTCCAGCCAGAAACCCAAAAACATCTGGCAAAAACAGAGCTCACAAAAGTGCCAGCTGAGAAAGCTCTTGCTGCCTGCAACTTCAACTGCACCCATCGACCTACCAGCACACACCCTGCTATCAGCACTTTCCTTCTCAGTGCTAAGTACCTTCAGTCTCACAGAGCCAGCATCCAAACAGAACGGCACCAGGGAAGGACCCTATGAGCTACATATTTGGAGCTGGGAGGCTCCATGCCTGGAAATGTTGCCAGTACTGCTATTTGGGGTTTTTTGGTCTTGGCCAAATCTGGGCATTACATTTCTTCCCAGAGCAAGGTAGTTTTCCCTTGATTGTTGGGATTACATGCTGAGTGTCTAAGGGCTGTGTTGTCTTTTTCTCCTGAATGGAAGAATGGGGGAATGGGGATGCTCTCAGCTGTCACAGACATGTGGGAACAGTCCAGTTCCAGTGAGGAATGTGGTGCTCAGTTTGTGGTATGCACCGCGAGATGGTCTTTCCTGTTGTTTATTACTTAGAGCCTGTTGGGAATGTTGGCCTAGATTTAGCAAGAGCCAAATAGCTTGGAGGTTTTTTCTGTCAGAAATCCATACAAGTATTTTGCCTGGCCGTCCCAAGGGGAAGGAACAGCTTTGGAATCGTTGAAGCCACAGGCTGTGGATGCATCCCCTGAAAACCAGTTTACAATTGTTTGTCTGACTCTGTCCCTACCCATGCCTTCCAGGGACCCTCCCGGTGTTCGGGATATTCCCAGGAGAGGATATTACAACACCTGCTTTTTTAGCCAGGAATTTCAAATGCAGTAAGTCGCTCACATTCCATGTGAGCTGTCCCAACAGTGGGATGTGAGAGGGAACACCCCACACTGCTATTTGGCATAATCCAAACTAGAACTGGGGCCGACTGAACATTTTGGAGCACTGAGGCCACAAGTTTGTCTTTGAACAGGATCCCCAGGGAATGCTGAGGCATCCCATGCCTGGTCACTTGGCAGCACATCCCTGATGTGGTGCAAAAAGAGGAAGGGGGAACTTCTGAGTTACTGGGAGGAGGTTTCTGGAATGGATTTGGGATAGGCACTGATCCTGTCACAGAATCATGGAGTGGTTTGGCTTGGAAGGGACCACAAAGACCATCTGGACTTTGTAGTCCCATTCCATGGCAAAGAACCTGTCCAAAACTGCCTCCTTACCCTCATGGACAAAGTGAGTGTCTTCCACAGCACTTGCTTGTGAATGGGAGTGGCTGTAGGGAGCTCTGGCAGAGCACCTAGAAACCAGGTAAAAATAGCAATGGGATGGTTTTTGCTGCTGTTGAATGTAGTTTTCTCTTTTAGGATGTTCCTCTGAGTGATCTTTTGCACAGTAGTTTCTTAGGGTTCATTTGAGGGTAATTCCAATAATTTAAATATAGGTGAAAAACAGTGGAGAAAAAAGGAAACCTCATCCATTTCTAGTAATTCCGAATTTCTTCCACAACATCCTTCTGGAGGAAACCTGGTTAAAGAATAAAGATGGAGAGGAACAAGTGTTCTAAACCCCCTTGGCTCTCTGACAGGGCAAACCTTTCTGTAATCCCATCAGATGTCTCTAAGAAACTGCAGGATCATATTTTACTGCACCATGTCCATGGTGGGATTCTGGAAAACACGAAGGTTGTGTTCCTCTGGAAATGTTCCCAAGGAACCACACTGACCTAATCTCTGACTCCAGCCCACAGGGAGATCTCTTCCCAACATCTCTGGCTGGTCTTGGTATGTGCTGATGGTTCCCATGCTGACACAAAACAGGTTCCTCTGCCCAATACACTGAGAAGTATCCCTGAGGTGCTGCAAAGAAAGGAGCATCTTACAGACACAGAGTCTTGGGATTCAGGGGATAAAAAAGGAGTTTTCAGTCTTTTACATCTTCCAGTCCACCAACTTCAGCCTCAGGGAGACAGGGAGAGTCACAGATTTTACAGATCCTGGTCTCACTTCAGCCTTCCTGCAGGTACAGTCTGACAGGGAGTGGGAAGAAAACAGGTCAGGATGGACAGCCTACTTCCAGAAAATTATCATCATCTACAAATCATTAAGTAGAGCTGTAAGAACTTCCCAAAACGTTCACTTCCCTGTGGACTGAGAGCTCAGAGTGGCACTAAGTTGAAGTACAGGCTGGATCTGCCATGGACAGACTGTGGAAACCCCAGAAGAAAAGCTATTTGGCCAATTCCATAAAATATTCCAAGACTAGGCTCCTGAAATATGACCATCTCTACTCTCACCTGGTGGTGGAAGGATGAGTGATGATCTTTCCTCTGATGGGTTCTTTGGGATCTATAGTGAACTGCAGTGGAAAACAACCAAAATCCAGTTATTTCCCACAACTGGAACAGAAAAGTGGAGAAAAAGGACACAGGTGCACTCTTCCCACTCCTTGGAATCACGCCCGTCCAAACCAACGTAAGAAGAGACTGAAGGACAAAGCCCTGAGGACCAAATTGCTGGGGTTTATAAGAAAATTCGTGAGTTTTATTTTGGCAATAAAGCCCAGTCGATGTTTGCCCTCAGCCAGGTGCAGCACCATCTCCAGGAGCCTGCCCAGGTGCATCTGCCCAGCAGAGAGCTCCCCCTTTTCACAGTAGTCTGTGAGCTACAGGGCACTGGCCACAATCAGCAGCATGTACTTGGGAAAGGGCAGGCAGAGGCTCAGCAGCATTCCCAGGCTTGGCTAATGCCTCCACAGCCTCACCTGTCAGTTAGCATCACCAGGATTTTTAATGCCCTGCCTCAACCTGTTCCCATTCTTCACCACAGAAGAAAACACAGCAAACCCCAAGAAATCTCTGATGGCTGAGGGAAGCCCTGCCCTGTGCCTGAATTCCTTTACTCCATTACAGAAATCCATAGCAAGCTCTCAGCATGTTTCTGCATGACAGCAGAGTAGGTGTACGCCTCCAAAACCATTCAAAAAGAAGCTCTGTGCAAACAGCAGAGGACTTCAATTCTCAGAACTCATTCATCTTTGTTTTCTTTGAACAGGAAAACCACGAAAGGGAAAGGTCTTGATTAAATATATGACATCTGCTCTTTTTAGTTCTTTTTTAGCTTCTCTGTAAGAAGGGATGGTGTGAACATAAACACCATTACTGCAGGATATATACACGACTGAATTTACAAAGATAATATCTTTAACATGACTAATGCTGTACTCTAAAAGCCAGACCAGCTTTCAGGATATGCAGGCTGAGGCTTTGATCCTCAAGGCAAAATACAGCTTCAAACTCATGATACAAGTTTAACTTGCACAAGTTAATCAATTATACCATCAAAGAGGTTTGTACCTGCAACAACAGAGAGGGAAGATTCAGTAAGTCATTAGAGAGAGGAAAGGTGGGTTCAGCAGAACACACAGGAGCTGCTGGTGGTTCAGGAATGGGAAAAATTTTAACAGGGCACAGAACCAGTACATTTATCAACTTTCAGATTTCTGTGCAGCTTAAGAACTGTTCAAGTTTAAACAGTTCTTTATCTGAATTTAATTTTGAAAACTGGTGTTTGTATTTCAGTGAAACATTTCTGTGTCTGGAAGTGTCTCTTCAGTTTCATTCAGCTGGTCTCATAGAAGACATCATTTGACCCTCCAATTTCTGTAATTATAGCAAGACCGTAAAAACTTTTTGATTTAGTAAGGAAACTCCCCAAAAAAAATTATATTTCTACAAATAAATTCCAAAACCATAAATCAAACAAAACTTTAAAGACTTAACTAAAGATAATATAAATAAAAAGAGGGCATGATATAGTGTCCTTCCTTTTCCAAAGTCACAAATTTGCCTGATCCAAAAGGCTGGTATTTCAAAAGGATTAGAAGCATCTCTCCATGCCCAACAGGATGCACATGTTCAGAAGATAAATGTTTAGGAGATCTTTCTAGAGAGACAAAGTTCCGGGAAAAAAACTCATTTATTTCACCTTTTAGTGCACAAGACATAACATTCTGGGATAGGTTCCTATCCCAGCTACCCATTTATCATCGGTTATTTGACAATTAAAAACATTTGTTCCCACTTCTGTGGGGGATGGGAATACCAAGCAATGCAAGGAACCAGCCTCTCCAGATTGTTTTTTTCAGCTCAGATTCAGCAGGAAAATGGAAGTCGTGGATCTCAGAGAGGAGGAAGTGTCTGTATTACAACTACAAATTTATTTCTCTTACTTTTATATGAGAGTAACCACTGATAGTAAAGTTGTGTATAACATTCCTTAGTAGGAGAGGGTTAATGATGTGAGAGCAACTGAACCATGGAGTTTTAAACCTCAACATTAAGCAGCTCTATTATTAAAATTCATATTTATTCCAATCTTGTGCAATGCTCGTGACAGCTCAAACAACTTTGATCTAAAACAAATTCTTACTTTAAATACTGCTGATCCTTCTGAGAAGGCAAATTAAACTGGGCTCACAGAAGGCTGAAACACCCACTGTGTTTCTCACCCAGAGTGAGGCCCCAGTAGAAGAGTCAAGAGAAATTGCATATAAAAGGCAAACACACAACACAAAAGGTGAATTAGTGGCTGCAAATTAGGAATGGTCACTTGTGTCTTTGTGTATATGTCCAGAATGAGGCCATTTAGGGGCACTGACCTTATTAACTGGACAGTTATTAAATTAAAAACTGATTAGGTCAGTTCAAGAGCAAGCCACCAATGTGACACGTCCCAGCATCCTTTGAGTGGGCTCTCGGAGTCATGAACAGTGAAGATGCTTCACTTTATGAACAGCAGTGGATGGTGAGGAGAAGAATGAAATTTCAACGTGGATTTTCATGAAGCTCAGTTTGGGAAACACAGCCTGAGTCTCAAATACCAGTGAGGTAAAAAATGCAGCAAGATTAGAAATGATGAATAAATGATCTGGGTGGTTTTATTTGTATCATGAAAACTTAGGATCAATGAAAAATTGGAAAAATTGGACTGCTGTCTTTGATGTACACAAGAAATGGTAGAGGCAGGGGTGGAGGGATAATCAGCAAATAAGCAAGAACATAAAGTTTTCTGGCACAACTTGGAATTCATCTCAGAACTTCTGGAGGCCAGTTTAATACTCAAAACATCCTTTCCTTTTCTAGATGGCTTTTTCCAATGTGGGTTTATTTATGCAATTAGATGGTAGGATTTGGGAAACATTCTAATACCTGCAGCATTTGATGCCAGGCCAAGTCTACCCAGGCAGCTTAATTTATGGGGGAAGAGTTTGGTTTTGGTTTGGTTCTTCTCTAGACAAGCCCCAATAGAATAGCTTAGAAGGGTCCAAATCTTATTAATTCCCAAAAGCTAAAAGTTATCTCCAAATGAAGTAAAACTTCAGTCCCCAAAATAATGTCACAGGTACCTTTACTATGCTTGGGAAGTCTCTTCCAAATGCATACACTGAAATCCTGGCCCTATGCCTTACAGCTGTTCACATTTTGCTACATAAGAAGCAGTGCACTTGCCAAACTGATTTTCTCAGTAAAATGAGAAAAGGCTGAACCATTTTCCCATTAAAAACATTCACTAGTTTCCCAGATATGTGTGCAGCAGCTTCTTGTGTCTCTGCTAATAAAGTCTTAAGTGTGCTAGAAGCATTTTATTCATTAGAATAGTGCATTTTCAAGTTAAGCTTGCAATTTGAATAACTTCGTAAAATACCTTTTTCTTCTTAAAAAAATAGGTAAATACGGAGGAAACCAACACAGCACCAATGAGAAGATTCTGATCTCAGCTAAGTGCCTCTGTGATGCTGGCCTGTGACTGGAATTTGAAACTGGCAGTAGCATTTGTCATACATGAGGACTGGCAGAAGTAAAATACCAGCTCATTTATGTGCTTTGTTTGCTTTTCCTTAGAAGGCTGAAGACATCTGCCTTTCGTGGTGTAGCTTTCAAAAGGCAGAGAAACAGTACGTGAAAATCCAACATACCCGTCTCCACTGTAAGCACGCCTAATATGTTAAAGTTATTAAAAACATGAGCTCTGCTTTTTTATCTACTGTCACCTGCAGAGATCAGAGCCTATATAAACCTCACAAATTGTCCCAGCTACACAAATGAAACTGCAAATACCTGATCCTGACACCTGTTTCAAACAGGATTTGCAAAGCTGCCTCTCAGCTGAAATGCAGACCCAAGTGAGCTCAGCCATCCATCACTGCTGCAGATGTGCCTGTGCTCCTGGCATAGGAACTGCCCCACACTGAGCTCTGCTCTGCCCAGGGCTGGACTCTCTCTGCCCAGGATGGGAGCTGGTGGGGTACCCCCACGTGTTCCTGCAGCAGTGCCAATGATGACAGAGCAGCGGTGCTTTTTGCTCAGAAATTAATGAATTAAGGTCTAATAGGACAAGATGTGGAATTGGGTGCTATTGCACACAACTGCAGAGCCCAGAGACATTCAGAGGCTTCTGAAGCAATCAGCAGTAGAGCTTTGGGATGTTAAGGCTCTGCAACAAAGGTTTCGTGGGGAAGATGCTTTAGCTTTAAACATCAACACTAAACACCTGATGGCGATGGAAGCATAAACAACTTTTCTTTACTCCTTTCCCCTCTGAATTTACTTGTACTCTAGAGTGGGGCTAAAAAAAGAAAACAAGGCAAACATTCTCCTAAGCTCTGATCCTTTGTTCTCTGCTCCCGCCATAGTACACCTAAATTTGATTTAACATACCTTCAGCAGGGTTCAGCTTTGCTGCAGATGTTTCAAAATGTTTCTATTTTAGACAATGCCTGCAGAACACACTGAGGTCTTCTCTGAAGCAACAGTTGCTACCTCAAGAAAAAAACAGGACCTGGTGGGGCATCCAGACTGGTGTGTATTGTGTATTTCCCATGGCTCTATGTCTACAGAGAACATTTCCCAAGGAGGAAGGAGGTTTTTTGGTGTCTTTTTGAATCAAGCAAACAAAGGGATTTCCACTTCATGATCACCAGAGATTCTTTTGAGACAGACAGGAGTGGATAAAGATCCTACATGCCTTTAAGCATACAGAATAAAAAACACTCAGATTGTAAAGGTTTACAAATGGAAAACCATCACCAAGGAACCAAGAAGTCTGGCTCCCCCTTTGAATGCTGCTCCCAGCTTCAAGGAGACACATTTTTTTGTTCAACTTTCTCACAGCATTCACCTAACTACACTTGCCAGCATGTTTTGCCAAATTAGAGAAACTGCTGCAGAAACCATCTGCTTGACATTGCTTATATATAATAAAGTATGGCTCAATACAATGTGTTGGAAATGTTTGGAGATCTTTACATGGGAACCAAGGGCAGCAGTGCTGACTCAGGCAGATCTCCCGCTGATGTCAGTGGGAACTGCACCTGAATGAGCTCTGCTGGAGCTGATACAGAGCTCGCCGCGCAGAGCCTGCCTCTGACAGGAGGACATATGGTTATAGTTTAACAATACCAATTGTAATGGAGATGAGAAGGAAATTTTATAGCCCTTCTGGCTTGCTGCTCTTTTATAACTATCAAAAACACTTACATGATTTGTACACGTCTGCTCTGTAACAGCTTTTCCCAGCTTCAAGTGAACACTGAGAAACTGCTCCGAAAGTTAGGTCCTACCTCAACAGCAAGGGTTTATCTGTTGATGTAAAATCATGGACACCAGAAAGACTACATATAAAGCCTAAAATAAAACTTCATGATTTCCCTATAGATTGTAGTACATTGTGTCTGGATGAGAACACAGGCATTTCAACACATCTGCAGTGGTTCAATGTGAGGCAGAAATAAAGCCTTTGAAGAACAGACTCTGTCAGCCTAGTGGCAGGACACATGTGACAGCTGCTACATCAAAGGACACTAGCATCTCAAATTTGACTCCAAATGTAGGTGATACAGAATTATGGTTTCAGTAAGTGTAAAAGCTGGGTGTATCACTCAGGTTATAGCATCTGTGAATCGTGATCACCAAAGCAGCACCTCCAGGGGGATCAGTCAATTCCCCAACCTCACATGGCTGCAGAAGACTGAAGAATAGCAATAGGGAAAAAGTAAAGAAGAGAAGCTATGATACATTTTCATGCAAATCTTAACCACAGTTACAACAGAAGGGATTCTGAACCATCAATTATCCCTAGGAAGGGGCCACATTAGAGAACCAAATGCAGAGTAGGTGAAATACTTCCTTTTGCAACCAAGTAATTAGCATGCACCCATCACAGAAGTTGCAATTTGGTTGCAGCTCCCAGGCATGTGCTCTTTTCCTTCAAATACTACCAATAAACTCCTGTGTTTTGCATTACAGAGCCTCTGCTCCCCTCAGTTTACCAGCCATGGGAACACTGGGTGTGAGATTAGCTCAGCTGGTCAGAGCAGGGTATAAAAGGCTGTGGGTTTGACCCCTTATGGGCCATTCACTTGAGAGTCAGACTCAATGATCCTTGTGGGTCCTTCCAACACAGAATATTCTGTGATTCTGAAATTCACTTCCACATCATGTCTAGATAAACTACACTCCTTTTGCTCAGGCACAGGGACACAGTGAAAGCTGAAAACCATCACATGGATTGTCTGTTCTTTCATGTGATGAAAGGCAGAAGTGGCTGGAAGTTGAAAATATGAAGGCAAGGAAGATCTCACTCCAAATCTCAAAGCAGTGCAGATTTGTAGTAAGTGATCACCCTCACTGTCAGTTTTTCCCCAGAGTGGACCTCTGGGTAGGTCCACTAGCATTTAGGTGGCCAGGACAGAAGATTCTGAGAAGTTTCAACTGCTTTGGTTGAAGGAATGTAACAACTTAAGTGTTTGACCTCTGATTTGGGCAAAAGCCAATGCATGGCCACTTTATAAATTATTGCTCAACTCCCTCCCGAAGCAGACAGTAAACAACATCTGCATTCCAGTAAAGGGAGCCTAGAGGATCAATGTGAGGGACACAGCACCCAGGCTGGAGCTCAGTGGCAGGGAGGAGACTCTTCCTGGTCCTCTTTGTGAGGAGATTCTCTGATCACTTGCTTAGCCTCAACGCTTGATTCATCCTTACCTGTACTCCGTGTTTCCTATAAACCCTCTTGGAAGAGAATCCATTTGCACAGGGACAGGGATGGTTAGGAAGAACACTGAAGTATCATTAATACTCTCCATTCTGCAGTCTCATTACAAGGCTTCTGCAGATCAAGAAAAATGTATCAAACAGACTTTGATCCCCAAAAACATGGCCCTAATTCCATACGAAGGTGGGTATCTACCACCCACAGAACCACAGAATGTAATTAGGAAACAGTAAAATAATAAAATAATCAGTTCTGTAGAACTATAATGCCTTGGAAGACACTAAGTGTTAGAAAAAATATTTGAAAGTTAAAATAAGGATGTTTGGTCTAGAGAAATCATCACGGAAGGGGCAACAACTAAAATTCCAACACAACTGTAAAGCAATAAGGTTAATTAACATACAGAGGCACCATTAATTTGTCTTATGATATCCATTCCCACTTTACTGTAACATTAAAAAGCCATTGGTCTGGGTCAAGTGAAGAACAGTTGTGTTCCTGCAGTTATTCAAAGGAACATGAAGTCTGTAGACACACACAGCAGAACACTAATTTTACCTAACATGGACTTCAGTGGTGGAAATACAAGGTCTATCAGAATTGCCATTCCTGAACAGCTGCTTACCTTGCTTATGACAGATCACTTGACACACCTTTGTTCTGCCTTTTGTGTGAACTATTTTACTTTTATCGCTCCTTCTTCAATGTACCTACTGAGACAAAAGGTTTACATGAAATAAAGCAAGGAGGAAAAGTTAGAAATGTGGATCACTGCTGTGGTTTCTTCCCCTTTGTAAGATTAAGGGAAGGAATGCAGTATGTACCTCTCACCTTAAATGAAAGCAAGTGCAAAATAATTCAATGCTGAAGTTTACAGTTAAACCCAGACAATCAAATATTAGCAATTTAACTTATGACATCCTTGTGTTACATTGCCCTTGCTGCTTCCACTCTTGCTTGTGTTTTTGTATCTCACATTTCTCTTTTCCAGCTGGAACTGTAATTCTGTTCCCAGGGGTGACTGAGAGCAGGGCAGCCATCTGTGGGTCAGTGGTTTTGCCTGGATCATCAGTGCACAACAGTCAATCTCTAACCTGCCTCAAAAGCACCAAGTCCCAAAGTGCAGCTTGGCACAGCAGTGAGGTTTTGTTCAGAGGAATCTGACCAGAATGGTGCTGAAAGGAAGAGCATGGCCACACTCAGGGTGAATGGGATAGGCCACTGCCTGCCATGTCTCACACACGGGAGGCCAGAGCAGCAATCCCACAGAAGAACCAAACAAACATTTGCAAAGCTGCACAAGGAGCTGAACTTCAGCTCTGGGCTATGAGCAGTTTTAACACTTCATCAAAGGAGATGGGAGTTTTCCTTTGCACAGTAGACTTTATTAGAAATTTTCTCCTTATTCATCAGTAAATTCACATTAAAATATGCTGAAGGCAGCTCAGTCTAAACATTTGACATTCTGCCCTAACAACAACTTCCAGTTTAAAAACTAGATAACTGATTCAGGCAGATAACTTGAAAAATGTAAGAAACACAAACAGAAAGCAGCATCTTAAAAAAAATGGGATGAGCCTGAAAAACTGATACATTTCAGATGGAGCTGGGGAAAAAACCAGAATCAGTCATCCCAAGATGGGAAACAGTTAAATGAGAACTCCAGACGCTTAACAGATAAATAAACATTTCAACCACACATACATTAAAAAGAAAACAAAGTACTTAGAGTTCATACCACATACAAATTATAGATTCGTTTTTTTTAAAAAAAGTGACAGGCTTCCTAAAATATGAATATCCTAAATTCTTGGGACAATGAACACTTTGTTATAAACTGCAGAGCTTTGGAGGGACTAGATTTGGTCTTGAAAACAATTAACTGCACCTTACTGTTACCAAGTCCAGAAACTGATCTGACACATAAACTGCTTCTTTCCTCTCATGTTTTTAAACCACATTCTCTTCTTCTAGACAATAATCTGCTTTTTTTAAACATTAGAGCTTTTAGATATTATAGGCCTAATTATATTGAGGACTGAACATGCAGAACTCTCAACAACTCTGCATACCAATGTTTAAATATTTTTCAGAAGTTACTGCCAAGACTTTTCCTTTGCTAATTTATTTTTATTTATTGGAGTAAAGTGTAGGAGAGAGAAAGAAAAACAAAAATCATAATATTGAAAAATGCTCTGTCTGCAGGACAATTAATCTTGCAGGTCAGATTTTCTATTGGCATTTACCAGAAGCAACAAATATAAACCAATCAGTGTATGAGAGATGAGAATTATAGCCTTCAAGACTGTAAACACAAAAGGCAACACAGGAACCTTAATCAAATCAATGTCTTCACATTCTTTAGTAGTCCCCCACAGTGATCTGCTTTCACTGGTTCAGAAAAAAATACATATATTAAAAATTAAATAACACTTCAGTGTCCATCACAAAGATTTAAATTTCACTGTAAACAATTTTCTGCCATTTGCATTGATGAAGTCCAATGTGAGGCCAGAGGGTTCTAGATGTCTTATTGGTACTGTAAGTAATTTTTCAGAGACAGAGGCAAAGGTAGAATTTCTATGTCATGCAGGCGGTCTCTGCCCAGAGCAAAACGAATTGATCTTCGGCACAAGTCCATTAAAGGCAGGGGTTCCGCTGGAAAAACAGGAGAAAGAAAAGAAAAGAAAGAGTTAATTTTTCAGCATCTCCATTTACAGACAGTGTTTTGTTTATTAATAGAGATCCTGTATTCTATTGACCAGTCATAAAGATAGTAATGGTATTGGGAAAACCTTTGTATCTTGAGGCAATTAAGATAATCAATAGAAGCCAAGGAAGAATTTTCTACATTTCACCCATAGTAAGGGGCTGCAAAGTTTCACACTGAGCTTCTTTATCTGCAAGGTTTAAAACAGTAATGCCAAACCACTCTTCAGGCCACTCTACCAAGCTCTAGAAGTTGCTACATTTCCAGATCTCAAACAAGACAGGGAATTTCTACTGTGTTTATAGCACAACATTCATCATGTTGTGTTAACATGAACTACACTGGCAACTTCTGACCTGAACATCCCAGCTCCTTCTGCATCTTAGGAACTGGAAACGGCACTTACGTGTAACCAAACTTCTCAGCCAGCAGTGCTTTTCCTGCAATACTCTCTTAGCCTTTCTTTCTAAGAACTCCCTTGGAAGAAAATACTAAACAAAACATCCTCCAAAATCTAGAGGAAACGTAACCTTTTCCTCTGTGAATAAATTAGTGGAGGAGGATTTGGCTGACTGGAAGGAAGAGTGTGTGTTCCCATATGTATGCACACAAACACCCCCGAAATACATAAACAACATCTTCAGATGTCTCAAGTTTAATTTAATCCAAGTGAATTAAGTATCTGCCAGAAATGCCTTGCTGATAGCACTTAAGACTGGAGACCCAAACACTGATCCCCAGCATCTCTAACCATCTCACAGAATTGCAGGAACATCATAAATGTCCACCTCATAGTAGCAAGAATCCTCTCTGTGACTGCAGTGCTGGCAATGGAAATCCTCTGGCCACAGGAGCTGGAATAAAGCTGTGAAGTCTTGTACCAGTTACTGCTATCTTTATGAATTCCAACCAGACGGATTTTGTTGCACATGCTGGCTTAAAAGGGTAAGAACTTAAAAGATTAAAGGAAACTTTTCTTCTTTACATGATAAAAGAGTAGCAGCCTTAAAAACCTTACTAGCACTTTCAAATGGAGGGGAAAAAAAAGTGTTGTGCCTATATTGCAGTGATAACATTTTATAAACTTGACAGATTTCTTACAAGTGCTCCACATTGTACAACACTCAGTGGTTTCATCAAGATCTACTCTATGTGCCACGTGCAGATTTACACACTGCCTAGTGGAAGGTGTCCCCTCATGGCAGGGGGGTGGAACCAGATGACCTTTAAGGTCCCCTTTAACCCAAACCATTCCATGACTTTATTCTATAATTCTGTGTTAATCTATCAATCTGTTAGCTGATACTTTTAAAGCTACTTGGGGAAAAAAAAATCATTACGAAGCACAAAATTCCCAGTTAAGGACTGGTTTAATACGCCAGAATTGTCTGCTCTGGTGACACACCACCGACTTAATGGATTTTCCATCATTTATCCCAGCATCACATTTGATTTGTGTTGTCCACAGTTCACTATGATATTTCCCCAAAGTGGCTGCAAAAAAGCTGAGAAAGCATTCTGAAAGACTAAAAAGCTTTTTTAGCTTATAACCACTTCAGTGACTCGATATGGAGTCTACTTCTTGACAATATACCCCATTGATAATTTTACCTATTAAAAATTACAAAATAAGTGCCCTCATATTCCATTATTAAAGCAACATTTTCTCTGCATAGGTGAACTTAGTTTTCATTTTTTCCACAGCAGAATTATGGATGTTAAACCTTAAGGGATGAAGCTGTGAAATTCATTAACCAGGATTAATAAGCAGGAACAAAAATAGCTCATGGGTTCTGGGACACAGAATACAAAACATCTTACAAGCCTTACACCATAAACAACAATTTTCTGAGTATCTTCCCACAATCTCTGAGGTCCCATTAGGAAGATATAAAATGAGGACTAGGAGTGTTTAAAGCCATTAACTGACCATGTGGTCTCTTTTTTTTTCCTAGACAAAGGAATATGTAAAATGCAACCATCTGTGCAGCCAGGCACAGTGTTAATCCCAAACTTCAAAACACAATTTAAGGAAAGGTTAAATTATTTTTCAAGCTTGAAATGCTAAATGAATGTCTCCTGTCTCACTTCTACAGGGAATTTTCAAATGCTGAAGAAAATGCCCTCAAGTGTTAGCAACAGCTGCTAAATTGCAGATACTAAATGTGTTTTTGCAACTTGAAAATTGAACTATATTCTTTTTATTCTACCCGACAGCAGTTCAAACCTACAATAAATTCAGAACACATTAGTCCTGCAATACTAAATAAAAATTATTTTTCTGGGGCGCTGGTAAGAACTTGAGAAAAAATGGTAATAATAGCATTTTCAATTAAAAGTGTATGTAACTATGCATAGTCCTAAGTGAATAAAAATTCAATTCAGAATAATCTTAGTTTTGAAATCATTTATGGGACAAAGGTAGAACTCTAAAATTAAAGGCTGATCATTTTCAGGTAGTCTAACTTGACAGAACCACTATTAACCACTTGGTGTGTACTTTAATGCTGGCACGCCCCTTTCACCACATCTCACCTTTCACTGCGTATTTCACAGAGCAGGAATAAAAGTACCACGAGTAACTCAGCCCTTCCAGAGGGGAAAGGACTGCTTCAGCCTGAGGGTGTTGCCATGCCAGCTGAAACACACACAGACTCAGTGCACCCTAAACAATCCACAGCACATTCAAATGTTCAAATCATATTTCCAAAATGCTGTTTTCATTTGAGATCATAGAAATACTGCTGAGAGGAGTCTAATAATGCAAAACATGGGAAGATGAATACTCTGAAGACACATCATCAGCTTTAACATGGTTACAGAAAAAGCCTTTCACACCTTTAAATATTTACCTTTGAAAAACTTTTAAATTCAGGGATATTAACTGTTTGTCACAACATCCCACTAATTCTAACGCATATCAGGTGTACCAAGAGTTGTATTTTTAATACAACCCCCAGTGGATTGGAACTGGAACTTTCAAGGCCCCCAGAAGAACCAGAAATAACCATTTTTCCTAAGTTATGTGAGCTCTAGTAAAGTCCTTGCCATTAGAAAAAAAGAGGAAAGAATTGTTGAGCTGGAATGCAAAATTGCAAAGAAAACATGATTCACAAGAATGGCTCTTTGTACTAAATTCCCAACCAGGCTAAGAAATCCAAGGTGAGGCACTCCAGGGCAGGGGAGCAAGCTTTGCACAGGAAACCCAGTGCTTCCTCTGGGCTGCAGCAGCAGCCAGAGAGAAACTGCAGCTTTTGGGCAACCCAGCTCCACACCTGGGCCAGCTGCAGCCACCTTCCTGAGCACTGTACCTGATCACCTTCTCTTCTCAGAGTTTACTCTGACACCTCTTCACCCAAACGTAGCTCCTCATATCTGCCACACTGCAGAAAATTATTTTTCAGGAAAAGAAAAAATGAATTTAAAAAATACTGCTTGATTGACATGTCAGAGTTTAATGTCCCCTTTTGGTACCTGTAGTTTAAAAAAGGCCCATTTGCAAACCTTCCTTTCCATGCACTACAGTCACACCCAGGGGGACACGTTGGCAGCACAACCACAGCCACTGCTCTTACCCAGAGCTGCATTTCACCAAGAGGGCCACAATATAGCTTAAATAGCTATTTAACTTAATAGCTAATAACTTAAAAATCGCTTAAATATATACTTGGATAATTACATTAATTAAAATAGCTATTGAGTAACTATTCAGCTATGAATAGCACAAAATAACTGTTATTATAAGTACAGATATAGTCATTCTAATGGTGTCACTGCTGGGTTAAGGATAAAAGGCAAAGAAACGTTTGTAACCAGACAAACCCTGTGCTTGTGAGCATTCCTCCAGTGCACATACATTTTTGAGAGCAATTTGCACATCATTACCAGCTGAAAAGTTCATTTAGTTTTGGCAACCTGTAGTTATTTAACAATCTAGCACTCCAGCAAGGCTGCCTCCTCTCTGCAAACAGGCTTTTGTAGTTGAGATAAAGTCTCGAGCAGCTGATAACACTAAATGTTATTAACTGCAATATTACATACGGCACACACTAAAGAGCAGCTCTTAGCAGAAAACACTTATTTGCCAAATGACAATACTATTTTTAAAAATAAATTTGTAAAGCTCTAACAGCACCTCATGCTCATGGCTTTCATTAATCTACGAAAAACATATTTTTATCTCATGTTATGAAAGCAGAGATGACTGGGAGAGGGAGCCACAATCAGCAAAATTAAAGCTGGGTGAAAGACAAAGGAAGTTTTCATAAGAACTGATGTCACTAGAACTTAAGATTTTTTTTTCGTTATTTTATAAACATACCTAAGACACCAAGCTACCTTCTATTTTGATAGTTTTTACCTTAAACTTATTAAAAAGTACTTATATTCAGCAATCCATGTTAATGTTTCCAACTGCTGAAAGGCAGTTTTAAAGTCAGATCTAAAAAACCCAAACAAAATCAAAAACAAAAACAAAAACCAGTGTTAGGAGACAGAGATACGATTGCAGACCATTAAGTAAGGACTGGAGAGATGTCCTTCACTAACTTTGCTTTTCTCAAAAGGGATGAGCCAGCTCATTAGGGAGCTGAAGACACAAAGCCTCCAGAAAGGGAATGTAAAGGCTTGCAGAAGTGCTGCATGCCTGGTGCACACAGGAAAGTAGGAAAAAGCGGGATGCCACTGCTCAGATCCTAATGCCACTGTTTGTGTCCTACCTGGTGGCATGGTTTGACACTGGCCAAACGCCAGGCACCCACAAAAGCCATTTGCTCACCCTCTTCTGCTACAGCTGAGCAGAGGAGAGGGGAAAAAAATTAATGAAGGGCTCATGAGTTAAGGACTGGGAAAGAAAGCACTCGAAGGGCAAAACAGGTTCAAATTTAAAGGTATAAGGTAAATTCATTATTAACAGAGTCAGAGGAGGATCATGAGAAGTAAAATAAGCTTTTAAAACACCTTTTCCCCTCCTCAGCCCCTTTTCCACTGACAGTGCAGGGGGACAGGGCATGGGGTTTTGGTCAGTTCTGTTGGCTCAGGGAGAGGAGTCCTTCTTCTGCTATGCTGTTGATGCCAAGATGATTTTTTGCCCTTTATACACCTTTTGTATAACTTTTATGTATCTTCAGTATTCTTAGCATGCATACTTGTAATTCCTTAAGTCTGACAACTTAGCATAGTCCTAGTATTTTTATTAGACCAGGAAACCAAACATCCTAAAGGCCTCGCAGTAAGAGGCTGGAAAATCCTACACTATCTTGGGAAACCAAGGTCCTGTCTAGAATGTGTCCTGTAAATTAAGATTTAGTTAAACCTGTCCTGTAAACGAAGATTCTGCCCATCCAGGGGGCATCCCTCAGAGGAGAGAATATCCCACCACTCATCCAGGGCTCCCCTTGGGCCTGGTGGGATTTCCACACCCAGAAAGCAGGAAGGGAAAGCTTCTCCACGGCTTGCCAGCACTCAGCTAATGTCTCCCTGCTCTGAGGACAATCCTCTGTCCCCTACCAGGCTACCCGAGTGCCCAGCGAGTGCTCCCTGTACAGAGTGCTTCTGTTAAATTCTTTTTCCTCAATTTTCACCCCTCCTCCAGTTATTACGACACCTGCTAAGAGGTAACGGGGCCTAAGTGCTTCCATTAGGGTGATTTAGAGTATGCAGAAATTTATAACTACCATTTAATTATCACACACAATAAGCACACAAATATATGTAAACCAGGAGTTTTCCTTCCAACCTTTGTGTCAAAGCCTAATTATTGTTTTAATTTTACACAGTACAGGCCAAATTCTTTCCAACGCATAAAAGGGTACATAAATACACCCCTTGTGACATATTTATGGCTTCCCTGATGCAACTGATGGAAAATTTGAGTTGTGTTCCTCAAATGGCACAATCTAGAGAAAGGAAATTGCAAATAATATATTAAAGAACACAGGCTATGACCAGCCATAAAAAATGCTAATAAATCTCCTAACAGCAATGGGAACTCGGACAAAGGATAACACTTATCTGTCTTCCCCACAGATGTCTTTAAGCTCTGCAGCCTAAACCAGTGAAGCACCTTAGAAATCACATTTAAATCACGGGCCAGGCGATCCAGAGCCATCACCGCTCTGAAGAACGCTGCAGTTCCAAAGGGCACAGCGTGATTTTCAGGAGAGCACTGTCACTTTTCCCTAAGTCACAGCTTTATCCTCCCACCCAGGCAGGTGGCAGATGGGGAGATTTGGCGTTATCAGGCACGGCTGATAAGGAGACACTGTCTCCAGCAGCTGTCTGCCAGCACAAATAAAGCTTTGTGCTGTCCACACCCGCCCTTGCTTTTAGCAGGCACGCTGGGGAAGGTGAAATACATAAAACAACACAAACACCGCCCTGTATTTGAGCTCACCCGCATCCCGCAAAAATTCCGCACTTGAAATTTAATATGTTAAAGGGAGAAAGGAAGGCAAGAAAGCTTGAACAGAGGGAAGGACTCAAGGGCAACCCTTCACCCCCCATCCTCCTCTGCATACCTTGGGCTGGGAAGGGAGAATTGGTTTACAGGTTTAAGTGTTAAATGCAGTTAAGGGCAGTTCAAAACTTGAATCAAGCAGCATTTAGCAGAATGAAGCTGAAAAAGCAGCAGCAAACAAGGAGATATTCTGCAACATCATTTGTTTCAAGTTAATGCTCTCCAGCTGTGCTTTCTTGAGAGGAAAATGGTTGAAAAGCAGAACAGAATGAAAACAACCAAAACCAGTGGCTGTTCCATACAAGCAGAGATGTTATAAAAGAAAGGCCTTATAAAATCAAGCCTCGCTCTGCTATATTAGCAGCTAGCCTCTAACTTCTAAGTGCAGCTAGCCAACTTCCCATGTGAAAAATCGTAAGAGTGAAAGCAGTTAACACAACAAGCTATTCTAGTAAGAGAAACGTTTACACCTGTAATAACAAAAGATCTGTCCCATGAGAATCTACAAAAGAAAAATGTAAACATCTGAGTAAAACAAAAAGTCTTAGCATGTACACACAAAACACCTTTTAACCAATGAATTAAGTGGCATGAAAACTACTAGCCAATCAAACACCAAGTCTGTAAAAACTATATAAAAATAAAGTTATGTAGAAAATATTATTTTTTATTCACATAAAGAAACTGAGTCCCGTCTGCTTATTACTGCAACAAGTGGCCCCTTGCTATGGGTTGGATAAAGAATCTGTCCTTTAGGCACAAATACACAGCTCCATGCAATGTCTTTTTTACAATTCAGAGTCTGTAATCTCCTGGGAGGTAGACACACAAGACTGAGACAACTGATCCTGACTCAGGAACACCAGAGCCTAAATTCAATTAATTCAACACAGGCTTAAAATTCCCTCCTAAAGATTTTAATTTAGTAGGCTTAAGCATAAGCCTAAACAATTTTTTAATCATATTGGTTATAGGAGTGTTCTTAGAAAAGTAATTTGTCTGTGTACATTTGTAGGAAACCTGTATTTATAGTCATACACCTCTATACCTGCAGCAACCCCTCCGAGAAGCTCCTCGTGGTCTCTAATAGTTCTTACTCTCTAGGTAGGTTTATGATCCACCCAAAAAAGGGCCCTGATCCACCACATTTCATATGAAGAACAGGCACAGCACAAAGTCTGGCCCAGGCCAAATCTACATGCGCACCTTACTGTGGAAACTCACCTGAAAATCTTCTTTTTCTGAATTACAACTGCTAATTTAAACATACCCATGCATCGTAATAACCCAATTTCCACCACCAAAATCAAGGGTATAACTCGTATTTTAAAACTTTTTACTACACTATTTCTACAATTTAGATTACTAAATTGTCCCGCTCTATCTGATTCAAAACCTGCAAAACAGTCAGATAATAAGGAATTTTGACAGCAAACAAGTGGCTTTTGAAAAAATGCAGCAAAGCTGTGTAATAAACTTATTTTGCCATATCTTGATAAATTTGCATGGTGACAAAGAGCAAAACCAGAGGCCACTTCTCTTCTGAAAGAGAAAGGACACAAATTCATTCCCTATGTGCATCAGGAAAACGAAAATAAGGAGGATGGGCTGGAAAAATTTCCTTTCTCGCCTTGATTTGTTTGCTCTTCTCCTCCCCTCAGATACCTCCACATCTCAAGCTTTGTTCTTGAACACAGTGTGAAGGTAAATTGGGACAGTTGTTTCAGTGATGATTTAAATGTTCTGTAGTAGCAAAGACACCAAAAATTAATAGACACTCTTTAAAACCAACAAAAAAAGCCATGTGCTTGACATCAGAGATGAGCCTAAGCTACAACCACAGGCTCCTTGGCTCCTCCCTGATCAAACTTCCCCAAATTTACCACATTGAGAATGAAGATTTGGCTCAGGTTAATCTGTAATGTATATTTTATAGCTCTTAATCTCAGAAATACATTTATCACCATTAAATTCAGCTTGTGTGCCAGCCCATAAAGAGGGGAGTTAAAATGTATCAAGGTGAGAGAAGATTAAAGCTTCGATGAGAATTTCACAGAGTAGATGCACTGCAGTTCAAAGACAATGTTGTTCAGGGGTTATGGACAGATTTATAGAAAATGTAATAACAGAAAAAGTTGAAGGAAAGTTCAGGATTCAAGGACAAACTGCTGCAGACAACGACTGAACAGGCACCCACACACTGCAAGGAACAGCCTGACTGAAATGTTCCCTGCAGCCTGAAACAATTCCCTGCATTTCATCTCTTCCTGAGATGTGCTTCATAAATGGGCATATAAAATAGCATGCATAGGTACACACCTATAACTGCCTTTATGGCTGTGAACAAGTCCTTATTGCTCAGGAAAAGGGGGCAAGAAGTCGAAGATATTTTTTGTGAACCTCTTCCAATTCCTTTAATTCATTTACACATTTCTGCCTTCATAGCGTGACAGGAGATGAGGAGATTTCTTGGTGGGAAACCTAATCATACTGATTAAAATATCCTAAAATTCAAACTTGTAAGTTTTCACAGCTGTCCTTAAACACATTTTTTATTTTGGGTTAGCTAATCAAGGATGAGAGGGGGAGAGGGAAAAGGGAAGAGAATGAATGAGAAGCATGCAAAGAACCAAAATGTTGGCACCATGTGCTGAACCCAGTGGGTCCCTGGCTGCCTGATTGCCCCCTCTGCCCTTCTCCCCTTGGCCTATTTTTTACTTGTTACATTCTGTGTGACATATTCATTGTGTGGGACAGTGAAGTACTCCCTGTCATCTTCTCTTGTACTGTGCCCAGCCTGCTGGAGCCTCACCACAATTTCTCCACACTACCACACTGAAATAACACACCCTCATTCGACATTTCCACTGCTTACAACTCCCATTCTCAGCTGGAACCTCTCACAAGTTTTCTGTATGCCTGTTTAGCATGACACCAAAGTTGTTTACCCTAGTTAGCAATTAAATTCATTCAAAGCATCTTTGGCATCACACTACAGCTTCCTTTAAAGTTTCACCATATTGACAGGGTAACAGAACTGATGACTCACCTATTTATATTACTAAAGATTGTGATGAGCTGTTTAAGACAATATTTGACTACATTCCTCATATCATTGTTATATGACATTTTCTCAACTACTTCAATTTAAATTACCCAGAGGCTCCAACATATGCAGATTTTCTCAAACCAAGCGAAAAAATTACAGCAGCATGTCATTTAAATGTTAATGCAGTTGTATACAAGCTAATGATCTCTAGTGGAGATTTACAAACAATAGACCTGACTCATCACTTTATTATTCTAGTTTTGGTATTAACAGAATTACATTGGAATAAATCTGGAGGCATGAAGTTGCAATTAAGCTCAATATAATGAATTTGATCCCATTAGTTTAGTACCATTTATATTTTGGACTTGTTGAAAGTGATTTTTTTTTTTATTAAGTACCATAATCTTCACCAGCAGAAAATGGGTACTGGAGATGATCTGGATTATTTTCATACTGCATTTAGGATTCATCATTGTTCCTGGCATGCAAACACAGCTGATGCTCTCTGAACGCATTTCTAAAGCATTCAGCTTGAACACAAATGCACTCTCAGCACAGATAGAGCACACAGGGCTGCCTCCACTCACCATTGTGCACCTCTTTTCAATCACAAACTCTGGTTACCACCTTTCAACGCTGGCAAAGCTCAGTCTGAAATGTCACACCCCTTTGCCCCACCTACAATCAGCACTCCTGCCAGGTCATCTTACAAACCCATTTTCTGAGAAATATGAGTGTGGAAAGAAGCTTTCCATATTATGCACTC
Source organism: Irena cyanogastra (assembly GCA_013397155.1). Classification (NCBI taxonomy): domain Eukaryota; kingdom Metazoa; phylum Chordata; class Aves; order Passeriformes; family Irenidae; genus Irena; species Irena cyanogastra. The sequence continues at coordinate 23,655 of VWZV01002528.1, forward strand.
TACAGCCACTCTATGAGATGTGTTAGCACCCCCCAAGCCTCTGAAGCACCAGAACAAACCCAGTGATAGGATGGGAGCAATGAGAGGGTAGGTGGGCTACAGAGTGGTTTGAAGTGACTGAAGTGACTTTTCTTGTTCCTAAGAATGTGGGGTAGGGGGATGCAACATCAAGACAAACATTAAAACTCACAGAAACACCCCCTGGAATTTCACACAGGATTCCTAGAATCTGATAGGTAACTCAAGTTTTGCTCACACTGAATTTCTTCACCTCTAGGGCAGCATCACTGAGCAAAACTTCCCTGTACTTGGTTTTTCTGGATACATGGACAACAGGAGTCCCCTCTGAGCTGTCTTCTCTGGCCAGAACAGCTGAAAGGGGGGGTGGCAGCCGGGATGCACCTGGTGCCATTCTCCAAACATCCATCAGCCTACTCCTGACAACACTGCTTAATGTATTTTGAGAACTAGGCCTGCAGGGTGATAGCACTCATGACTTCTCTGTCCTCTGCAGCCCACCAGATCCAGCCAACACATTTCCTTTGAACCTCCCAAACTCTGCACAGCAACCCTCTCCCGGGGGTGCTGACTTGTTGTTGTTGGGGAGGGCAGCAAGGAATGACCAGGGGGACATGAACCCTGCCCTCTCCTCCTCACACACCTCCAGCTTCACACTTGGTCCTTCTGTCCCTGCTCTGGCTTTAGGACCACCACCTGCACAGGATCCCACAGGTGTAAGACCAGGAGGAGAAGAGGAGAAAGCCAGCAACAGCTGAACCCCTGAGTGCTGTGGCTGTGCTCTGGGTCTGGCTTTATTGCTTCTCACTGATTCATTATCAAGCACGCCCTGCCCATAAACAGCCTGTTCCAGCTCACTCTGCCCCAGCTGCCAGCTGGCAGCAGTTGCACAGGTGTAAATGGAAGCATCATTTGGCCTGCAGGAAAGCTGTTATGAACAAAGATTTATCTAGAATTTCAGGTCCCAAAGTCAATCTGTGAGGCTGGCAATTAAAAAAGGCATCTGGGAACAAAAAAGCAAAGCTGAGCAATTCACCCACCTCTTTCATGTACTTGCACACCTGATTTCTTTAGGAAAGGGAATCTCATCCACCCACTAATACAGCCGATAGCAAATAAAAAATTAAAATGAAAGAAACTGAATACGTACAAAAAACCTTATCACAGTTTCTACATGTTTGTGTTTTCAGATTCCTGAAGACATTCAGGCAGGAGCTCGAGGCACCCAGCACTCAGTGTGTGACTAATCTAATAGAAAAAACTCCATTTCTAGAATTCTACAGCCTGAGGTGATGAGCAATAATTTCTTAATACAAAACAAACTGTTTTCAGCATGGTTTTAGCTCCAATAGGGTCTACTTCCTGATCTGGGCATTGGTAAATATGCAGATAACAGTTTTCTACAGTAAGTGAGTTTATGCAAGCCCCCACTGAGGTCCCACAATAAATGACTTGGTTCACTACAGTGCCAAGCAGACAGCACAGCTTACTGAACACAACAAGGCTATTTCCAGCCCCTACAACAGAGATGGGTTTTTTGGTAATTTTTGGGGTGTTTGACATTTTATTTACAGTTTGAGATATCAATTTTGAACTTACACCGTAAGTTCTTCAGTGGGAATAACAGTAGGGACTTCTGTTTTAGTTTTTTTCAGGTACTGGAGTATTAATTTGATGCTAAATTTCCACTATGTTTTACAAGATTCTGGACAGACTCCTTAACTATTAGCCTCATATTTTGAAGACTAATTTTTAGGGTTTTATTAATGAGATAAAACCAAAAAAGGTGAGAGACAAATATCAATCTCATTTTAAGCCTGTGTGGCAGATACAAACATATATATAATTTCTATAGTTTATATAAATATAACTCCATTCTGACTCTTTTCAATTAAATCTTTTGACCTATTAGATCATTTGCCTTATTTTCTGTCTTATCAGCTTGCTCCTTCCCCATCTTTTAATCTCCTACTCTCAAACAGTGCCACTCAGTGAACTGGGGTTTAAAAAGAAAATGCCCTTTGACCTGTGGGTCTGGAAACATTAAGCACAGAGTATTTTACTTGTTTTATCTAAAAATCTAGGTGACATTGCTGCAACAGATGAAATGCTAAATTATAAACCTAAATTCTTTAATTTGGTACTTAATCCAAAGTAAAACCCCCCCAAAATATTAAAAAAGCACATTCAGAATTACTCAGAGCACAAAAGAAGGCTTCTCACCGAATTCCTTCTGCTCCCTGGCGACTCAGCCCTTTTGACTCTACCAGCACCGTCAGCAAAGCCAAAGGGATTTTTGCCAGGGTAAATACTGCTAAATGGGGTCCCCCATCCATATATATTTCACATTATCTCTGTTGCCAAGTCCTTTCTGATTGCCAAGTCAATCTGCCTGTAAGATTAACTGGACTTTTTTTCCCAAGCACTCAGAGTTTTGAGATAAACAGTGGCTCCTCAGGCACAGGAACATGCCCAGGCCATTCCAATGTCTTGGATATTTCTTAACTAATTAAGTTAATCATGTAGACAGTGACTGAGCAAAAAGCTACACAGAGCTTTCCAAAACCATCCCTCTTAGGGGTGGGAACAGCCAACCAGAACAGACTTCCTGGGGAGCATTCCAAACCCATCCTCTAAACCCATGGCATTAGTTCACTGTTTACTTTGGATATGCTTTTACTCCAGGAGAAGAGACCAAGACCTCGTGCTTGTTTTACATCTCATTCAACCATACAGAGAACCAAACCCACAACCCCAAAGCAGGCTGTAGTCCAGCAGCAAGGGGAAGAAACAGGATGTATCTCACTTCCCAATGTGCTGAGACTTGGTTTGCATCTCTTTGTCCTTTCAAAAATCAGAAAAAAAATTCTTCAAAAAGAAGGACTAGCACATCAAGGAAGATGCTTTCCTTCGGAGCTGGGAGACAGGAGCAGAAACCAAAGGGGCACCAAAGCAAGGAGAACTGGGCTGACTTTATCTTTCCAAGCACCTTCCAGCTCAAGAGGTGATGAGGAAAGAAGAGCAGTGACCACCCAGATACTTCCCTGGGAACTCAAAATGCAGCTCTGTGTGTGCTGCAGCGACAGAGGGGAGACCTGGAGCCCTCCACTGCCTGTCCCTCCTGCTTTCCTCTGCAGACATTCCCAAGAAGACATTCCCTGAGAGCAAGAGATTACTAATAGACAAAGACAAAAGCAATTTGGGAGTGGCCAGCACCACACCAACATTAGTGTTAAAATATCAATGAACAAAGGAAAAATAAAGGCTTTCCTTTCTCTGTGTTTCTGTTCAATGCATTGCTTTCACCTCTGCTTGATATATTTGAATGTTGATGTAATGAATTTCATATTCTGAATGGAATATTTTTATCATATATACTGTAATTTTTATTTACTGACACAAAACCAGAATTCTGGGCTTTGGATATTTGGGATCTTGGTAGCAATTGAAATATGCATTTCACTGTCTCTAAGGTGACTTTCCAGATTAGCAAAAAGGGCAATGGTTTAATTCTTTTTCCTTTATTGATGTATCTTCCAAAGACAAAAGCAGGACTGTGTATTATTCCTCACTACCTCTTCCTTGGTAGGTAACATCAATTAAAACTGACCTTCCTGGACATTCTCCTCTTCAAAACAACAAACCCAAATGACAATTCTTCAAAACTCCTGGACCCCTCTCTCATTCAGCTTTAAACAAGAACTTCTATGCCTGGACACAAGCAAATTTCATAGACAGCAATTTGTATCACTGCCTGAGGGTCTCACAGAAAAGCAACACTCACCCTGCAGCAACAGGAGACCAACCACAGCCCTCCTGAGCAGATTTCCAGTGTGGATCAGTCTGGGCACAAAAACACTGTGTTTGCATGGTGCCTTCCAGCACCATGTGAACACATTCCCAATAAAAAACATTTCATCCACTTCTCTCTTAGAAGCATCCCATATTATTTTAGAAGCCAGTTGTGCATGATACTTGTAATTTCATCCAATTCATGCCTAGGATGATCCATATGGATTTAGCAATTACCACTGACAGAAAATATCTCAAAATTTTGCTGGTTCCAAACCTGCCTGTTCCTCTTCAACTGTTGCTCAGTAGTCACAGCAGGACTGAATCCTTGGTTCCAATGACTATTCCCCAAGTATGCAAAGCTCAATTAATTTTATGCACATTTTTCCTTATGGGCTCTACCCAGTTCTGATGAAAGATTCAGCTTGCTGCCATGCTCTTGGCAGCAGGGATGCAGTTCCTCCCTGAGCTATCAGAATTAAACTGTGCCACTCCCCACCAGAATTCCAACCATGCCCAGGACTTGTGGTTCCTCTTAGGACAAGTGCACCAGAGGAAGAAAGGAGAGGAATGAGAGGGGATTTATCAGTAGTAACGAAATATTTAGAGAAAAAGTACTTCAGAGCAAGCCTACGTGAATTTCTATCTTCCCTAAGGTCCCAAAGCCTGGTGACCCCTTAGGTGCTGATGGCTCCCTACAGACGTTTCTGTTGCAAATAGCTGTTTAGCTGTTCAAAATAGCTACTGCCTGTTTCCTCCCTGAAAACCATTTCAGAGCCACAATTCTGAGGTTTGGTGCTTCTTCTCCACTGCCTATCCAGGCCAAAGCTGCAGTTCAGAGAAAACAAAGGCAAACATCACCACACAGACAGGTCAATGCCAAAATAATTTTTGGCTGACAGGTAACCATGATGACACCTGCCATGCTGTGCTTTCCTGCTTCCCCAAAACACACCTCCTGGGCAGCATGGCCCATTAGACTTACCAGCATTACAAAAAATACACTGCTAATATACACCTAGACCCACTGCCACACAGATGGAATACATCCACAATGAATTTCCAACCCACGACTAAAACCTTAGTATTGACAATTAAACTATATTTGCATGCACAAAGTAATCTAGAGCCCACAAAGCAGGGGAGTGGAAAGAATGACAAAGAAAGCAAAAAGTAAGCAAACCTCTCTGGAGCCTCCAACTCTTTTGAGGATCCCTCTGCGCAAGCTGTGCTCTGCAGAGCTAACATGGGGTATGGTCTTAACCCTGCAGAGCCTCAGTAAAACTGTTTACTGGGAGCAGTCAGACAGTTTTGGGAAGCTCAGAAGAATGTAAAAGTAAGAATTGTTATCTGAAATTTAAACAATGATTATTCTCCCAAGTGTCATAAACAACACACAGTACTGTAAATTCATTTGTTTTTTTTAATGTAAGAAATAGCATGACCCTCTGCATCTACCATTTGTGAGAATATCAAACATCATTTCACACCCCTAAAGTGTATCTGATAAGAGCAAAATAGCACTGCTCATGCAATGCCACAACAGTTTAAATCTTAGGCAGGTCTTTACCCCTGGGTTTCAAGAACAGTAATTTAAATTTCTAGTTGCACCTCTATGGCTCTATTTTCTCCAAGGAGACAAAGGCTGTTTCTTACTGCTCCTCTATGGGCAGTGGGCAGTGCAGGGAGCCCCAGCCTGGTAGCAGTGCCAGCCACCCTGGTCACAGCTGGGACTCCTTCCTGAAGCCCCAGGCACCCTCCAGGTGAGAAGCCCAGGCTACATTTTCCCAGGGATGTGGTCTGTGATGTAAATGAGGCTGCTCCCTGAGCTTGCCTTCAGAAAACACTCTCAGGAACCCAGATCTGCCATTTCCTCCTTGAAATCTCTCACTCCCAGAAGAAAAGAGAAAAAAATCCCCTAAGCTTCCCTAGCACTAAACATCTGCCAAGAAATTTTAAGTGTTCCCATCGACACCCTCCTCCTTTTTCTTAAGCTTTCCATTTCTTGCCGTATTATAAATCACTCTGGGGAAATACCATGGACTCTGAATATTTAAGAATGTTTCTAAGTGGTAAACCATCAAGTTTTACTAGATTCTTTAAAATGCTGTTGTCCATCTGCATAAACAAATTATATATTGCTTTTTCTACATTAATTATATGTTGCACAGTCTAACAGCCATAGAGAAAGAAAGTTTAACTAGCCCTAGTTATGGAAACACCTTTCTGGGACAGAAGGGACATACCCAGAGTGAGCAAACTGTGAAACCACCTTGTCCTGCACGGAGGGAGGGAGCAAAGGCTTTGGGAATGGTGTGAACCCCAGTAACCCCACTCTCCTCCTTCCCAGCAACACACATCCCCTGCCTACCTGTCCTGCTACAGGGCAGGGGAGGAAAGCCAGGAACAGCAACCACGAGCCACCACAGCTTGACTCAGTGCAGCTTTCTCTACTCTGAAATAAAGTTTCACCTTCACTTCAACTCAGTCACTCCTCATAAAGAGTAAATATGGTTCCACAACCAGCGGCAACCATGGCCTAAATTATTTACCAACAGTTTCATCACTCTATCAGCACCCTTGCTTTTGAAGCACAGTTACCAAACCAAGCTTAAAAAAAAAAAATCTCAGAAGGACTGCCTTTGGAGCATTCTTCTAAAGTAGGTGAAAAGAAAACGGCTCACCTAAGTGCCAGCAGCTCCTGCAAATAAGCCAAGAGGTGAGGTTACTCACTTGCCAGCACCAAGAGCCAGCCTGGGTACTGCTGACAAAACTCCCAGTGCTAATTTAGTAGCAAAAGCGCCTGTCAAACCCATTTCTCAGAAGATGAATACTGTCGTCTTATTATGGTTTATCATGACAAGCTGGAAAGAATCACAGTGGCTGTTCAGGCAGGCAGGAATGACACTGAAGCACTCTGGGTTTGGATGTGCCTAATTCCATTATTAAACCATTCAGTCTTGAAGAGCGAAGCTAGACATCACTCATTCCACACAGTCAGACTTACGAGTCTGAAAAAAAATCTCTTCCTTAAGCAGCTTTCAGCATTTTTGAATAAAAGTGACTGTGAAATATACTGAGAGTTTAACAGATGGCTTGCTGTGAAACCAGGCAGCAAAACATGCCAAGGAGATGGACACACGAAGTGTCTCAGTGGTGAATTATGGAGTGTGACTCCAAGGCAAAGCCCAGCCATATCTCCAGCTCCTTCCAGTTTGTAGCAAGGAAAAAAAAAAAACCAGCCTTCAACTTCCCTAATCCAGTTTCCTGGTGGAGAACCATTAAACTGTATGTGGTAAATTTGACTGCATTACATTTGTACAGTTCTAATGGTCCAACACTTGTATGCAATATTACAACATTCAAGTCTGATCTAAGATTGACTAAATTTAGCTCAAGAGGGGAGATTAAAAGAACTCACACCACAGAACTTGTTAAAATGAAAGCAGTACTGAGGAGATGATGAGACAGACAAAAATCAAATGTGGCTGAAGAACAACTGCTCAGGAAATACTACGAGTTTGGAAACAAAAGTGGTCCAAAATGAATACCAGAAATGAGCTGTGGAATAACCTCCTGAGCCAGACTATGGGAGTTTTATGATTTGGTACTTGTAGAATAGGAATGGGGGTGTGGGGATGAAAAAGATGCTAAAACTGCTCAGCCTAGGAAAACAAAGTCTTCAGGCAGATGAACAAAAGCCTTGAAAAAAACAAAATGAAAGGGTCATTGGGTTTACTATGTTGCTACTGTAAGTAATGCCATATACACTTTCATTACCTGATTGAGCCTCAGAGCATGCTGAGTTTCCCTTGTAACAAGTATTAGAGTAGCAAAAGGTCAGTTCCAACACCTAAAAATAAAGTGGGAATTGGAAAAGGGATAAGTAAAAATTTTTATTTTCTATCCTCTTATTACTCCAACAGGCACTGGAAAATGAAACACTGAATATACAGCTATAATCTAAAGAGAAATATTGTTTCCTACAGGACCTACAGGAAAGTTACTTTGCATTTCTGCAATAAACTTCTAGTTGCCTTCCATTCAAAGGCCATTTAAAATAAACCGGTTTTCAATAGATGGCTGAGGAATCCAATAAAACACACCTTTTTCATTAACTTCTTATTTTTATTTTTCAAATTGACTCCTGCCACAAATATACCCACTATTACCAGGGAGCAATGCAAAACGTGCCTTTCAAGCAGGCTCCACGTGGTGTTTGTGTTGGTTGGCAGCTCCCAGGCAGCTCCAGCACCGCGGAAGGGGCAGGGCTGGGCAGGTGACACGGGCTCACAGGACAGCTGCCTCTTCTTGCTGGCCACACCTGACTCCTGCTCCTGAAGTCAGCCCCACTGACTCTTCAGCTGATGGATGAGTGACTGCTTCCCAAATTAAAGCTTGTGTCACTGCCCTGTTCCAGACAGAGGGATAGCTCCAGGAAGGTGGGTCTCAAGGTATAAACTGTTTTCCCTCAGAAATTGCTTGGTCAGTTGAACCAAGCTGTGGCCTTTAGTTTAAATTAACATTAAACTAAACTAATTTAGTTTAATTTTTGTATGTACTAGCTGTCTTCACATCAGAGCTCCAGCTACCCCTTCTGTCCTCCTGGAAGTCTTTTAGACAGACAAAAAAGAGGGAAAAGCCCCTGTAGTCTCTGCACACAGTGGCACAGTGTGCACACTCAGGCTCGTGTCACTGGCTGAGGGAACTGCTAATTACAGTGCTTCTGGAATGGCTGGATTTCGAGTTGATAATATGGTTAGAACTATTAGCTTCTTCCATTACCAGATGGGCTGGATAATGTGAAACACTTCCCAGGCTTGCTTAAATGACTGATTTGTAGCTGCAGGCACCTAGTAAGTTATGAATGATTGCTGATGTAAAAGAACAACTCTACTGGGGATGACAGTAATTAGTCTTTACAAAATTCAGTGAACATTGTCAGGGAGAACAAGACATGTAAGTAAGTTATGCACCAATTAAACAATTGTTAGAAATTGCAAAAATTTAAACCAGATGAACACTGCATATAACATGCAGCACCAGTACATTTAAAATCTTATCTTGCAATACCACTTTTCTTTTATAAGAAATATCTCTTAAGCAAAGAAAATAACACAGTGTTGTCAGCCTAAGTTACTTTTACCATCACCTATTGTGTTCTAAAATGTTTCTCATGTACTGTGAAACTATGTAAGTGGCCCCCCTTTCTCATTTTAGAATGAATAAGAGCTAAGACACAGCACTGAGCTGTTAGTATGTCACGCCAATAAATCTCACCTATTGTCAACTATTTAGGACTGTATATAAATGTCACTAGATACCACAAAAGGCTTTAAATGTTCCTGATTTGCTAGTCCAGCTACAGCTTGCCATGAATCAAAAATCATTTGGTTAGGGTTCAGTTATTCTTTACAGGGGCCAGCACATTGAGCTAACCAGATGAAAAACTGTGCCTTGAGAAAAAGCACAACGTGTCAAGACCTGGTTCTACCTCCTGTTAACCAGACAGGCTGAGGCTTACTCAGCTATCACCACACACTTCACAGCCTGCCAACCAGAGTATTTCCTTTTAAAGTAAACATTTGAATTACAGATTATAAAAAGCAGTCTGTTTCAGCAGGTGCTTTGCCAATCCCTGCCTTTTCAAGTTTTGCCTTACCTACTCAACATGGAGAGAACATGTCACTAAAATGAACAGAGCATGCCAAAATTCTCCCTGCAGCTGTGCTGGGTAAACAGGACAAAAACATTTAAGCTTTAAATAAGACTTCCAAAAGGATCTTCTGTATGGATAAACAAATACAGAAAAGCAGGTTTCTCTTCTCTAGCCATCCTCGGAAGGGTGCATCTGTGTTCCAACAGCTGCCTGACGTTCAGATATGGTATCAAACGTAGAAAAAGGACTGCAAAGGGCACCCTGCCAGCACCACAGTGCCATGCTCACTGGCAAGGCCAGGAGAACAGGTGGGACCAGCTGCAGATCCTGCCCGATGTGTGCAGCTCCCTGCTCTGCCCTGCCTGCCTCGCCCACACAGCAACGCCCAGGGGCTTTCACTGCAGCTAATAAAGCTTTACACACAAAACTGGCTGAATATTGGTACACCAACCAAGAGAGCACAAGAGAGATGTTTAGTAAGTCTAGAGAGACAAATCCCTGCTGAAGAATTTGAACTCTGGAGCTGCTTTAGCCATATAATGTTACTGTCTCCTACATTCACCAGCCTTTGTAGCCTTGCAGTTAATTCATTCCCTTCCAACAGGATGGCAGCTAAGTAATAACAGGGGGAGAAAAAAACCTTAAAGGCCAAGAGAATTAACTGTATCTTACTAAAGCCAGTGAGGTCCTGCATTATTCATGCATGGACAAGAGTACACTCAGCTAAGAGGGCTACAGGGAACTGGAACTCTGAGCCTCTCATGATTTGTAGCCATTAAAAAGGCAAGCTGCATTATTTTATCTGAAAACAAAAGGTAGTTAACTGCTACACCTCCTACAGAGCCACATGAAGACAAAGGGATTGCTTCTGCTTCTCACAGACACTGCAGGAACTTCTGTTGCAGAGCTCACAGAACCTGACTGCTCTCCCTCAGGCACAACAAGGAAACATGAAGGAATATTTAAGCCAACTGATATTCCTAAAGGCAAGAAAGAATTCTTGGGTTACTAGAAGATGTCAGTGCATGTGGCTAATATACAGGTGCTTTTGTGGGCCCTAATGAGACCATCAGCACTTAATGCTGGCCAATACACAATCCTTTAAATCAATACACCCACAAAAAAGCTACTTTGTACTAAAAAGAGCCTTTTACACTTAAGCTATTTACATCCACTGTGAAGTGCCAGTCCAAACTAACATTGCATGTTTGCAACCTTCTTTCTAAAAATACATCTTCATAGTACAGTAGCTATTATTTCTCTACACTATAATCATGGAAACTGCATGACTGCATTATTTCTAGTCCTTATGTGTTAAATAAGTGAGCTAATTTTGTAGAAAATTTCACACCCATGTCTGAAATCTGTTACAATACAGTATTTACTTTTTACTTGGACTGTAAACTATTAAACCCACAACGCCAAATCCTGTAGACAAAACTCACATTCACTGAAATCCTAATTGAAAACGGCAGAATTTCGGGCAAAGATGTTCATGGCACAGACAGTGTTGGTGAAGGAAGGCTGCAGAACCTCAAATAATTATTTAATATTTGACAACAAGCTCTTTTGAAGGGGGTCTGCTCCCTTAAACCAGGCTTTACAATTTGGCTACCCTTAATTTCAATTTCTTCATTCTTTCCCATATGCTGATATGAGCTGTTGCATAATGCCCTTAACCACCCATATCTCACAAGCAGAGTCTCCAGAGCAGATGAACTATTGATCCCTTTTCTCCTTCTTTTACTCTATAAGTCTAATGAACTATTGATTCTTTCCTCCTTCCCCCATTTTCAGCTTTGGCCAAGCATGCCCCTCCTCCACTGTCTAAATCTCCTTTTCTGTGCAGCCTTGGGCTCATCCTTGTCCATTCTGTCTGTGTCTGAGGCACAGAAATACAATTGCACCTGGAGCTGTCTCCAGCAATGAAGACCCTTGCAAAGGAGCTGGTTCTCAACTCCACTGTCCCTTTCCTACCACATACTGGAGCTGCTGCAGGACATAACCTGCCACCTCCTGCCCTCCCCATGGCCTGATCCCACAGCCATGAGAACCACCATGCTGGGGATGCTGCTGCCAGTGAAGAGGCTTCAGTTTTTCATTGTTTTGTAAGACAATCAAGGTACTTACTGCGCTCTGCAAATAAACTCCAAGTGGGTTATTTTGATTCCTCTACAAGCAAAAACTATGAGCTCAATCCCTTAATGTGAGGGAAATATTTAATGCTTCAAACCTCTGCTTATCTTTCTATCCCTAAACAGCTTCCTTCTTCCCCTGCTCCAAAGGCTGCCTGGGTGCTACATGCTGCCCCCAGCCCCAGCTCTGCACACTGTCCCTGCCAGCACAGCCACACCAACACAGGCAGCCAGCAGCACCAGCTCCTGCTGCCCCACCCATCTCCAAACTCCAGCACCTTGAGACAGACAGAGGCACTGGTAGTTTCACTGTTTTTATGAGATTTAGCTGTACTTTCCCCCACTGAGTCCTTTTCTTTACTATTGACAGCTCCTCTGCAGGCAGGGCAAATGAGGAGAGAATACTCCCAGCCTCACACAGCCCGGAGATGTGCACAGAGAAGAGCAATGTGCTTGACTGCTCCAGACAGATCTCCCATAATCAAAATTTAACTAAGACTATAAAATTAAGGAGTTTCCAAGTAAAGTTTTTCTATTATTCTGTGCATGTATGGTGACTTATCCGTCAAACATCATTTCAGCCAAGAGTTTTCCCCCCACGCTCTCTCTTTACAGGTCACCAGAGTGATTAATTACAATTTCATTACACCACCACCACAGACCTTCCTATTGCTCCATGCAGCCTACTTTCCTTTCTCAAATCCCACTCTCCTCTCCAGAGCATACAGACACTAAATCCCATGACAAAGCTCTGCTATAAACTCATTAGCAAGTGTCACCCCAGTCAAACACCTTCCTTGCTGCATCCTGGGTAACATTCACCATAACCAGCTGAATCCAACTGCTTCATCACATACACACACCAGTTCTGCAGATCTCAAGTACTTAGAGCAAATACATTCTCTCTGGCTTGCTATTCTACTCACAGAAATGAGATCTTAAAAAATTTACTTGCTCCTTAATATTTGGAGAGCAATGGAAAAGGATGTCTAAGTCCGCAAATATTTTGGGAAAGATCATCTGAAACCTTTACCCTAAAGCAAGCATCCCAGAAACACCCATTTTCAAATCCTCATTTCATCAGGACAAACTAGAACAACAAAATGTTAAATAATGAAACTTGTCTCCCATAAGTACCACAGCTCGTCAGAAGGTTTGTAAAGAAACCTCTTGCCATGGTTTGGCACTGAGGTCCTGCCATCTGGCTTGCCTTTTGCTAATCCACTCTGCTGTTTTCTACGCTGGAATGAATTCCTCCAGCACATCCACAGAGAAGCTGTTTCTTCCATTGCCTCAGAGACACAGACCTTGGCCATACATCAGCTTCCTGCTCCTTCGGGCAGCCACTTGAGTCCTGCTGGGCTCGAGGTGACCTCTGGGCTCGTGTCAGCTGCCGCCCACCCCCTGGCAGCGTGGACAGGGCTGCTTTCGAGGAAGGAGCCATCACGCCTGTCTCTCCTGGGCCCACATGCTGGCAGGGTGTAACCCCAGGATCAAACAGAAAAGTTCTCGTCCAGGCTGCCCAGTTCCTCCCCTTTCAAAAACACAACATCTACTAACATTCAGTAAATGGGAAATGAAGGCATTAAGCAGGTTTATCACCAATCATACCTTCTTAACTTTTGGTAGGATTGCTCAGCCTTCACTGTAAAACCAAGATTTGTCTGTTCTGGTTCTGACTTTGTTAAAAACATTTATGTTGCAGCACACTCCACGACATAGCTCATATTTAAGACAGTCATGACACATAATAACCTAGAGCAGCACCGTACCTTGTCAGAAGGCTTCAGGCTGTCTGCTCAGACAGGGGAACATCAGGAGCCTCTGCCAGCTGCAAGCCTCTGCTAGCCTCTGTCGCACTGCACCTGTAAGCCCAGCCTTTTTATCCCTTACAGTTAATGCACTGCACCTGTGTGCTCTTCATTACAGTCTATGCTCTTCAGCTGTTTTCCACAGCTGAGGCCCATTGGGGATGAGGCTGGATCACAGCCCCATTCCCAAGTATCATAAATCGGGTACCTACACATTTATCTGTAGAAATCTTACTGACTGCTTAAAAGCTGAATTAGAGTAAGTTTTGATGTGTATGAAAAAAGAAACCTGTAACTTAAGCACTGGATTAGGAAGAGGTTGGGTGGGCACGGACTGTGCCCACTCCCCTAGTGAGTATGAGGACACTGAGAGGATGGGAGGCAGCAGTGTGACCAGCAGAAAGGCCCTCTGGCAATCCAGGGACAGCAGTCCTCACTCTCACTCTTAAAGCATTTCTACTGAAAGATCTGGGGAAAACCAACAACAAAAAAACCACCCCCAATTTGCCCACCTGAACAGCTTTGAGCAACCTCTGTTATTAAGGAAGAGGATGAGAGCAAACATTAACACAGACTTGTAATGGTTTCCTTTGGGGTCTGCTTTTCAATCAGACACTAAACTCTTTTGCTTAACTGGAAAAAAGTAATTTGGTTGCATAGCACCATTCTGGTATACATTATTATCAATAATATATTAACAACAAAAACAATAAACTCATCAGTTAGAGTGTTTTTACAAACTGCCTTCCCTCCCTCAATTCTGAGAAAGTTTCAGGAGCTCATGTTATTATGAATCATCTACTCAAATATTTCCCACCTGGAACAGCATTTGACTTCTTTAATATTCTTGTAAATTTATATGTGAGTGCTTCAGATCTATTACTACTAAATAATTTAATCAACATGTGTCTCCAAACCTGGCTGCAGCAGGAGACCAAATGAAATAACTGAATGCAAAAGCCATTGTTGAATCATAAAACTATAAGAGAGGAAAGGCAGCAAAAGTTCCACTTCATCAGCCCTACTTCTGTAGTTCACCCAAATCCCAGCTCCCACTCATTAGGGAGGCCACAAACAGCTCCAGAGAATGATTTCCTCTACAAGGTTTAACTTCTGTTGTGACAAAGTTGCTCAAGTTTCCTTACCAGGCAACAGATCACTGCATCAGCAGCACCGGCCCAAGGATGCTGGGAAACGCGCTGGGATGAGCTGCCACCCCCCAGGATAATTTTCACACAACCTCCTCCTCTCCCAAAATACTCCATGGAACAGAAGTCCCATTGTTGTGGCCTCAACACAGAGCATGCAGATGCTCACCAGATGCTGCCAGAGTGGGAATGAGGTGGAAAAAGGAGCTTCAGCTGTTACAAGCATGACAGGGCTTGATCTGCTGCTACTGGAGTCAGCAGAACATCACTGTGCTTCACGGCAGCAGTGCTGACTGGCAAAAGGATTATCTTCTGCAGGCAAACAGCCACAATGACCTAAAAAAAGCCCTATGAAATGGGGCCTCATCTTTCTATCACTTCTCAGGCTCAGGAAAGGCATCCACTAATTTGATGCCCTCCCTGTCAAGGCCAGGTGTTCCCAGGCTGGGCAGCTCAGGACATACAGATGGCTCCTGAGAGGCTGTGCTCTCTGTAAGGGGTTCTCCACTGCCTCAACTAGCAATCTAATTTTATTTTCTGCTGATATAAACTGAGCATTGCTTACAATTCTCTGTCTGTGCACATTCCAAAGTGTATTATCGCAATCACAGGGCTCATGATACTGTGATAAATGTTTTCAAAAACTAACAAACAGCCTGAATCATGGAAACACTGAAGTTCAGCAGGACTTGTGAAAGGAGGAATAATGGAAAACCTGCAGTGATGAGGAAAGAAAATTAATATAGCTGGTAGCATGTATTGGACACCTAAAAATACTGTAATTACATTTTTTGCCATAAACATATTTAATGCCTTGACAGATGTGGAAAGTTGCCCCACTGTCCACTGGGTTATCAACATTTATCAACTTATCTGGCTTGGCCAAGCACCTGGCCAGGGCCCAGGGCTCAGTGTGCTGCTGGTGCTGCACTGCGGGCCTGGATAAGCATCTGCCAATGGATTTACCACGCCTGCTTGAGCTTGAAAAATGATACCTGAACAACAGCAAAAGCCAGAACAAAAAGACTTTCTTTTAAAAAAATTGTCTTTTGTATTTTAACAGAAAGAAGTTGAAGCATGAATAAATGTCTGGTCATCTCAAGAGCTGGTTGTGTGCTTTAGGCTGCAGCTATCTGACACAGCTAAGAGGCAATTGCTGTTCCACTTGTCTTTTCCTCCTCCCAGCTTCCAGAAAACACTTCAATTAATGTAGTTAAAAATGGTGATTTCTAATGCATTAAAGGAGTATTCTGATTGATTAAAAAAAAAAACCACGAATTTCCCTGCCCCTCAACAATTTTAAATACACAGACACACCCCAAAACAGGTGAAAAAGAGAAGTAGATAGAGTAGGGAGAGAAGGAAAATGGGAAAGGAATTTTTAATCTCTTCTTTCAGACAATTACGACATGCTTTGTGACTTTTAGATAACTGAGAAAGCCACAGCTAATAAGCACTGCTTCCATGTGAGCTGCACTGGGCTAGAAAGACTTTTCTGGGAACCAAGAGTTTCTTCTGGGAGTGCTCAGGGTAACTCTGCTTGCCTGGTGCTGCAGCTGAAGTTTTATGATACCAATGCTGACAGGGTGTGCATGTGCATACACTTGTATACGTACTCTCTGAGCATTTGCACACATACACATGTACATGGGACTTTCTACAAAAGGCAAATTATAAGAAGCAGTGGTCAATGAAGCAGCATCTTCTGGTTTTCTGCTTGTAAATACCCATGTCTGCTTACATAAGCCACATAATTTCAAACCTCTGCACAGGTGTAGGAATGGTGGATCTGACCTGAGGCTTATCAGTCCAATTCTTTCAAATGAAATCACTGAAATACAGCAGCCACCTGGGTCTACATAAATGACACTACCAAGAAGTTGCACAGCCCTTGTAAGGGCAATTGCATCTTCACTAAGTCATCTGCAGGCACTTTAAGAGGAAGAAAGAAAGATACAGGAAAAAACATTACTTGTTTCAGAAGAAAGCCCCTGCAATTACACAGAAATCTCTGTGCTTGCATTACATTATATAAGAGCTTAAAATGTTGTGAGTTTGGTTTTTTCCCCTCATTTTATGCAAACATTCTGCACACAAAACAGCCATTGAGCTGGCATTACAGAGTAAGATGGGAAAAGACTGATCCCAAAAGACTACATTGTCAGTCTTCAGTATTCCCAGTCTAAAAATAGGTTTTTAATAGCTCATCAGGGCCACCAGGCTTCTGAGCTCCTGTTAAATCAGAACCTCCTGGAGTCCTGTCTCCATCAGTGCCAGTTCAGCACACGAGAGAAACAGCACAACCACAGTCCAGCAATTTTCTATGCTGTGACAGTCTAAAGAGGAGGTTCAAGAAACAGAAACACATGCATTTATTCACTTTAAAACACTGTGGGGGTTTCTGTGCTCCAGGGAGGCTGCAAGCACAGGAGCAGGCAGTGCCTAGGGCAGCGTGGAGGGTGACTGAGCCCTGCAGTGACGCCTCCTCCAGTGGGCAAAGGAACTTACGTGGGGCTACAACAAGGAGCCTTCTGTGACTTTCCATTTGTCAGTCCTCGTGATCCAAGGGCTGCCTGTGTTTACCATAAGGCAGATCAGTGAGTCCACACATGGGGCTGAAACACCCTGTGCTAAAGCAGGGCCAAGAGCTGACACCACTGGTCCTGGCCAGCAGCTGCTCCAGGATTATCGCCTCCATGAAGAGCAACAGGTGCTCATTCATAAAAAACAGATTTATTCCCTGAGACTGTCTTGCTGAGGATCATTATCCACAGATACACATGAGGCCTGGATTGGATTTCTTCTCCTTATACTCTTATTCAAAGATTTTAAGGAAAAAATCCAGCAGTCTGCAGCAATATGCCAATGGGTTTGATCACCTTGGATCACAACTAGCCAGGGTAGAACCAGTCTCCAGGAACACCACTTTCCCTGGGAGCCAGCATGGCTTCTCCACACAGGCTGCTCCTGCATTTCACTGACTTTATTTCTGTTCTCAAACCTCCTGCAAAAAATACAATTTTCAGATTTCTAATAAAGAAGAAATAAAGTGGAAGGAAATGTGTTTCAAAAAAATATCCTGTAAATCCCAATCTGATAATTTCTCTTTTATAAATTGCAGTGTGATACAATTACATATGTCTGATCTTGTTTCCTTTATAACAAAAGGATAAATTTGCCCTTGGTTATAGCAACACACCTGGAGAGCCAGAATATTAACACAATTCCAAATACACAGCGCCACAGCACATCAGCTGAAACAAAAAGGTTTGGAAACAGTAAGAAAAAGGGCAAGATGCAAGGAAGAGGAGATGTCAGGCCCAGAGCTGGTGATGTTACTATGGGAAATACCTTTAAGCAAGTCCATAGCACTTACTGCAAACCCTACTGACAGCAGGGAGTGCAGGGTTTCCTCCTGCATTACACCACTAGCAAGCAAAGCCACAGAAATTTTCCTGTGCTGTTGGCAGCAACTCATCCCCAGGTTTTTAAAGCAGAAACTAGACCACAATACAGTAAAACAATCACTTCACCACAGAAAAAGCAAAGAATAAAGAAGAAGAGAATTTCATGTTCCATGTTGCATATAACTGTATACAATGACTTTTTGCATATTCTCCATTATCTCCAATAATAGGCAGCATTCAAGTCAAGGTTTTTTCCAAATTAAAATGAGACATTGATACAGGAACACCACTTCCTGTACCAATTCCAATAGCCATACGAAGCACATATCACCACACCACTTGTGCCAGCAGCCTGAGCTGCTGTACAAATTCCTAGAAAACACACAGAAACACAAGCTCCTGCTGTCCACCCAGTTATGACCTTCCTTAGCATAGTGCTCACCAGACACCCGCTGAAATTTCCTAATTACATGTATATGAAATATGCTACTATTTTGGTTTGCTTGATTTTACATGAAAAGAGAGGCTCTCTAAAACTGATTCTGCCTTGGTTTCCCGGACTGTCCCCCATAAACATTGTGTTAATTCATTCAGGTCAGCCCCTAAAGACACAGCCAGCTCTGCAGAGAACACTATCAGCCTGTTCTGAATCAGCAGAGATGCTGGCAGCCTTTCAAGTCATCTGAAAAAGATGAGGTAGCTGCACAAGAAATAAACTTTAAAGTGCTCAACCAGAACTACCTCCGGGAAAGACCATGCATTTTGCACATGCTAATTCCAACAACTAACCCGAGCTGCTTATTTACAAACTTCTGAATACATTTTTAAATGCAAATAACAAATTTCACATTAAATACAAAGTCCTTAGAGGAAGACACCACATTTATGCTATACTGCACAGAAACAGTATGTTCACTTCTTTCCAGCCAAAGTTCAAAGGACCCCCAAGAGGATGATTCAGCAGCTAAGGCACATCTTTCAGTATTAAACCAGTGAATCTCTTCCCTCAGACCACACACCGTCACCATCCTCCTCTTCTTTTGAAATTTTTAATGCATGAAAAGTAGTCCTGAATCAGAAGAGGAAACTTTTCATTATTTGTAGTCTGTGAATGAGAGAGGGCTGCTGCTCTGGCTGGTTTGAGTCCTGCTCTCCATTAGCAGCACTGTCACCTATACTCTGTGCCCAGCAACAGCAGGGACAGCAGACCTGCTGCTGCTTCAAGGAGGAAGACACTCACCAAAGGAACTAAAACTACAATTAGTAATATTAGCTTCTAAAAACTTGGAGGAAAACAAGAAGAAAAACAACCCCAAACAATGTAATAGCAGTGATTAACTAATACAAATTTCCAGAGGGATTCTGTTTCCAGGATTAAGCATTAAACCCCAGCTCAGGAGCTCCATTTCTTGCTGGTTTTGAGCCACACACAGTGTGGGGGGCCCAGGACTGCCAGCACTTGTACACCAAGTCTGGGGCTTCCTGAAGGCTCAGGAGCCTGGGGAGCCACAAGCCAAGCTGGATTTTCAGGCTACCTGCTTCCAGATCTATCTATGTAGATCCTACTGCACCTACATTTGATGTGAACATTTCAAACATTTGTTTAACAGAATTACAGACTTTATGTTAATCTGAGAAGTTTCCAACGGAAGCAACAACTCTTTGAATATGAACCAGATACAGCTAGGGTGAAATGAAAAAAGAGGATTTGGTGCTTTAGTTATTAAAATATGTTTCACTTCATTCCTGCCTCCTGTATCAGCACTAGCAAGACTATCAGAACCCATATAAAAGCAACATTTTTCTTTAGCAACCAATTTCCATTTCAAAACAGCAAATCTAGGCATCACTATTTGAATGATTTTTTAAATCTCATTTCCATATGCCAGGCAGAGACCTGCTTCTTCTGGTCTGTACTGTGGAAGCTTCCAACCTACAGACCCATCTGAGAAGGGCATGAAAACAAAGTACACACATGCTCCCTGCAGCTTTTTGATAAAGAGCTGATTTGCATGAGGCACTACAAATTACCCTTTTTCAAATGAATGCAAAATCCCCTAATTTACACTGTGCACATATTCAACAGATTATGAAAACCATAATATTGGGTAAAATAAAACATATAAGTAGTAACTGCTGGTTTGGACAGGGTTATTATGGACCACTCTAGTAACTCCAGAAAGAAAAAAGGGCGTTAATAAATTCCCATACTGCTAAAATGCTATTCCTGAAGGAACTAGCAGCTGGCTATAGCAATGTTAGAGTGCAGTATCTTCCTCAATCTCTCCTGGATATTTGTTGTGTCCCTGGCTGTTGCTCAGACAGACAGAAGATAATGTCAAACCTCGTGCTATTGCTAGCTCTTGGCCATGTTTCTCATTTGCCTTTGGAAGCAGCTATTTTGCCTTAATGCCTTGGTAGCTTTGAGCACTCCAAATTAACAACCACAAGATATGCAGGGGAAGCTGGTTCACTTCACTCACTTCCACTTCTTTCAGACTTCAAGTGGAGACATGCAAGCCATGAGTCTCAAACCACAGGCATACAAAAGCCATGCTCATAAAAAACAAATACACATCCCCTTTTAGCCACATCCTCCAAAAATATTTCTGCAAGCGAATTTCAAGATTTCAACCCAAGCTGTCTACAATTAAGAAGGGTACCATGATGCTCCCCATGCCACGAGTTTAGCCCTAGGCACAGAAACAGCTGTGCCCTTGTGTCTAGACTTTTATTATTAATATTTTTTAAAAGAAAGCCATGTTAAGATACTAGCCCACAGCAACAGTGTGCAAGTTAATTGTTCCCATGCAGTTTGTGGAGGCCACAAACACCACAGGGACACACACGATGTACACAAGAAGGAGTATTGCCCTTGGCTATTTTGGCACCATTAATCCCTTTCCCCCACTCCCTTTTCTTTGAGTGAGATGAGCTCAGAGCTACCCTATGTGATGTCAATGGTTATTTTGTGCTGATTACTGGAATCCAATCTCCAGACAGGATATATTTACAGCTGTCTACACTGTCTTACAATAAGCTGATGGATGACTCATCCTTTTTCCCCCTTCAGCTGAAATCACACAAAGGAAGATGGAGACAGAATGACAGCCCATGGGAAGCAGGGAGAGGTGAATTGCAAAGACCTTGCTCTTGTTTAAAACACATTAGAATGTAAGTCTTTACTTCTGTATGCAATGACAAAAATAATCCTAGAATACATATAATTTTTAATATTTTGGTACATATAAACCCACCAATAAACAGGCACTTATTCCAGAGTTCCAGCACCTGTGGGCTTGCAAAGGCTGATATCCCAGTGCCATGAGTGCATGTCTCCTTGCCATGTACATTAAACAGCATGCAATAAATTAAAAATCAATTATCATCAATTTAATACATCACAGGAAGATGAAGCGTCAGAAGAAACAAAAACTTGACATTTTCCATCAGTGATCTCAACGGGCCAGATTTGTCAGCAGAGTACAAATATGACCAGATGATGGGCTGACAGCACAGACTGGTGACAGAGACAGTCAACTCAGCAAGGCTGCAGGCAAGGAGCACGTCTGCTCCGTGTGTCAATGGGCAAGGATGGAGTCTGCATTGCCACAGACTAATTTAAAAGAGGCTTAAGTGTATTCACAGCCTGCCTGCTCTCATTCCTGTCAGCATCAGCAAAAGAATATTCAATAAAAGGCTGGAAAGAGCTTGTGGTTTTGGTTTCTTTAACTGGCTAAGTCAGTCTATAATCACAGTCTATTACCCTAATGCAGGGTGTACAAGAGGAGAGGCAGGATCCCTAATGGTAATGATGGATCAGCTGGCTCAGCAGGATGTGTTTGTCACCAGCTCCTGCCACAGGTGGGTTGGGCTCTTTCTACAGATTCTGACCAGGCACCAGGAGGTCCTCAAGGACAGTCAAGCATGTGCCTACAAGTTGTTGAGTTTCAACGAATTTACAGAATCACTGGGCTGGAAGAGACCTTCAAGATCATTGAGTCCAACCTGTGCCCTAACACCTCAAGTAAACCATGGCACCGAGTGCCACATCCAATCTTTTTTAAAACACATCCAGGGACGGTCACTCCACCACTCCCCACGCAGACAATTCCAGTATTTTATCACTCCTTCTGTGAAAACTTTTTCCCGATATCCAACCTGTATTTCCCTTGGTGCAGCTTAAGACTGTGTCCTCTCATTCTGTCAGTCCTGCCTGGAGAAAGACACCTGAGTACAACCCCCAGCTGAGTACAACCACCTTTCAGGGAGCTGTAGAGAGTGATAAGGTTACCTCTGAGCCTCCTTTTCTCCAGGCTGAACACTCCCAGCTCCCTCAGTTGTTCCTCACAGGGTTTGTGTTCCCAGCCCCTCACCAGCCTCGTTGCCTCCTCTGGATGTGCTCAAGTGTCTCAACGTCCTTCCCCAAGTGAGGGGCCAGAGCTGGACACAGCACTCCAGGTGTGGCCTCACCACTGCTGAGTACAGGGGAAGAATGACCTC
>VWZV01002528.1:46239-92206 GCA_013397155.1 Irena cyanogastra
ACTCAGTATAAATTGCTCCATGATCTTGCCAGGTACTGAGGTCAGACTGACTGGCCTATAATTATCAGGATCCTCCTTCCAACCCTTTTTGTGAATGGGTGTCACATTGGCCAGCTTCCAGTCACCTGGAACCTCACCAGTGAGCCAGGACTGCTGGTAAATGATGGAGAGTGGCTTTGCAAGCTCATCTGCCAGCTCCCTCATCACCCTGGGATAGATCCCATCTGGGTCCATAGATTTATGAACATCCAAGCAGCTCAGCAGTTCTCTGACTGCCTCCTGAATAATGGGGGGACCATTCTCTTCCCTGGCACCATCAACCAACCCAAGAGGACAGCTGTCCTGAGGCCAAGCTGTCTTTCTGCTAAAGACTGAGGCAAAGAAGGTGTTGAGCAGCTCTGCCTCCTCCTCATCTGCAGTTACTGAGTTCCCTCCCCCCGCATACAGTAGAGAGCAAAGGCTGGTCTTACCCTTCCTTTTGCCATTAATATATTAGTAAAAACATTTTTTATTATCCTTTACAAAAGTTGCCAAATTAAGTTCTAAATGAGCTTTGGCCCAGTTTTTTTCCTACATGCCCTAGCAATCCCCTTAAATACTTTCTGAGAGACCTGTTCTTCCTTCCAAAGATGATGCATCCTCTTTTTATTCCTAAGTTCCTTCACAACCTCATTGCCCATCCAGGCTGGACATTTGCCTCGCCAACTCATCTTTCAGCACACAGGGCCAGTCTGTTCCTGTGCCCTCAAGATCTCTGTTTTGAAGCACGCTCACCTTTCTTAGACTCCTTTGTTTTTGAGGGCTGCTTTCCAAGGAACTCTCGGAATAAGTCTCCTAAATAGACCAAAGTCTGCCCTCCAGAAGTCCAACGTAAAAGTCTTATTGATGTTCCTCCTCATTTCACCAAAGCACACACTGGAAGGATTTGGTAAATAGAGATGATGCCACGAACTAGGAATGGCACTCAGTACACAGTCATGGCTTTAGCACTTTAGATAATGGGAAAAGCCAAAATGCCTTTGCTAAGTTGAACCTGAGGACACTGAAGTTTGACTTCTGTACTACACCAGAGCCCAGAAACATTGGGCAGCCTAACACACAAACAGTTCCTGTGCGAACTTCTGGAGAAATACCAGGAAACCTTGGAGGTGTTTGTAGCACAGCGTGGAGCTAGAACCTTTAATACTTGATAAAATACAATATTCTGTGCTATGCAAAAGGCATCCAACACATTCATATTAACTGCATGTCTCTTCAGCTGCAAGATACAGGGTTGAAGCACTTGTCTGAAATCAAAAAGAAACTTCTAAACTTCTCTACCAAAACACAAGATCTAGCCTACTAGAAAGTTTTCTCTTGAAATGAATGATATATGTGTGGGAATTTTCAGGACCAAAATGCCTGTCCTCATATTTTAGCACTCCATTTGCAAATTCAAGGAATTACTCAATTCTGCTAGAAAACAGCATGAAAGAGAAATCTCACTCATCTTTATTACCCTATAAAACAAATAAAAAAGCAAGATATTAATCTGGAAATGCTACCTAAACACTACCCTTCCATCAACAAATAAATAATCTCCATTAGAATTGTGAATTAATAGTAACAGCTGTAAGACTTTTGAAGTATTTGCTACACATAAATGCTGCATCTTGAACAGAAAGTTTTCAGTACCACAGAGATAAGCAAAAGCTTCACGTGAAATCCCTTCTGCTTTAAAAAACAAACAAACAATTCTATGTTTAAAATATCAGTTCTTGCACATCATGTCCCCAAATACATGTTTGCTACAAATGTCTGAATATATACTTACAATGTGCAAAACAAAAAAATCAAAGTGTAGAAATAAACACATCAATACTGTTTTTTCAATACTTAACATGCAGGGTAAACAAACCCAAGCAGGTGTATATGTCAGCTCATGCATACAAACTCCAGACTTCTGCAATGTTCAATGTTGAATTAAAAGCTTCCTGTCAGCCTTCAGGGGAAGCTTTGTCAACCAAATCTGCAGCTTATAAAAGTCCATTCCTGCTTATCTAGAAGTGGCAAACACTGCCAATGCTCTCTACTGCCCCATGGAATTGCCATCTCCTTTTGGATATGCCCTTGCCTTGGATTATTTCTGCTAAGTCACAGCATTCCCTCACCATCTGCAAAGGCACAGGCAAGCTCAAGTTATTCCTCCTTTTTGGAGGCAGCTTAGAGGATGCCACTGATCCTCTCAAAGGACACAGCAAACTTGGCACTAGCAAATAGAAGTGCTGATTTTCTATGACTGAAGAACAGGCATGGAAGTAGCACATGCAAGAATTAAAAATTCTGCTCACAGGGTATGCCATGGAGGAAAAAACCCAAACCAACAAAACCAAACAAACTCAACCAACACCCAGTGTGCAGACACAATAAAATACTGATATCACAACCTATGCAGCACAGCAATACAACCAGAATAACCCTACACACTAACCTGTCTTTGCAGTACAACTTGCTTTGCTCCAGGGGTATTGATTTTATTGCATGGCTGTAATTTAGGGAGTCATCCAAAGTAATTACAAAATTCTACTAATTAGCCTCCTTGCTTCTAGATGTGACTTCAAGGTCACAACCAGAATCTACATCAAACTGGAGTTACAGAAAGAAATCCCTCACTGTCAAGAGTTAAATTATCTTTCTGCTTCCTTCCCCAAACACACACCAAAAAAATCAATTCTTGATGTGGCCCATATTGCATTATTGATGTAGAGATGACATAAAATATCCCTAATTCCATTAGCTGCTGTCTGAAAGAAATGTTAGTAAGTACATGATATTTAATGACAAAGAGACAAGAACCCCATGGCACAGATCTCTCAAACCAGCCCCTCATCCTGCCCAGGGATCCATGGAAGCAGCTGCCCAGCCAGGCATTACTCAAGGGCATCAGAGGCTTTGCACACCAAAAATCTGTCACAGGCTTTGTGCTTTATCCAGCTGGCTGTGGAAATGACCCAGTATTAAGGGTTACTTTGCAGCATGTGTACCTGAAATCCTTTAACTTCCAGATCTGATGCAGAGGGAGAGGAGAGGCTGCCCCGCTGTGCCCAGGACCTGACAGATGCCCAGGCTGGGCTGATTTTCCATTTCCAAATGGAGAACACAATGGCCACATTATGTGCCTCATCACAGCTACAAACTGCTCTGAGCAGCAGCAGGAGAGTCACCTTGGCTGCCATAGCTATGACCTACTCCAGTGGCCACAGAGGGGCACTTCCAGAGGTGCTCAGTTGTGCACTCATGGAAAAATCAGGAGTGGAGCTGCCCTGGCTGTGGCAGAACAAAGCCGAGGCAGAATTTGCCTCTACTATGACTGAATGAATCTCAGCAGCTCCTCTTCATCCAGGAGAACCAAAATCACCCAGCTTTGACCCTGCACAGCAACAGCCACACAATCACCCTGCAACTGCCCAGTCTGATCTAGAAACCAGAATCAGCAGATGTATCAAGGTAGCTGACCTTAAATGAAAAAGGCCACACAACTGGGCAATTTACTGCATATCCCAATGATGTGTACCAAAGGACAATAAATTACCCTAACTACTAAAACATACAACTTCTAGTTCATATTTTCCTTCTAACCAGCAGCTCCTGCTGGGCCCTGCACACGCAAACTTCAAAGGGCTCTTTCTTGTCATTTTTTCCCTTGAATACCAACTCCTAGAGCATGATGTGGGTTCTGGCTGGAGGAGCATTCAGCCAGGAGCACTGAACCATGCAGGGAGTGGAGCAAGGCAGCTTGACAGCTGAGTACAGAGGGCAACCTCATCTCTGATGGACTAAGACAGAAAAGACTTATTCAAGCTCAAGAACCTTATGGCTATTATTTATACCTATAAAAATATGTAGGTGTATGGAGAGGGAGAGAAAAAATCTGATATAGGACTTGATGCAGAGTTTTCTGAAAAGCAAACTTTTCCGAACTTTTTAAAACAAAACCCAAAGAAACAAACAAGGCTTGAGTGTGATTTCAAGAAAAATACACATTTCAACAGTTTCAGTGAGTTTTAATAAGGATTTATGGTTTGCTGTTTGGTTTACACGTATTTTAAAATCTAACATAGAACTACACGTTTAAACAGCAATGGAAAAATGTGTGGATTCACCCACACATTTCTCAACACTTCCTCTCATGGAAAACAGGAATCCTGCACCTACAGGAACTGCCTGTTCATAAAGGCAGATGCAGTAAAGTTTCTCTTAAAAAGGTCAAAGAATTTTATTTCTCCCCAGAATCTCTCCATTTATTTGTTCCACACAACAAGGGGATCAATAGTGCCTGCAGGCAACCCCTGAGCAATGGCAGAAACGCCAGGGAACCCCAAGAGCTGAGGAGAGATGCAAACCATAAACGTGGAGGTGTTTGGCTTGGCCTCATCCCAACATAAGCTCTTTAGCTCAAGAAGTGCCAAGCTTTTTTCCTTGCCTTATGAACTTTCTAGGAGCACACGGCCATGTCAATGCTGCAGTAATCTCAGCTACCTAGAGCAAGACAGACAACCATTTTCTCCACAAAAAGTTCCTTGGTAATAAAGCAATGTCAAACAGGACATGTCTCAATAATAGAGTCTGTGTTTCTATACAGTAGTACTGCAGTCAAAAGAGCTTTGTAATAGGATTTAATAGCAAATAAAAATTTGCACAGAGAGCCAATGGAACAAACAAATGCTTCAAAAATAGAGTAACAAGAAAAAGTACCTGATAAAACTGTTTCTTATACAAAAGGCTCTTCTGTCCATTTTTCACATTTCTTATTTTTTAAGTATGCTGATGTCTACTTAAATGGGAGTCAATCCCAACATGAAGCTCAAATAATTTCCTTAATGAAAACATATATAATAAATCTATCTTCAAAATCATCCTATAGCCCAAAGTTTCTATGAAGTTTCCCTCCTTTGTTTCCAGTTCAGGATCTATTAGTTTCATTAAAATATATGTTACTCTCTGAGATACTTGAGAACATGAGCATTATAAATAACACAAAGTTATCTTGTGTGATTTCATATACTTTTCTTCCCCCTCTAAGCTTAACTCAGTATGTTCAACACAGCCCCAGCATCTAAACTTAGCTCCTATGCTCTGGGAGCAATCCAGTCAAGTATTAAATGTCATTGGACAACACTGACCCTCAAAGTCCCTTCTTATCTTGAGACTGCAGTCCAAGTTTGCTTACTTCCAGTATTTTCACTTTCCCAAGAGAAAGCAAATTCAATGCTTGCAAGGATGAAAAATCAAACTATGAACAGAACATCAAAATTGACCCCAAGTACACACAGTGCCAGGAAGGGGGTGAGGGAGGGAAAGAGATTTTAAAAATATAGAAGGGGGTAGATGATGATTTTTTTTCAATTGCACCCAGACAATAAACCCAAAACATCAACATTAAAAGGAAAGCAATGTTTTTCACAGTCAAGTCCTTTGTGTGATGGGCACACGTCATCAGTTCCCTTCCTGGGTATTTTTGGTACTTTATTAGGACCTTAACATCAAGAAAGAACGTGAAGTGTTTCAAAACCCTGACATTATCACAGCATTGTTACACTACTGTTTCTGAAGAGGTCACTTTCACTCAATAAAACAGCAGCAAGGAGTGTAGAGGAGGATTGCACAGACCACGCTGTCAAGTTACAGGGCATAATAAACAACATTTGAAAAAACAAGAGCAATTTAGAGACACAAAAGAAATAAAGTAGAAAAGATACAGAGCTTTGGTAACTCCTTTAGAAGGACACACACTCAGCTCCAAAAGAGATCTTAATGCTGAAGCACAACCCCAGCAGCTGAGATGACCCCCTGCACCTCCTCCTCAGGGAAAGGGAATTTCAACAGCACTCAATTTAAAGCAACCAACCAAATAAAAACCCCAAGTGGCGTGGTTTTAAACTGTTGTGTAGAAGCTGCTGCAATTTCTCCTGCTAAATTAATTAAATCCCACAGTTTTGGTTTTTTTTTTTTAATTTCAAGAACTTACCACTAGATGCCAACAACAAAACATCTCCTCATTCACTCACTCTCTCACACAGAATTAAACATTAAAAATGCACACCGCTTTCACATGTCACTTCAGGCATTTTATTTTCCTCTGAAAATCAACTACCTTTTTTTTTTTAATAGGTCAACTGCTGACCTCCCCGACACTGCAGTGCAACAGTCTGACAATAAACAGGCCCAGGAGGTTTGCTGAAAACACAAGCTTGTAGAACATCTGGTGCTACTGAAGGATAAAACGTGGAAGAAACAAGGCAGGGGTTGGTGGTGTCATTTGGAGCTGGGAGAAGACTTCCTTACCTAATGAAAGACCTTGCCAAAGTTGGGCAGTTTGGAATCTTAAGCTCCAATTCAGGCAATAACAAGAAAGTGACCTTCTTTAATAGACTGGATCAATGGCTGTCAACTAGATTAAGGCTGCTGGCAGATAAGTCAATCTGCAAATGAACTACTTCCAGCTGGTTCAGGGATCCAAGGTATCCGTAACTAATTTTCCTAAAAACTCAATATCCTTACCAATAAACCTCTCAGGTTAAAAAGAAACTTTTTTCAAAATCCATCTCTTTTAGATAGCAAAGTGTTGCTAATAGACACCTCCACTGGGACACTATTTCAGTGATGGATTTGTCAGCAATGCTTTGGTGGAGGTGAGGATTTCCAACAAAGAGAGTCACGCTAACCCCACTGACTGCCAGAAGGGTGTCCTGATGTCCCACTGCTTGCCCTCAGATTCAGCAGCAATTATGCTCCACAACCAGCCCACTGACAGCCCAACTGACACCAAGGCTTAGACTGAGAGCATTGCAAGGACGCGAGGCAAAGGCAGCTTGTGTCCCGTGCCAAACGACGCTTCGAGGATGTATCGTGGAACACGAGTCTCCAGCTGTGTGCAGAAACAAGGCAGGGCAGACTGGTGTCACTCACCACATGTCTATGATATAAATACACCATCTTTAAAAGGAATCAATCCACACACGGTGTAAGCGGACCAGAAAGGGTAGATTTGCCCTAAGTCAGGGAAAACTCACCTTAGGCAAACCATTTCAAGGATATCTATCAGCAATTTTAGCAATAGCAGTTTTTCCCTATTTTTTGAGAATACAACTTTTATTTCAGATATGGTACCAGATCAGTGCCAACAAAAGTCTTATGAAGTGTCTAATGAAGTCAATCTAAGATTAGTCAGGAGGCAGCATTTGCTTCCCTTGCTATGCTGAAGCACTGGTGCTGGGTTTAAGTTAACAGCTGATTTTTAGCTCACTCTTAATAAAGCACTTCATTCTAAACAGAGTATCTTCCCTCTTCACAGGTTAGGCTGCATCTACTTTCTGCAGAGAGAGAGAAGGCAAAGCATCTGCATCGTTCTTCACCAGGGGAGGTTTTACATTTACAGTGAGTCTGTGATGACCAGTTCTGAATGAACAGCTGGTGAGGAGCCATAAGGATACCTGCAAACAACATGCACAGCTTCCTTTTAGGTCTAAAGGTTACCTAAATATGAACAGATGCCCATATTCAGCTCAAGAAAAAAGACAGAATTAACTTCACTACTAAGCAACAGCAGGAATTCTGCCATGGTCTAATCTTTATTGAAGGCAGTTTTTAGGCTTACCTATAATAATCCATTTTAAACTGTTTCCATTTTAATGGTTGAAACTATTTTATAAACTGTGTCTGACAAAAACTTGTTTTCAGTCTCCTGGAACTATTTTAAGCATTTACTTGGTAATGGAAAACACATGTGACAAACAGAATAGCAAATAATTCTAGCAGCAGTATTTCCATATTTTATTTTCATCTTATTCATAGAGATGAAGTGGAAATGAAATTCACCTCACACGACCAGACAAACCTGTAATCCCTGCTGCAACTCCTGCAGCAGCTTTAGTGCTCTTCAGAAATACTTGACATTTTACTAAATATCACGTTATCCTGTCTCTCCTGTCAGAGATCACAGAATGTGCATATCACAGATTCACTTCTGTTACCTTCTGGTGTTTGAAAAAACATATAGCTAAATCTTGTATTTATTTTAATATATGAAGAAGCACCATATAAAATTTCAACTTTTTTATGAGCAGATAATTTTATGATAGCTTGCCTGGCCCTCTTTTGTTTTCCATTTTATTACACTTCCTGTGCTGAAGGATGTAACTGGACTGCATGTCCAACAAATACCAGTAGACCATTTATGAATATATTTCATTTATTTTCAAACCCATTTATACTTTCCATTTTCACATAATCTCAGTGCAATAAATTTATAGGACTGATTTTTTCTATGTATAATTTTTTTCTTTTTAAATAAGGCACCTGGTATTTTGTTGGAACACCTCCATCATCAGATTTTGACACAGAACCTTCCACAGTCAACGTTTTCTGTGCCATTTATGAATGCAGAGACATTTTTTTAATATTCTCTGCAGTTATTTTTCAGGCTGAAGAGTTAAGCCAAAACAAATCAAGAGAGGTGTTTTGTCACATAACACATATGTAAGCTGCCACAACGTGCTCTGGATGCAAAAAGCTTACATAGCTCCACAGAAGAAGACCAGAGCTTTCAGGAAAGTAACTATTAAGGGTTACTAAACACATATCCATCTGGTACAGTATGAAATCCAGATGATTACAGGCTAGGGGATCATCCAGATGAAATGAAGCTTCAGAGGAATCAGTGAAATAAAGGGCTCACTCTCTCTAAGCTTACCCAGTTCCCACACTGTCCCTTAGCCAGCTAGTAATTGGTGCTGTTGAGGACTGGATACAGACGTAGGTGGACTATTGGTCAGATCCTGGTTTATTAATTCTTTCCTTGTGCAGAAGCCATGCTTTTCTTCCTATTCAGCCTCTTAATTTTTAGTATCTATTTAGTTTTAACATCTGGGAGGAGGGATAGGAGCAGGCAGGCACAGACAAGAGCACACAGTAGTTAAGACACAAGCTGGCCCCAGTAGTCACCAGTTCCTTGCTCTGTCCCAATTCACAACATCACATTCACCCTGTAGGTCACTCAGTGACATTTTCATCACGTGATGCACAATGTCTCCAGGATCTCTCTCCAGGTGGCAACAGCTCATCCTGCACAGAACTCCACACACACCACACAGAAGCAGATTTGCTCCCCTCACCCCATCCTGTTACACAGTACTGGGCACCTAACATCACCAAACTTCACCTAATTTTTTATGTCCAAGTTAATTACTACAAGACTCAGCTCAGAGTCCTGTTTAGATTTATCTGCCTTGAAAGATTATGTCTAAATTACTTCACCTTATTTTCCAATTCACTGTTACTGAGCAGAGTAGATCCCAGCAGAGATCCTACTAATACTCTCCTCCCAACTTAGAACCTGATCATTTGCTTCCATCTTTTCTTGCCTGTTTTTAAAGAAGGTTCACAAAAAGACTGCTCAACTTCTCCAACATACAAGTTTTTCAGAAGGATTCTTTAATCAGGTTCTCTGAAGTATCTGAAACTTCAAAACCTGTTGGACAGCCCTTACTCCCACACATTCCCACCTTCAGACAACTAAAAAGCATTACACTCCCTTCCATGTAATAATCATCATATAATATTTACCTATCTAATCATACTATCCTTTGTTACAGTTTCCAATATTAAAATCCCAAATTCTTGTTAGATTTTCAACTTAATCTCTATCTGAACACTAGATCTCCAGCCTGGATCAATGAAAGCACAAACTAGATGAGGTGCACTCTGTAATGGACTCTATTGTACATAATGTGGACTAGATAATTGAAAATATACGTGTTTTCTCAACTGGAACATCTAGATAAATACAAAGGCAGCGCCAAAGGAGGTTTGAGGTGTCAACAGGAGAGATGTGAGAACTGCTGGAGCTGAACACAAAAAGGCCAGATAAGGGCTGCAGAGTCACCACAAAACAAAGCCTGAAGAGATGCTGCACAGCAGCAAATCCCGGACAGGGCAGGGAACGCCTCCAGGGACACCACACTTAATGACTGTCTCTCCCAACATACTTCAGGGCACGAATCGTTGTCAGCCTAATTAAAACCAGAACCCATTTACTGCTCGTTGTTTTTCCCTTTGAGGCGGGAAAGGACTGGAGATTGCTGGCAGAAGTGCCCCAGGAGGCACTGAATTCCCTCCTACAATTACCTGGCAAAAAGAGCAGTAACATCTTCGGAGACTGCTGTCTGCACCACACCATTACGTATTTAATAAAGGATTTGGTTCCACTTTTCCAAAAATAGCTGGATGTGTTCTATGAGAATTTGAAGAAAGGCCCTAAAATGGATAAGAATTACATATACACACACACATATATAAGCTTATTTATAAAATTATAATGAGGCCAAATGTGGAAGTTATTACCTAAAAAAACCCAGATAAAGATCTGAAAAATTACAGATATAATCCTGCTTAATCCAGAACACTTCATTCTTTGGACATGTCGTATAACACAGAACATCAGCCCTTCTGTGAAAAGAAGAACATTCACTGCAGTCTAGGAGAACAAAGTAAAAGCTGACAAATGAAGCCAAAGAGCTCCTGAAATCTCCTGTGACTATGACTAACTTGGACAGAGAAACAGAAGAACAGGTCTTTTAAAGCATGGGCATCAAGAAGATGCAGAAGGGCCTTTAGTCAATACCTCCCCTGTTCA
Organism: Irena cyanogastra; assembly: GCA_013397155.1. NCBI lineage: Eukaryota > Metazoa > Chordata > Aves > Passeriformes > Irenidae > Irena > Irena cyanogastra. The sequence goes on from VWZV01002528.1 coordinate 56,912, forward strand.
CCACCTGAAAATCCATCACTTTGGCTCCTTCTTATTCTGCAAGGTTAAAGGAGTGCTCTACAATTGAATCAGCTTTATCATGATTTTCCACATTAAACAAAACTAGTGACTTCTTGACAGTCAAAGAGAACAGTTCTTTTTTGAAAACACAAGAATTCTGGATTTTATTCAGGGCATCAAGTAAAATCTAGCTGTGTTCAAGACACACCTAGACGGCTTTGCACAATTGCATTTGTACAACTCACTTGGTTTACCCCAATTTCTTCAAAGGTCATTTTTCACATTTTCGCTCAAAAAGACTATTTTAAAATGCTTTTGCAAAACAGCTGGGAGAATCAGCTGATCAGAGCCCAGTTCTCAAATCTGTGCAAACAGAGACAGTATCATTTTCAGATTAAAGAAAGGAAAGAATAAGGAAAAGACAGCTTACAGCTGTACACTCAGACAAGGACACCACAGCATTTTTCTTCCCTAGCTCCTGAAAAAAAGTTTTATCATACTTCCTGCAGAGAAACTAGAGAAACAGTATTGCCCACCTGCTCACTAAAAGGAGACACACCTCCATCTCCAGCTCAAGCAGAGAAGACTTTCTTGCACAAGGAGATACCATTTCCCAGCAGCCAGTGGATTTCAGAGGAGCACACAGCATTACTGAGCTCCACAGAGGATCAGAACATTACTGTCAGATTAGCATTGGGAAATGGATTTATCATCTGCCTTTTTCGCTCAAAATCCTAATCATGAAAGCCTGAAAACCAGAGGTTTTTTACACCTAATGTGTGTTCTTGTATTGGCTATATAAATGTGGTTTTCTTTTCTTAGTACTGAGCAACTTCCCAAGTAGAGAGAACTGGATTTTCATTTTCACCTGCTCCAAGAGCAGCTCCTACCAAACAACTCCTTTAATGTGTTACTTCATAAACTAATACTGCAGAGGTAGCCAAAAGCTCTAGTTTAAAAGCCTAATCTCTTTTTTAAAAATCACCAATGCAAAGGCAATTGTGTACTGAGAACAAAACAAGAAGATGCTGAAATTGATAGGGTTTTGGGCCTACAGCTTATCCTGCTTATAAGGGTAGCTAAACATACAACAGGGGAAATAGCAAACAATGCCATTTGTTATTGTAAGAAATTGTCAGTGATGGGAAAACAAATAATTCTACAAAATGTTTCATTATTTTCTACCTAGGAAAGCAAACCTTTTTCCTATTTAACATAACATGCCTACTGAAACAATTTGTTAAGATGTCTTATAAAGCAAACGAGTAACTTAGAGTGAATTGGTGTTAAACCAAAATTACAGTCATTCACAATAATGGGGAATAAGTGATTTAGTGCACCATGGTAAAAGTGACCCTTAGATTTTATGTACACATTTCATACACAAAATGTTTCTCGGTATTGCCGTTTTAAGGAAGTTTCTCTCAGCACAATAATCTGGGGAACAGAAAGCAGATGGTGGTTCCAGCTGATGAGAAGTTCCTTGGAGCTGTGGGATTTGGTGGCCAGGACTTTGCTGCGGGCTGCTGAGAAACCCATGCACCACAAGAGTGTAATGGCTCCTCCTGCTCCAAGGGCAGCACAGACTGAGGGTCTGCTTCCCCCTCCAGCAGAGAATCTCTAACGACAGCAGCCAAGCTGCCAGACACCCCTCCCCAAACTCATCTGTCTGGAAGTAGTCAATTCCTAGCCAATTCCTCCTGCAGCTCCTTCTCTGCAGAGCTGTCACCACTACCTGCTCCTGTGTGCAGCACCTCACACGCAGCCCAGCCAGGAGCTGAGGCATCAACAGCCACAGCAGCACCAGGGTAAGAAGCAAAGCACAGAACTGCTGCTCTGTGGCCAGGGAAGCTGCTGAATGCATCACCCCCTTTGGCACCAAACCATCCTGGTTTGCTCCTGCTCTGTTCTGTTTTAAAGACAAACTTATTTTCATGAACATTTTGAAATTATAGCCTATGTATGCATTATGTATTAAAGGTGTTTGGGAAAAGTGGGCCAGAGGAAGTCTGGAACTTCCTCTGCATAAGTGATTTAGGAAAAAAATCACATTCTCAGGAAGCTGCTGCTTGCATACAGATGCTGCCCAGTTAACAGAGTTGCATTTCAGAAATGTCACCAGAGTTTCCTATCAGAAATGCTGCTGGGGATGACGCTAAAAGGCTGGAACTCCAGCATTTCAAATACATCAAGTTACATGCAGGATTCTGATCATATTTGCATCACAGATGATTTCGTTTCTGCTTTATTCTTGAAATAAAATTATAAAATGCCTTGAACATCTTCCTGATGATCAGCTACACCTAGAAGTTTAGCAAATTATTTTAGAAAACACAAGATCTATTACATAGAAGTAACAGATTTAAATTTACAGTAAGTTCAGAAAACTGAGGAAAAAAACCATTTAAAAATTTATAAAAGTCCATCAGAAATTAAGAATATGTCACTCAAAAATATGCAGGAATAATTTAAGCTCTCAGATCCAGAAATATTAACAGTTCACTCATTTCTACTCAAATTGAAAACTCCAGTCGTAAAGCCATGAATGACAAAAAATCCTGGGAGATGCCAACAGCATCACAGTGATTCCTGCAAAGTTCATACTAAAAACATAGGGAACACATGTCAGTTTCTTTGACTTACACAGGCTCTTAGCCTGCTTTACAAAAAAGTAACGAGCAGCTACGAGCAGTGGCCAGGAAAGCTCAGCATGGCTGTGCTTAACTCCATACAGCTAGGGGCTGGAATCAGAGCTCCTGCCAGAAAAACTGGTGATGAAAGTAAAGAAAGTACAGGAGAGATGTTTGGCCATTCAGGAGCTTGGATAGTCCTGACCTTTCTTTTTCCATGTGCTACTTGGCTTACTACATCAAGGCTTATTTCCTGTCAATCTCAGCATCTTTTTATTTTTTTTTTAACACTCTTTCCAGACTTGTCTGCCTTCTCTCTTCCTTTTAAGCACTGGTGCCTTCTTCACATTCGCTCTTTCAAGTAAATCCTTCTAGATTTTGCTGGCACTTCTCACTTCTTGCCTTTCCCCCTTCTTTGCCACATTTCATTCTGTTGCTTGTGTGTCACAGGTCTCTCGTATCATTCATTCTTTGCACATTACAGCCCTTTCGCCAATGTCCCTACAACTCTAACTTTCAAATCTCAATCTAAATGAAAAGTGAAGCACCTGTGAGAGCATTCCCTTCCCAAGTCAAGAAAACACCACTGAAGCTGGTTTCTCAGTGTAAGCCCAAGCCTCAGGTGAAGCCACCCCTCCTTTCCCAAACATGCCATGAACAAATTACTCAGAAGTACAAAAGGATCGGCTGTAACCAAATACTAACGTACACTTAATGGACTGCAGATTTTGCAGGATGTTTAAAGTTTCCCCTCTGATCTCTCTGAACTTTGGCCTTCATTTGTTTATACAGGCAGAGGCCAGCAGGTCATACCACTAAAATCAGCAAATTGTTTACACATATGGCAAGCATGCATGCAGCAGGGCTGAAGTCACAGCTACAACACAGCACATTAAAGCAACTGCTGTAGTTAAAACAACAAAGATAGAGTCAGTCCACACACGTGATGAGGAGGCCTTCCAGTGCAGTGAAACTCAGTATGAACCAAGAAATTAAATGGTATTTTCTTCTGGAGCCAAGGCACACATTCCACCCCAACCTAACCCAAGTCACTTACCCCAACATCACTTGTTTCATGAGAAGTGGGAACCTTTGACATCACCAGTGTCAAAACATAACAAAATTTTAAGTGCATCAGCTAATTCATCAGGGTGGCAGTTAATACTGCAAAGAATAGAAAAGCTCAAAAAGCAAGGCTGGAAGAGAAGCAGTCACTGACAGTACACAAACCCCACACATGCTGCCTGGCTCTGGTTGTTTGAGCACCAGGTTCTAACCAAACAAAACTCCTAAGCCTTTAAAATTATTTTCCCTTTCATAAAGATATTTTTATAAGTATCTTCAAAATATTGTATTTTACATAATACAAATCACTTGAAAATTAGGAGTTTTCAGAAGCATAAAGCATTTCAGTTTTGAGCATGGGAACAGGACATTAGTATAACCTCACATTCTGTTTTGCTTTGATGGACAGAGAAAAGTATTTTTGAGAGTAATTACAGGCTCATGCTTAAGAGAATGCCAAAACATGAAAGGTAAACATTACAAGAAATGAGGGAATGCAGCAGGATGTAAAAGAAATTAATCATTTTGTCTTGCTCAGACAAACTGTAGCTGTCAAACTTGCTGAAACCAGAGCGAGGAGGAAGCAAATTTTTTAGCTTCAAGATGCTGTCTCAAAGCTTTGTGGCCCATTCAGTTACACAGTGAACAGACATGCAGATGTGTGGCACACACAAGAATATTATTAACTTTTCTAGTTACTTCTTATTCCAAAGCAGAAGCACCATGTCTTTAAATGTCACGTCTGAACAAACACATGCAGAAATGGAATTCCCACTTCCAATGAGGGGATAGCATGCTGCAAAAATTAAAGTGTCTATTGTGAGAACTACAGCTGTCAAACAAAAGCTGTAATTTCTTAATGTTACCTACTTTGCTCATAATATATTTTGATTTAATACTAATCACTTCTCTGGAATAAGGCAACTTTTTTGGCCAACCAGTGAAAAGAAATCAGTAGAGACAGAGCTAATATGAACCTTCTCAAAAAAAAAAAAAAAGAAAAAAGGGGAAGGGAAAAGGGAAGCCAACCCAGCCCAAAGACATCCCACGTCCAGAAGTTTGTCACTTTCAGATACAAATGTCCACAGAAGGCAGGGATATACTCTTCTATTGCTATTCATGATACTCATGATATTCCTGAGTTTGACACATGTAAGAAAATGAAATGTGTTGTCTTAAGCATGACCATGGAAAATACAGGTATAGGTTTGACTAACTGCTCTGAGCTTACACTGGAAATTACCAACAGAAGTTCTACTTATAGTGTCATCATTTTATCTTCTGTATTTTATCACCAACATTTAACATTTAATCAACTGAAAACATCCTCTCAGTACGTGTACAAGAAGTTCATTCTGTCAGTAACTTCTAGCATCTCCTCTGCCTCAACCCTGAGTGAGTTCCAGCACTGAAGACTGAAATGCCCCATCTCACACTTCTAGCACTGGAGGGTTTTCAGCACAAGCAGGTTTGATAACAGACTAGAAGACAGATCTGATCATCAGTCCCAGCCCAAAGAGTTTGAAGTGAAAGACTGAAGGTATATTGCCAAATCAAAGCAGATGAGGGGGAGCTTTGATCCAGTGCTGTGCTGCTAGCAGGGCTGTTCTGCTGTTATCTTCAAAGGGCAACACAAACCTGAGAACACAGGGACTGTCATGCTCTGGGGGTTTCCACACTGGCTGTTCGGGGAAATACAGAATAAACCAACTCATGGACACACAGGGCTGGGGAGAAAAGAGCCAAGGAAAAAAGTGAGTACAAAAGGATGACTTGCAACTGAACCTACCACCTTTCAGCAGAGTGAAACACTTTCTCCAGAAAGTGGGATAAGGCTGCCCAGCTCAGAATTACAGCAGCAAAAAACCAAATCCCATTCTGCTGTTTGCCAGCTTCCAAGTGCTTCACTTCACAGCCTGAGCATTATTTTCACACAGTGCTACTGCTAGGGCAGCTTTATTCTCCTGTACACAGGGAGCACCAGCACTACTTTCAGCAGAACCACCTGCAGAGCACAGCAGCATCTCTGGACATGCTCATTTTCAGGCACACTGCCTGTCAATTTACCATAAAAATATGAATTTTGCCATAATATGAAGACTGGTATAGGAGCTGCCACTCACCAAAACACACTCTTTTTTAGAGTGGAGTTTTCTCTGAGCTCAAACTAGAAATCAGGTTGGTTAACTGCTTCTCTAGTAGAGAAACTACACAGGATTTAGAAGAAAGAGGTCATCTGTGAAAAGAGCTTGTAATTACAGAAGGGTAGAAACTTCCATGGCTAGAGAGACAAAGGAGTATCTTAAGGAGAATATAACTGATGAAGAAACACGTATGAAACAGAAAACAGTCAAAATTTTAAAAGCACATGCATTTTTGGCAATAAAATAAATATTTCACTCAATGATGGAAGCATCCCTGTTTGCCCCAAAACTTAGATTTACAGTCTACAATTCTCAAAAGCAATACAGGTAAAGGACTATTTTTGGATTTGCTCTACAAATTTCCACTTCTAATACAAACCCGTGAGAATTAATTCACATTGCTTAGCTATTCCATCATTGCAGCTCAAGCAAATTCATAAAAGAATTAAGCAAGGCTATCAAGCTGCTATTTTAGTGTAATAAGTACAATATTCACAGTGTAACTTGTCCACTTCAATCTTGAGAAGAAAGTTGTAGCCACTGCTCTTAAAGGTTCTTATTTCTTAAGAACAGGATACAAGGGAAATCAGTGGAAGCATGATCAGAACACATCATCAATCATTTTTTCCTTAAAACTGTAGATCTGGCACCTGCCATGGCACCTTTATGAACCAGAGAGGGAAGTAAAAACACTAGGTATGTCAGGATGCAAAGAATCCACAACCCAACTGTGGACCACTGATGCCTGTTCTTAGCCTTGGGAACTAGTGAGCTTGGAAGAAAGTATCCCAGCACTTTCTTATGTGCTAGGCCAATCATAACTGGATCCCTTGCTAATAAACAAATAGACAAGACTGCAAGGATAAAAAGAAACCAAACCCACAAATAACTCCCAAACCAAAAAACGTGCTAACTGTAAAGCTGATCTGTGCCTTAGATTGTCAGAGAAGGCTCTGTCACTTAACAGGAAAAAGTTATATAAAATAAACCCCATTCATCATTACAGCTGAAGTCACATATTTAAATCTGAAATGTCCTTCTCTGGGACATTACTCCTACAGTTATCAGTAACAAAAATGCACTACCTGAAGTTGGGGAGCAAGGAAAAAAATAACAAAAAAAACAAGGTAGGTAAGAATTTATCATTGCTTGGTGTGGCAACAGAAGAGAAACTCAGCTGGGGAAGGAAAGAAAGAAATGGGGACTGAATAAATAAAGAGTATCTGGGAGAGAGATGTAATGCAGAGACCACCAAGAAGGGGCAGGGGGTGGCTGAGGTGAAAAGCCACTTAGCAGAGTGGCATATTCTAATGACAATACAGTGGTTTCAACCTGCTGGGAAAAGGCTGAGAATTAATTAGAAAGTGTCAACAAATTAGGATTAAAGGACAAAAAAATGCACTTAATCCAGGGAAGGTGAGTGCATTTAGAAGAAGACAAAAACCCCCTAACAATAGCTATCTGACTCCTGAAACAGGCACTGAAAATGCTGTTTCCTGTTAAATTATCTGAAAAGTTAAAGATTGCTTCTTCACAGCACTGTCTGCTTAATTGTTGCTGCTTCATCCTCTGACTGCATGTCTGTAGGGAAAATCCTTTCTAAGTTTAGCAATACTGGATTTTCAGAGTACGTTATTTCCACTGCAGCCTCCAGAGTCTTGTATTATATAAATAGAACAAAACAAGTGTAGATAAACAAAAAAACAAATCAATTTTAAAATTTTAATTGGAATCCATTGGGGGGAATACCCAGAGTCTGATGAGAAATTATGGATTTCTCCTGGCAGTTAATAATGTCACAATTTTAGATTTCCTTATGGCAAAAAATCCTCCAAGGGGAAGTGTGTATGTTTATAACTAGAAATTGTAGTATGTTAGACAGACCAATGTGAATTAAAATCAACTGAGAATAGTAGGAAAAAGGAAAGAAGTTGTGCATAGCTCCAAAATTGGTCTTTAGCTTAGAAGCATCACCCTTAATTCAAAATGCTGAACACATAGAGCATCAGGTCTGAAAGAGTTTCAGGGGTTACCCTGTGATCTTTACACAGCTGAGAGCAAAAGCAGTGAACAGAGTCCACATGCCAGAACTTGTGTAGCTGTATCAGCAAGCAGAGGATGTGCACTGAGCCCCCTCTTCCTTCCCTCCACATTGGATACAGAACAACCCCCAGCTCCTCCTGCAGCTGCAAGTGCCCCAGCAGCCAAGAGGGGCAGGAGCCACAGGGATCATCACCCTTCCCCCAGGCAACCCAGGATCCAGGGATGTGATCTACTCTTCCTGGGCCCAGTTCACACACAGCATGCACTGCCTCATAACTCCCTGAACTGAGTCAACCTGCAGGCAGAGTGAGCAGGCTGCTGGCACACAAAAACAGGAGCCAAAATTTCTGTTTGAGTCATCTTTAGTCCACCTATTCCTTCATGGTAGGTAAATTCAAAGAATATACTTTGAGTAATACTCCTGTTTCCTTTGGGATGTAAGCAGAGATATTAAAAGCAGAGGATCTGTGGCATGGCAGCGCTCAGTAGCTGCTGAGAGAGCCCAGGGACCCTTGCTGCTGAGGGCCAGATCCTGCAAGAACAATAACATACAAATTGGTACAGACAAATGTTGTCCATAAATTATACATGTAAGTAAAGTCTTCTCTTCTGAGACAAATGCTTCCTGAGATCAACAATTATTTTCAGAACTGAGTAAGGACTATGGGAGGTTTAGTGCAACAACTGCAATGAGTTCAGCTTACCTACTCAATGACCAAGTTTTCCATCACAGCACTGTTATATTGATTGTCCTCCCCATGCTCTGTTTAAACACTAATGGATCAGTCATGATCTGCAATGTACATTTACACAGAAGTGTTTTGCTATTTCTCTGTTTCAGTCTATAAATAGTCTCCAGGACTCCTCATCAGTCACCAGATGTAAACAGACCAGCTTTTTGTAAATAAGCCCATACCCTGATCTAAAAAGTAACATTTACTGCTTTTATGTCATTTGAGGTTTCTAATTATTGCAATAGGCAGTAAGTCAGAGGGCTGATGTAAAATTCTGTCTTCTGTCCAGCTTAGGGACTGGGCAAACATCAGTGTGGTCAGTACTGACAGTATTTGATCAAAGGAGTTTGTGCTGGGAAGAACGCAATGTACTTATTATGAACAATCTCTGTCCTGTCCCTCTGCCTTTCTTCCCAAACCCTGAAAACATCTGCAACTTCAAGTCTCTCAAAATAAAAAAAAGGGAAAAAAAGTTTTGTGAAAAGTCACATATCATCATCATGTGATGTTCAAGGTAGTTTCTGAAGCAGAATACTGTGGGTATCAGATGCAGCTGGCAGAAGTACAACTGATTTTAATTACAGCATTATTCTAGGAGCAATATCCAGAGTCCAGAGGGCACACAGGTCCCTGATCTTTGACCTGCAGCCTTATCCTCCTGTGAATCTGCCATCTCTGCAGTAATTAACACACTTGGAAGCCTGCATCATCTGTGACGTATGTTTAAGTTCATTGCAGCTGCATGAAAGCCTTCATCTGAGCCTTTCACTCTTCCATTCCTGCAAGCCTTTCACTCTTTGCCAAGCAACTGAAATACACAGGCCTTTAAAGTATTCAGAGGTCTTCAATTTAAGCAGCAAGTATTGAAAACACTAGAAATCCCTGCCGTGGAGGTCTCCATTTGCTCTGTAGGACTCCACACAAACAACCATCCCAAGCTGTGGTTTGCATTCTGAACAGCAGCAATCCATCACCGAATAGACAGTTACGAGGCACTGTTTGACAGCAGCTTCAAAACCAGCTAAGTTACTATGGCCAGATCTACCAAAAGCTGCACTCAGGAGTAGGAAATACTTCCAGGGAACAGAGGAGGCAGGAAAAGATTAGGGGGGAAAAAAAAGGGGAGAGGGGAAAGAGCTAACTGGTAAGGTTAGAGAGGAATCAAACAGTAACAATTCCCCACACACATATATGTTCAAATCTATTTAAATTTGTGAACACAACTGTTCTTCAATACCTGCTCTGATTTTCACAAGAACAAGCAATTATAAAATCCTGCAATCAAAAGTGCAATGAGAGCAAACAAGAAGAGTGCCACAGCCAAACTTGCACTGTTGCATAAGGGCTGGCCGGATAGAAACACCTTTAGCAGTAAAGAGACAGCGTTGGCTTTGGAGCACCAGCTAAACAAGCTCATTTGGTTTCTTGAATGCAGTTTTTGTTGCAGGACAGTAATGGATCAGTGAATATGTGACAACAAATGATGTGATTCCAGGACGTCAAACTGCCCCACGGCAAAGTGGCTTTAAACTTCCTCTTCACATGATCAGATTAACACTCAGGCCTATGTTTAAAAATAATAGAGACTTTGACTTTCTCAGGGATAGTTTAGGAAGCTATCCTGCCTCTTCCAGCAAAATTATCCCACGAGAAACCAGATGAGAATTCTTCTCTCTGCCATCTCACAGACCACAGCTATCCTTCTCCACTTAGTCCCTTTTATTTTATAATTTCTACCAAACTCATTCACATCCTCCTCCTGTGTTTTCATCTTCCTAGAGCTCCCTTGAGCAGCCCTGTGAAAGCTACAAAAGGAATGCAAAACAATTCCTTGTGTGGACGTGATGGACCAAGCTGAGCTGTACTTTGCTTAATTTGGCAGATATTCACAGTATTATAAAAACTGCTTTCGCAAACAAATATTCAGTTTGCAAAAGTCTCTCTCCCCCGCAATCCAAGAAAAAGACTGTCAGCACATCATTCTGCAATGACTGAGTAATTGCAAAATACTTAAGATCCTTAGATATTCCCCTGTATGAAAGCACTTGGGAAGCTGCTGTTTAGCATCCAGCTGTAAAACCTGCAGGACTTCTGTGGATAAAAAGTCCTTCCCCCAGAGCTTATTACAGATGTTTAGAAAAGGTAATCTTAAGCAGGGTTGAACTATTTAATTTTGTTTCTACTTGGTATGTGAGATATAAAGTTAACGAGCAGAGAATTAATTTTTGACAGAAAAAAAATTTAGACCACTCCATCCTAATGGAAAAGGATAGTAAATTCTTTTAGAAATTACTAATCAAAAAGCAGGTGTTGAACACTTGCTCTTACTGCCTTCGTAAAAGACCAAGCTCCATTTGAAGAGCCCAAAATAACATGAAAATGTTGCCCAGTCATCTGTATTTTTTGTGTATGTTTATATTTGTAGCTCCTATTACACCTCAGATCATACAGTTTTAAACAAGAACCAAGTTCCACTTGCTACCTCATCCATTCTTTTATTCCTCAGCTTCCAGCACCTGAGAAGCTGACAGTGAATAGCATCCCTTCTTGCAGGATCTGGCCCTCAGCAGCTACTGAGCACTGCCATGCCACAGAGCCCCTGCTTTTAATATCTCTATTTAAATCCCCAAAGGAAACAGAAGTATTATTCAAAGCATATTCTTTGAATTTACCTACCATGAAGGAATAGGTGGACTAAAGATGACTCAAACAGAAATTTTGGCTCCTGTTTTTGTGTGCCAGCAGCCTGCTCACTCTGCCTGCAGGTTGACTCAGTTCAGGGAGTTATGAGGCAGTGCATGCTGTGTGTGAACTGGGCACAGACCTGGCAGAGCCCACGCCCTCCTGTGCATGGAGAACTGGACAGCACCCACTTCTGCAACTCACCTTCTGCTGGGCCACTGCTTGGGGGTCACAGCAGCAACATGCTTCTCCTTGTTTTGTTAACAATTTCATTGGATATTACCCTGTTAGATCAGAAATAGCTCATGCCTGTCCAGAAACCTGGATTTCTGGACAATACCCTGAGAGAGCACCTTCTGAAATGAACTAAGGAACTCTCTTTCAGAAAAACTGCTGAAAGCAGTATTTGACCTGAGTTTCCAGATTCTGGGGGATCCACAGCTGCTTCTAAGGGTCCTGAGAAGGCAACTATAGAAAGAAAGTTGTCTGGCCAGTCTTCAAGTATGTTTATGCACACCATGTAAGAGTTTCCACTACTACAGGAAATTTTTACAGGATCCACAAATCCTATTTGGAAACCACAGATTTAAAACATATCCTCCAGTAAACAAGAGTTTTACTGTTAAATATACCCAGGAAGTTTCTCAATATCTTTTTCTCAGCCTGTTCAGTTTCTTTGGACATAGAATTCTTGCCACTCTGCCTGTCTAAAAGGAAGGTATCTTGATACAATCCATACCATCACGATAAGACACAACAGAGAGATATTCACTGTGGGCAGTAAATATGGGGTGCAGTCTCCTCACAGCTGAACCCTCTGCTCCCCCAGCATACTGTCCACAGCAAAAGGAGAAAGAAAAACCCCAAAGTGAGAAAAATTGAGAGGGTAACAAACAAACGCGGTAACACTTACGGTCAAGTCCGTTGATGTATCTCATTGTAATTTCACAGTGCCCCCAAACTGCACTGACTATGGGGTAAAGTTTTTTCCCTTTTAGTCCTCTGAAGGCCACTCCAAGATACTGTCCATCGACCATGAAGCTAAGCGTCCCTTCATCCATATCCAAAACCACCAGTAAGGAGTCTGGGAGTACAAAAGACTCATCTGGTTCCAAAAAGACGGGGTACGTGACCCCGGGCTGGTTTTTACAGTTGTGGTAGAGTTTGTTGCGCCCCAGATCCCAGCCCCAGGATTCATTGTTGCTACCAACCAAGGACGTGTATCCCACCGAGTGCAGCGGCGCGTCGGCCGTGGAGACGCCCACCACGGCGTGAGTCCCCCGCTGCCGCGTGGGCCAGTGGATCTGCCACACATGCAGGCCCCGCGTGTAGCCCACCTTGCCCCGGATGCAATCCGTGCTTTGGGCCACCGGGTGTCTGTGAAAAGTCAGTTTATCGTCTTCCTTTACAAATATATTTAACGAGCGATCTTCGTTATTCCAAGCGTGCTTGTACTGGACCTCCAGCTTGGCAGGGGGCATATCCAACAGCATGTCCAGGCGCGCAGGCTTGCAGAAATCTGGGCCTCTCAGCTCTCGTTTCACGGGTCTATAAGGGGGCTCCCTCACATCCACAGACTTTATGCTCCCTGAGATTTTCTGGCCCATTGCTTGGCTGCGGGTTTACAAAGGAGAAAGAAAAGTTGACTTTGGCCTAACGTCACCTCATGAAAGCACCGTTACACCGAGCCAGTGACCTGACAAAGCTGAGTGGATTTACTCCTCCCGTTTGGAGTTTTTTAGCAGCAATGTTTTCAGAGTAAAAAACACGCCTGAAAGAAAGCAGAAAGTTTCCAGTTAGTTTAAGAAAGCCAATAGAAAAGCCACAGCATATTTTTGAAGCACTTCTTCTCATCCCTAGGAGCTATTTTAAACAGCAGAGCTAAATTCACTCCTCTTTGTGCAGTGTCCTGCAGGGCTGAGCAGGCTGCCAGCAGGATGCGGAGCCCACCAGCGCACGGAGCGCAGACAGTCATTTCCTCCAATTCATGATCGGATGCAGACATTCCTCACCTTCTGCCCTTCCACCTATTCTGTCTGGCCAAGTTCACAGCAGGCCTGAAGCAGGCAGATGCTGCTCCCCAACAACAGTGACAAACTTTGTGTGCAGTCATAGCTTCACTTTCACTTGTGCTTTTGGTTCAGTCTCAGACTAGGTCAGAATCTTTTATTTCCAGACGTGCTCTGTTCTGGGCCCTGCTGACAGAGACTTCAGCTCCTCTGCCCTCATTAAAACGAATGCAACCAACAGCAAATGGCAGCAAAAATTAAATGTTTCTTTTTAACTTACCCTGGCATTAAATAAAAGGAGAAAAACATCAAAAATTCATCAAGATTTTTTAGCTCCTTTTTGATAAAGGCGCTAAAAAAAAAAAGGACGTGTAGGAAAAGGAGCCATGGAAGGATAAATGAAGAATGGCAGTTTGCAGTTTCAGTTCTTTGGCAGATATATCTAATGGGCACCTACTGCAACTGGGGATGTTCCTGATGCTAATGAACAGCAGGCTAACCCACAGTTCCTGTATTTCAGTATTCAGCTGACCTGGAACATAGTAAGACACATTATGGGGAATACCTGATTTTGAAATGCATTATTTCTCTGCTTCCACAGACAAAGAGGGCAAGAAAACACCAAGAAAAGCTTCTCTGCAGCCTGGATAAGTTAGATTTGTTCACATTTTAGAGCTCAGGGAGAGTAGAAATAAGAGAGTAGCGACAAATAGAGAACTTCTAAAAGTACTATAGGAGTAGAAATGAAGACAAAGTCCTATAAACTCAAATACATGATTGACATGGGATCAAATAGAGTATCTGCAGCAGCAGACATACTTCTGTCCTCTAGCAAAATCAGTGCCAAGTCCAGGAATGCTCAAATATAGCAGAGTAGACCCACTCTGTTTATTTATTGACAGAGTGATGGCATGCTTCAAGAAGCAAGAAATCTCCACGCTCTCAAAAGGCTGAAGAGCCCAAGTGACAGTTGGTTGTCATAAAATACCAAACAGCATATGGGCAGAAACGTTCTTGCAAAAAACATCCTGCAATATTTCACTTGATAAGTCAAGCCCATGTTCTTCCTTTTAAAGAACTTCTACTCCAAACACACAGTCCCATTCCAAAGATAATTTCTGAAAGAAGATAAGAAACATGTATGCACAATAAAAGAGAAGAAAAAGAAGTTTAGGAAAAAAACCCTATAAAATTTACCATCCAACTAAGTTTGAGAAGTGAATGAAGTCCTCTTATTATTTCCAATGGCAATTAGCATGCAAAGTATTTTCTGCATGTATTAAATACAGAAATTAAACCACATCTATGTTATGTGAAAGTCTTCTTTAAAAAAAAAGAAAAAAAAGCACAGAGGTGATTTTTCAAAACCATGTGACAATTGAGTTACTACAGGAAAATATTTTCTGGTGGCTGTTTCCCACAAGGGCATATGCACACACATCAGTGTAAAAGAACCAACACACTGCAAATACTTTTAATGTTTGAAAATAAAACAATATACGTAAGTATCCAACCCCTCATATCACATTTGCAAGAAGACTCACAATTCACAGGAGCTCTCAATATGAGGTCAGCTTGAATGAGCCCCCTTATTCCTTTCCAAACCACATAACAGGAATCCAAAACTTTAAACAGCAATTGCATTTAAGCCGATGCTTCCCATTTCCAATAGTGCAGAAGCACTCACGGGTTGTTTCAAAGCTAGGATGCCAATTTGGCCCAGCAAAGCAAGTTCAGTGCTTTATTCCACACCTATAATCCCAGGAGAAACGAAATAGTGACACTAGTACACACACACGGAAGCAACAGGAATAAATGTTGTAAGCAAACTTTCATAGGAGGACACAAGCTCAGGGATTGCGTAGTTCCTTTTAAAAAGTGATTATTTGAGCTTGAAAGGAAATGAAAAGGAAAATGTCAGACTTTCAAAGGGAATGTCAAGTGATATCTATTTGAGATTTAGCTCCACATGCCTTTGAAAATTTTGACTTTAAAGCACAAGACAATTGCCACATTCCTGTCAGGGTGCTGAGGGGAGACAGCCGGGGAAGTCCTCAGTGCATCCTGCTGTATCACTTCCTGATCACATGAGAAACTGAACTTGGCACAGATGTTTGCCTGGCAAATCACCAAGAAATTATAAACACTGAATTGACTCACTTGGCAAGCCACAGACATTCTTCCTCATGTGCCCCAAACTGTAACATAAATAGGCTGCTGATAGATAGATCAGTAATTCAGAGGAGTAAAATGCATCATTACAAGTACCTTGATATACACACAACCCTGCCTGCACTCTGGGATGCCCTCAACAAGTACTTCGATTTGAAACTGTATCTTACAATATTAAGTCTTTCATCACACACGAACATGACCACATAAATTAATTATATAATGGAATATTTTTCCAAATAGCTTTGCATGGACATGGTATGGAACAACAGTGAAAAAATCTTACAGTTAGGCAGCTCTGGTTGCTGGAGCTGAGTAGTAGCTGACAGCTGTGAGGAGCAGTCTTGCCTCCTAACCCAGGCAGCAGCAGTGTGAGCTCCATGGGGAGCAACTCATCCATAAAGCCCTCCTGGCAGCTCACAACAGTCCCCTTGGGTGCCTGCAGGAGCAATGTGTCTCAAAGGCCAGATCACCTCTTGCCTCGCCTGTGTCCTGTCCTCTTACACCAAGCAGATGCAGAGAGCCAGCTGAGGCACGGAGCAGCAGGGAAGCACCACTGTGCCCTCCACCCCATCAGGAGCTGCTGCTGGAGGGACACAGCTCACCAGGGCCCAGCCTGTCTCCACCAACAAAATCCTCCCTACTCCCACAGGTCCCACACTCGCAGCACAAAGCCTCGGGGAAGTCACTCCTGCCCTGCTGTAGGGGGATCTGCAGGCAGCCTCTCCTCACGCCAGCAGCTGTGGGGAAACCGAGCACATTCCCACGGAGGAGTGACAAACAATTCATCTGGCAAAGGTACCCCAGACCAGCTTCCTGTCTGCAGCACTGGATGAATACACCACACAGCATTACCAAAAGCTGTGGGTTACCAAAAGAGTATTCCTGTCAGACTCGTTAGTGTTCAACCCACTTACAGAAATATTTGGTTGTAAAATCTTCTTACCATCTCCTGGGTTAATAAAAACTTGTCAAAGCACAGTGTCATTCGACTGCTCTTTTTGCAATCTTACACCTTGTAGAGAAACTTAGATTTCCTTGCCTAAATCGTCTCACCAGATACATAAATATTCAGAAATAGAAAGAACATAAATTTTCACGGCATAGTTTTGCTTTGAAGGTTTTCCCAAATCTTTGTTCTTCCCATAATTTCAAACCACTACAGGAGTTAAAAAACAATAAACTATTTCAAACTGGATTAATATATGACCTCTCCTTACACTGGTTTACTTACACTGGTTTAGTGACCAACACTAAATTTCACCACTCATCCCTATGTGAGAAGACTGTTACTTTTAGCAGCCTAAATAATTTCTGTCTCACAGTTTCCCATCCATGCTGAGCTTTGTCAGGCTACAATGGTTAGAGTAAATGTACTGTACAGGAACAATACACCTCCAAACAGGAAAAGTGTGCCAATGTCACTTAGCAGTGTCTTCATCCAGACTGCTAAAATATTTAGGGAAATCATTCACAATAAAACCACAAATTACACTTACTACATAAAGGCTTGCTGGGACATCTCTTTGCTGTAATTAAATAGGGTGCATTTCTTAAGTTTGGTACGTTAGCATCAGCAGAACAGAACTGATAAAAGAAACATGCTTTCAGCAAAGTCAGCTTTCAGCATTCATAGCTGTATTTCCCTCTGGATCACAAACTAGACATGCAGGAAGCTTGACAAACATGCGTAAGAAATGACAACACAAACACAGTTCAAAACTACATTAGGAACACACTAAGACTCAGATTAACCCTCCTAAAACAGCACTTACCCAAAGAGTGAGAAGCAGAAGGTGAGTCCCAGCTAATGACACTGACCAGCCAAAGTGGCTATCAGAACAAGCAGGGGAGGAGATGCCTCTATCCAACAGCACTGCCAATGTCTACAGAGCAGTCCTCACTGTTTCTGCTATTGGCCCTCATTTTTTTTTCTTCCTGCAGCTAGACCTCAGTGCCACCTCCCCTGCCAACGTGGGTTTTGTCACCAGCCAGCAAGAGAGGCAGCAAGCAGGAGGCTCCGAACTGAGGCCACTCCTCTGTGGGCACCAAAACTGCTCCTTCCCCAGATGCCTGAACAGAACAGACACAGTGTCTGAACACTCTGAATGTAACTCCAGTCCCAAAGTCCCCACAGAAGGAATAGGCAGAAGAAAAACACATGATATGCTGTGCTGGGCAAATCGATGAAAAGGGTTTATGTGTGTTCAAGGACAAGGACTTTCACCCCCACCCAGACAATGTGAAGGCACAAGGCCCAGTGTCTGTCAACTTTGTTCCCAGCGTGCAAACAGCTACAAAACCATGACAACACTGTTCTGAGGGTGACAATGAATTAAGCACATTTTTGGCACTTAAAAAGACTGGGTAGCTTGGGTTCAACTACAGATCCTGGTATCCAACATTGTTCAAAATGGGCAATAAATCAACAATGTTGGCTTCCTTTGTCAAACTGGGAATATGCAATAAAAATGCAACCAGACAAAAATGCTTGGCTGTTCTAAGTTGTCCTGTGCTACAGACAAAATTTGATGCTGCATGCACACTTAGCAAGTGACATTTAATATGTGGGATGAACAATGCAGCAGTAAGTAATGACTTCTTCGATTCCTGAAAGGAATGCAAATCCTGAAAATCCCAAGGACATTCCTCTGTAAAAAGTAACTTGTTTTGTAATGTTACAAAAATGTAATTGTTTCAAAATTCAGGATAAGCTTGTTATTAAAAAAGACTGTGCATTTAGCTGCTTGGAATTAGAATAATCTGAAATACCATACCATCTGTACCATCTGACTTAGAAGCAGTTTAGTCATATGATGAAGAATGCAGAAAGAATCCTGAGTAGCAATGAATACAGAGGAATGTGTATTTTTAAATACTTCCATCTACTGTATTTTGGAACAGAGCTGACTTGAGGTTTTGGGCTGGTTTTATGCCTTCCTCTCTCTGCATGTGTTTCTGTAATTCTCCCCTTCCATGCTGAAAGTTGGTTTTAAATGAAGACATTTCTATTCTGAAGAAACATGAACTGAAAATACTTCCAAGTCTGTAAACAGTTTTTCTGTGTAATCACTTCTCAGAATACAGCAAAGCAACTTGAAAAACAAATATAGTAACACAACACAACAAAAATTACTTTTTTTGGCTATGCGAGTACTTTTAAAACTAGCAATATTTCAGTTCTAAAATTCCTGAAAGGAAACAGCGCTTTCCTTTCCAGGGTATATAACAGGAATATCCATGCAATCCCACAATTACCATAAGGGTACAGATGTTCAAGCTGCTACATCCTTTCTACCAGCCCTTTCTAGTCATTCTTCCCTTTTGTCTTCAGCCACCTGCATTCAAATGGCCTTGAAATGAGTCTGCCTTAGAAAACTAAAGTGAGTAAAATTTAGTGTTTTATTTTGCCAGCTTATTTTCAGGTGAATAAGCTCTCTGATCTAGAATACCAGACAGTTATGTAAATACTTGCTCTGGCAAAAAGAAAGAGAGAGAAAAAATTAAAATCTCAAAGGCAAAACCATTCATTCAGGCAGCAGTCCAAACCATGGAGCAAATTTCCACAGTCACTTCCAGCTGCCCTAAGGGGCACAGCTGAACTTCACGTCTGAATTCAGCACAGGCATGAGCTTCTGCTTACCTCTTCCTCTCTCTTCAAAATTATTCATCTTTCACCCCTCAGCCACTCTTCTGTCACAGCAAATACTTCCCTGTTTTTCCCAAACAGCTGATGTGACTATTTTTAATATTCAAGTGTCAGAGTTGTATTAAAAGAGCAAATTAACACACAAAAAATGCTTAACTCTAAATTGAAAATTATGCTTTCAGCTCCACTTTGCATCTTACAGGATCATTTGCCATTTTATATTTCTACTCACCATGCTTTACCAAGTAAGTAATACAAATAGGTGTCACACACTGAGATTTAAAGCCCAAGGAATAATTAAATTTTGATATTGCAATTTCTCACCAGTCATTACTACTTTTCATCAGCCTAACCCTTTTCTTTTTAGACAATTCATATTACATTTTACCTCTACATCTTTGTAAAGGATCAATAGCCCTACAGCTTCAGTTTCAAAATCAGAACATCCATTAAGCGACGGCCTCAAAATGTCGCTGAATACATTCCCACTGCCTTTCTTTTATTGCAGTTCCTTTTGCTGTAATGTGTAGTAGAGCCAGTTGGCCTTTAAAATGAAATAAGTTTAAAAGCCATAAAAGAGAGAAATACTCCTGGAAAGCATCATTCCTCAGTCTAGCCAGTTGCAAATCCCAGGGAACGTGCCAGAGATGATCCCTGAGCAGACTGAGGGAAGGCCTGCAGATGGTAGGAAGTGACAGTCTGAGAGATGAGAGCTCCTCTGGCTTGACAGAATCGCTCACCACAACTTTACTGCAACTCCAAAACTCTAATCACACTGGGGTGAAAATCTGGCCCCTCAGCTCAAGCTTCAGTCTTTGATTGTGCCAGTGTTTTCCAAGCTTGGCCAGTCTTTGTAAATCATAAGGGAGCCTCTGTCTGCTGCTGGTTTTTACCAGTCCCAAGGTAAGGATAGGGATAAGGAGGAACACTCACTGGTAGCAGCTCTGTGAGCATCTACATCACAAGGCTACTGCAGATCTGCCAGACTCCACAAGAGATGGCTCCACTCTCACAGTGCCTGTCTGTACATTTTGCAGTGGATGATTGTAGAGCTTTGCCTCAGTATCATTTATAAAAAGACATTCAATAACAGCTTAAAATTTGCAATGCTTCTGGAATGACCAGGATATTTCTGTCATCATCTTTTGCATCCAAGTCTTACTTTGTTTAATTCCCATTTGGATTGAAGCAGTTACAGACGGTATCTGGGAGATGTGCTCAGCTGAAGCAGCCCATCAGAGGCAGCCCCTGATGTGACCTGGATGTCATTAGTACTTCCAGCAGTGCTGCACAAGTCCAGTGACACAAAGATATGGTGCTTCTGGCCAAACACAGCAGACAAGAGCTGAAGATATTCTTCCCCCTGGGGACTGAACACTGATGTAGAACAAATGCCCCAAAAGGCTGTCTTGGACAAACCAGGGGTGGACACAAATGCACGTGGGGTCAGGCCCATTCCCTCCACTCAGGGCTGCAGAGTGAGAGGGGAGGGCAAGGCTGGAGGGAACCCAGCCATTGTTCTTGCACAAACATGCAGGAGACGAATGCATGAGAACAAGTTTGATGGTGAACAAAAGCATATTCTTTTGTTTAATAGGAAAATAGACTTACACAATCACACCATCTGCATCCCTCCCAATCCTTCCCACTCAGCTACTTCAGTCAATAGCCACCCTCAGCCAACTCTGACAGAGCAACAGCAGCTCAGCAGTAAGTGTTCCTCCAGGACAGGACAGACATCCTGGAAGTGAGCACGTGGGACACCAGGCTGGGCTGCCAGGCCACATCTTGCCAAGAAACCCTGATGAGAACGAGCTCACATCAAAGCTGTAACTGCAGGCAAAGTGTCCTGAAGATTTCATGTCAAGTCAGCCACAAGACACAAAACCAGGAAGCAATGCTTCATCAGTCCCATCAGTTCCTTCTTCTAAACAACAGAATTTAAGTAAACACACTTCACATATGTTAAGGAAATATCATGACAAAATCAGATTGCACAGATTCTGTATTTCCCAGGTGAGGCAACGAATCAAGTTTCTTTGGACTGCTGACAGAAAGACAAAATGACAAAACAACTTCCTGTTAAACAAATAAATGCTTTTGCAAAACCCCACATTTTTTAAGCAACAGCAATGAACTTCATCTGTTTCAAACACCAGCCCCTACTAAAGCCCATCTGTCAGTAGAGAACAATTGCATAGACAAGTGGAAATAATAGAGAAAGTAATATCATAGAAACAAACTGCCTAAGCTCTAAGCAACAACATTGATTTTCCTCATACTTATAAAAGCTTTTCCATTTTACCAAGCAGTATTTTTATGTCTGTTTTTTATTCATTAAGGAAATTTAGGAAATAGGGCACTTGGTAATGCAGGAGAGGCTGGGGAAAGGCACAGGGCTCTAAGGAGTTAAAGATTCACAGACAGTTGTGTTCCCACGTCAAAAATCTGACTCCTGAAGACACAAAGGACACCTTGGTGAGAACCCAGAATGGGTCTCAAAGTGGTGAATCATAGCATGGTTTAGTTTGGAGGGGACTTTAAAGATCATCAGGACTCGGGTTAATAGCATAAAGCTGAGTAAAGGGAGATTTAGATTGGATATCTGGAAAATGTTTTTCACCCAGAGGGTGGTTAGGCACTAGAATAGCCTCCCCAGGGAAGGTCACAGCACCAAGCCTGTTCAAGAAGCATTGGGTCAATGCTCTCAGACACATGGTGTGACTCTTGGAGTGTCCTGTGCAGGGCCAGGAGTTGGGCTTAATGATCCTGTTGGGTCCCTTCCAACTGAGGCTATTCTGTGATTTTAAGATTTAGTTCCAACCTCCCCGCCATGGTCAGGGACACCTGTCCTTAAACCAGGGTGTTCAAAACCCCATCCAACCTGGCCTTGAACACTTTCTGGGGTGGGGCATCCACAAAATCTCTGGGCACCCTGCTCTGGCCAATTCCTTATCCAGCGAGTGCTTCTTTCACCAAATCCATGTCTCTCCAGTTTAGAAACAAAGATGTCCTGTGGGACAATGTTAGATGCTTTGCATAAATCCAGGCATGTTATATCAATTGTTTTCCCTGATCCACCAATGCCATAATCTCACCATAGAAGGCCACTAAATATGCCAGGTATGGCTTGCCCTCAGTGAAGCCCTGCTGGCTGTGTGGAATGCAATTTTCTTTCTGGCTCTTTCATTGTCCTAGAGCCAGATTAAGCAGAAAGGCCGCTTTTCCAAATCAATACTGTTCTACGGAAGAAAACTACACCAGACTTGGCAGTCTTAAAATCAGAGAGGGCCTCCAACTAGGAAAAGCCATGGTGAAAGAAGTTGCTACTCAGAGCAGCATTGACATCTCTCTATTTCTGACCTAATAATGTACATCCTCAAAGAACTTCATGCTGCAAGTGCCAACAATTCCAGGGATTTCTGACCACAGGGAAGTACTTTAAAAACTCACACTAGGCTTCCTAATAGAGGTATGGATAAAAATAAATCAGCTTTGTGCCTGCCTACAGGGCAACTCTCAACACAAACTGTGATCTATAAGCTGAAACACAAGGGCTGTATTTCTCAAAATAACTTTACACTCTAGTTCCCCATACTAAGCAGTCTTATGCAGGGAATTTTCTTTTAAGCAGCATTTTATTTGTAACAATTAATTACTAACTATATTTCCTTCTTTAGTGCATTGAATGAAAAGGGAGGAAAAAAAGATTGGAAATTATTTGGAAGAAAACTGTACCAGGATGCAAGTTTTGACTGGAATAAAAATGTATTAGGCACTTAATCTTTAGGTGTACTGCTGCTGAAATAAAGTAAGTAACATTGTGTTCTGGAAGCCTTGAAAAAGGTATATTAAAAATTTTAAAACCAGCATATTCCAATTAATCTTTCTACAGCCTCCCCATATTTGATATGATTGCAGACAATCTTCCAGACATGATCTAAATCTGCCAGACTCTGATTCTCCAATAACTCAGGAAGGGACCTGTTCTGCCCTGGAGAAAAATGTGTTCAGTCTAAATTTGGATCAGCAGTACTTTAGACAAAGAGAAAGCACATCAGTAATTACAAGTTAAGCTTCAGCAACAGGTGGAATATACTGAAAACAAAGCGCTCAGAGTTTTTAATTCTGGAAAAACAAAACCCTAGATTGTATACAGATCATCTTGATTTCCAGCATGATAAAGAATAAAAGTAATATTTAGAAATACGTTTAGAAGTAAAGGACTACCTTCAGGAAAGTAAGTCATCTTCCCACTGAGTTGTAAAAACTATAACACACTCAGTATAGCCTGCACTCCTGAACAAATACTGGGAAAATTATTCTTTTTTCAACTTCATCAGAACTAAAGTTGGTTTTGTTTACTACATCCTCAAGAGCAGCACAAGTAGCATAAAATGAAGTAGATTTATACAAAGATCCTTCCGGAACCATTTGAACTAACCAGGATGCTCACTTGAGCCTAAATGCAAACTTGCATTTCTGAAACAAACTGTCATTTACTGCTGCAAAAGACTTGTAAGACATGTACAAACCACACCACTGTTGAATGTAAAACCATGTGGGACAGTGCACAAACACTACAAATAGTTTCAGAGGAAGAAAGCAAGCCTTTTGGCCAAGAGGTTAAGGAAAAAAATATCTAAGGATACTGGAAATCTGAGGGGGTTTAAATTCCAACCATTCTTTGAACAGATAAACTGTTCCCTGAAGTGCTGTGTGGACACAGAAATTGCTACAAGAACCCATGGGATCCAGAGGAGTTGTGCATTTTCATATTTAGCACAAACTCTGCCACAATTCAGTCAAGAGATCAAAAATAGAGGCAAGTTTGAAGAAAGTAATTTACACAGTATGAAAGTTTAATGGAGCATTAAAACCTAGAAGTCTTAACACTTCTAACCACCTGAAGAATCTCTCTCGTGAACAGAGGTCTTGCTCCACAGTGAAGGAAGGAAGGAACAGAAAACAAAAGTATTTTCAAATGCCCCACATATCATCTTCATCGCATCTGTAGCTAACAGCTTTTTGTTACAATCCCACTCTTTCTAGTTTCCTTTTCATCCTTTCCCCTCCTTTTCCTGTACATCCCATTGTCAGTTTCCTTAATTCTGGGAAGCCACATTTGGCTTGAAATTTTACCCATTTTTTAGCATCCTTTTAAGATATTCACCTTCCCACCTGGCACTGCTAGAAAGAGAAGCGTATGGAAGCACACTCAACCCTCACCTTTCATTAGGTAGCAGAACCATGAGCAATTATCAGAATACATTATCATCTTATTAACACAGCATAATCAAGGGGAGCAGAAAAAGTACATGTAGTGTCAGGTTCCTCTCTGAAATTCTCCTAAGGGAAAAAAAACCCATCTGTAAACACAGATCTAAATTTCTGAAATTATTGCATGGACTTTATGACAATCTATATAAGACACTGCAACTTCTGATACTGCAGAAATAACTTATACTTATAAAAAAAACTGCAAGCCAGGACCAGAATGAATGACTTACCATTTGGAAAACAATTTGTTGAGCCAGTAGCTGCAAACACAAGAAGTGAGCCTCACAGAGCTCCAGGCTGCCACACTACTCAGCAGTCAATACTGTTTGTGCTGCAGTAGTTACTGACGGGTGGGTTCCCCAGTACCACAAGGATCTCTAGGATAGAAGAAATTGGTTCCAGCTGAGACCACTTTTCTATGCTCTGAAAAATACAGGATACTGTAACATAACCACCATCCTTGCTGGAAAGGGAGGGGATGCCTTCAAGGAAAGCAGACAGATGGACAAGAACTCTGTGCTACCATCTGACTCCCTATTTAACATCCCTTTCCCTATGCCCTAATCCCCCATGCTGTGAAGATAAAACACTGGGTAGGAAAGAGAATGCACCAGGTTACCTGGGAGGAACACCGGTGGTACAATTAGGAAATGCAATTCCCTTGCTTGGGAACCACAGAGCACAGAGAAGAGAGTGCTCTCCTCTCTCCTGACGGAGGATTCAGAGGGATCTAAGCAGGAGGGAACTTCCAACACCAATAAAAAAATAAAGTAGTCAGGCTCCATTCAATTGCACTGTGCAGAAATCACTGTGATTTATGACTTCTGCCAAGAACCAACTGCAGAGAGGGGAAACACCACCCCTGTGTGTGCCCCTCATACCGAGCACACACCATCGCCTGTCTGTGCAAGACAGGAGCGACCACGGCTGCCTGCTTCACACAGACACAGCATTAAAGGAATTAATTCCTAAGGCAATGGGAAAATACTGCATGGGAGAACTTCCAAGTCACAAATTCTGCTTACTTAAGCTAAGCTGCTTAATCAAGTTAATTGAAGGAATTAAAAAAGCATCTGGAGAAGAACACACTCACCAGCCAGTCTCTAGTCACTCCTGAGCTGGTGTTACCTCTTCTGGGAGCCAGTTCCCCTGCTGGCACAGCACAATCCATCATCAGCCATTACACTGATTACAATCCATTAGTTTTGCTAAGTACTAATGAATTTAAACCTACTTTTGTAATTTATTTACAAGCTATTCACATACTGGATATGAAGCATATATATACAATGCTTTGTGTTAATGAGAAATGTGGCCGAATATTTAAGAGTTGCACATTAAAAACAACCAATGTAAGTAATAATTCTCCTCACAAGGAACTGTTTGTGGAAATTTTTTTGGCAAGACAAGCAGGACAGAAGCTTACAGTCTTTAAAAATACAACTGGTTAATATATAGAGGGAAACAGGTAAGAATACACAAGAATGACAAGTTTTAAGTATCAGTCCCATAAATATAAAATTCAATTAAATTGTCATTTTAGAAAACACTGAGAACAGAGTTGGCACTCCTATAAAATGGTTTTTCTTCCCTGCTATTAAGGCAGGGTGATTAAAATGAAAGATAATCCTCTTTATTTCTAAAGCTAATTATTACATGTAATGAAATTTCTTCTTCTACCATGAGACTGAAGTGAATTCTACCAAGACCATTAACCCACACATCTTTGCTGTAATAAAGTGACTGCTTGAATTTTTCCTTACAATCCTATTTCTACAATAGACTATTAGGCTCAGCTTTGATTTCAGCACACCACATTCCTCACCACTACGGAAACCAAATGCAGAACAGCTGTGGAAGCAAACCCCACTGTAAGCAAATATTCAGACCAAAAAAAAAAAACTACAAGTAAAAAAATCCCTTGTGAAAACCCTTCACTGGGAATTCTGACAAATGTTAAACTGCCAGTTTAGGCTTGGCTTAAGGATTATCCAGAGGAAGCATCCCACACACATTCTTCCCAGGAGGTGTAAAGAGATGCCTACATCTGTTAAGTGCCCAGATTTTCTATCCTGCCAGCCAGCAGTGCTCCCGAGGAACTGAGCTGTTTGCTACACTACTGCTTCCTGCATTGCTAATTCAGGCATCTAAATTTAGATGCCAGGTTTGGCCAATGGTTTTTCCACTTATTCCAATAGTTAAAAGAAAAAGGAAAAGAGTTCTGCATCAATTCACTGTCTTCATCCATGTGCAGAAGAAAACATGATATCAGAACTATGCACACTGGAATTACATCCCCAACCTCTAGCTACAGGGTGAGAGAAACACTTTCTGCTCTCCTGAATGACTACACACCAGGCAGCAGGCACAACTGAGTCACATTTCTATCTAACCCTGGGCACTGCTCACCCAGGTTCCAAAGATTTTACCACAGGGAAAACAAAATCTAAAAATAAAGGGAATAAAGGGAGGGGGTTGACTTCTGCATTCCCAAAGCCTTCCTGCTGCCATGTCCTCTATTAGCAGGATGTGGATGGAGCAAAGCAGTAAAAGCAAGCTCATCAGTCACTCTCACGTCCCCTGAGTGTTGAGACATTTCATTTCGAATTTCCCTTTGGTGTGTTTTTCCAGCAGTCAAACTGCCATGAACTAAAACATAGCGATTTTTTTCTTCCCTTGCACTATTATTCACCACTGCTAGACAGAGGTGTATTCAAGTGAAAACAAACTATTGATTCTTGTTACTGGGTCTAGGAGCAGGAAATGCAAGCCAATTATCAATGCTGAAGGTGACTCACTGAAAAACCTCAATTATTATAAACTGAAAGCCCACTGTATCCCTAGACGTGAACCCAAGGCAGCAGCCTCATGCACCTCCTCCCATCCCACTGCAGCTCACTGAGGCGAGGGAAGTTCTGCTACCACGTCACTGCTGACTCCTCACAGGAGTTTGAGCACCACAGGAGGAGGACTTTGCAGCAATTCCTGACAGTTCCCTTCGTGCAGCCTGCCTGTGAGGTCTTTTTTCACTCCCTGTTTCATTTTTTAAATCCTGACAAATACTTAGCCTTAGTCCCTTTGACAAATCAATCACTTTTTCCTCCATCACCTTCAGAAACTTCTGTTGAATGTTCCTCTTTCCTTGTCCATGTTTGAGTACACTGCTACCAAGAGATCTCACAGGTGAACCTCTCTTCCCTCTCTCCACCTACACACTTGGTTTCAAATAACAATGCTAAAAAATTTAAAAACAACGAGGACATATGCCAGGTCTCATGCTCATGCTTGTTTAATACATCTTGTTCTATTTAAACTCAAAGGATGAGATACTGCACATGTTGTAACAAATCCTTCCTGAGCACATTCTCACATCTTTGGTAGATGATCACTGCACTTACAACACTGCATCTTAATCTAAACAAGCCAGCAGTGAACTATATGCAAGGTTCTCTAGTCCACTAGAAACAGTGATGTCAGCACTGACCAAAGTACAAAGGAACTTCTTGATGTGATAATATTTTAAATAATCACCAGCTTCAATGTATTATTTGCCTTTGAATACAAAAGATGATAGAAAACCCACCCTTTTTATCTTGCAACATCAAAACCAAAGGACTCTGTAAATATTTAGTGAATGACCAGTGCACTTAGAAGTGAGACTATCACAGCAAGTGCTATCCAGATGTTAACAGCATCAGAGACTGACTGTGCTGAAGTGCAAGGATAGTTAGGTGCTGGAACAAACCAGATGTAACACTAATATGCAACAACACAGTAAAATGAGGTTGAGGTGGCAATGTTTCTGTCTTTTATAGACTTTGATGTGCCACCGTCTTTAGTTCAAACAACTTCTGTCACCTCTGACAAGCCTGACAATAGTTTTCAACAAGGAAAACAGTATTTTGATTTCTTTATGTTGCATCATAATTTTTGAAAGCAAGATGACAATGCACCTGAACCTCCTTGCAGGATCAGACTCGCAAAATGTGCTCCATAGACAGGGACTGTGCTCAAGTATAGGATGAAAATACCAAAGGTCAGAATTTAACTTATTATTCTCAGGTTTAGCACATGCCCAGAGGTGCACCGTTGCTGTTCCTTTCCTAGGCAAAGAACAAAGTAATGGCCCTGCCCAAGTGAAGCCTCAAAATACCCTAAGTCTCTGAAAGGTTCAGCATGTGCTCCTATCTCACTCTCAGACCCTCAATTTAAATCCAAGCAGACTAGTGATAAACTGTGAGGAACAGATACTCAATTCCCCATGCACAGATGTTACACAAATTTGAAGTATCTATAAGTACACCTTTTTACATGTTAAATTAGGATTAACTTTCATGATAATCAAACAAATGAAGTAGTAAATTTTCATTTTAATGGGTGCTCTTTTTTAACTCAAGAAGTGTCTCAGCCAGAAAATACCACAACCAACACCATAAGGACCAGGTTTCAATTTTAACTCTTAAATCTCCAGGTCAATTACACTGGATTTTGGGATTATTTATAACTTGAGCCAACAATTCACATAAATGGAGTAAAATACAGAACACACTACAAAATTATATGCAATGGCATCATTGAGCAAGGAATACAAGTACAAACAAATCAACATGTAAACTTTATTTTAAAGCAACCATTCACTTCACAACACTGCAATGAATCTGTTGTCAAAAGCCAATCACAGCAGAGCTTATTCTGGAAATGGAGTCTAAAACACTGGGAAAACAAAGTTGCAAAAGTACCAGTACCAGCCAAGCTACCTTAAAGTCATTCTCAAAGAAACTGTTCATAATTTCACTAGTAACTGAAGGAGTAGTTAAAGCTAAAAATTCCCTTTACCACTTAAACCAATTATTTCTTTGGCTATACATATAGATCTGACTCTCATGGCATTTTCTCATATGTGAAATAACACAGTCTTGGTTGACAACACTGTGAATTCATAGCTTAATTTTGTGTGGCTTCTATCATGAAATAGTTTAATTAGGAAATAAGCTCAACATTTTTGAGAAGTAGTTGAGTGTTCAAAGACAACAGCCAACTTTCTTCCAAGCCATTTTCATTCTTCCAGAGCAGAACTATTGTTCGGAATATTCTTACAGAGAAATAAAGAACCATCACACAGGTCATAACTATGCCTACAACTACCACTTAGAGATTTCTGTGGACAACACACTCTCAGTATGAAATGCAGCACTGATGTCAATACTCTGTGCAATGTGGCTCTTTTTTAAAATTATGACCTCCAATATTTAATGAAAAAAGTATCCTTCTGCTGGAGGTAATTTGTTTCTGCATTCATTTGAAGAAGAGATAAAGGAGAAGAAGTTAAAATTAAATTATAATTAAGTACCTAAACCTTTCAGATTTGAAAAATCACACCTTTTTTCCATGCCTAAATCTATACAAGTACTCTTGCATTATTAATGCTCCTTAAAAAAGCAATTCTAAATATGTTTATTTTTGAACATTCAAGAAACACTCTTTAACAAAGGCTCCATGAGGCTGCTGTGAGGTGCAGATGGAGCCTGAATGGTCTCTGGGTGCTGGCCTCCTACTGGCCTCGCTTCCCCCTCTCACAAAGAGCTGGGCCATATTCAGGTGCCAAGCAGAGAAACTACTGAAGAAACAGAACAGCAAAGTCAGCTGTCAGCAGTGCCTCTGCTGCCTGAGGACAAAGCAGCCCCAGGCTGTCCAGCCCCTCCGGAGGAATTCCCTCAGCAGCTCCCTATCCCAGCAAGGGGAGCTTCAGGAGATGAGCTCCTGCAGTCTGGGCCATGGTTAGGTCCCAGGGCACGGATCCATTTCTGCAGGAAGGAAATCCTCATTGTTCTGATGAGGCACTGTAAATACAGCCAATCTCTTCTCTTTCTCAAAATCTCTTGGCAAAATTTTCCTTAGGAGTTGTTACTGCAGAAAGGCACAACAGCAGACAAGTGCACACCAGACTTCAGCAATAGCTTAGGAGGAGAAAGGCAGTACAAGAACAATCTCCTAGAAATGCATGTTTAAATCAAGAAAGCAAACTCATCTAAGAGTCTGCTGTGTGGCTCTGAAAGAAGTAGCTTGCAATCAGCTCCAAGATGGATTTCCTACTTTGCTGCACACCAAAGCTTACTTGTCCCTTCAGCCTCTGACAAATCCTCAAAGATAAAGTTGCTAAGTCACCACACTCTGCAATGCAACACAATAAAACTTGTCATCTGACACTACTCATGAGCAGGATTACCCCACAACGTTCAATCCAAAGATACAGAAAATAAGCACAGGGAAGCAAAAAATTATACAGAATACTACTCAGCATTGGTCTAAGTTCAAATGAATTCAGGGTGAACAGATTTAGGTCAAGAGCACCCACATTTAAGTCCAGGCACCTCACCTCTTACTAAGGATGGAAATAGATATAAATTCTCCTTGCATGCTTCTTTGCTATGGCCAAACCACAGCAAATTATGTAAAATTTCTACATTTCAATTGCTGCAGAAATAAAATGCTGCACTGCACTGGCCTCTGAGGCAAAGGTGACATCCACTTAAAAAAGATGCCCCCAAAAAATACAAACATACATATGTGCATTTCAACAGGCCAGTACCTGACACTACTCCTTTTCCAGTGGAAAAGGAGCCAAAAGAAGGAAAGTGGTGAGCTCTGCCCAGCACTCTTGATGTCTTTAATAGGGCAGAGGCAGCCAAAACAGAGCCATCAAATTTTAATCAATTACTGCCAGTCAAATGGCAGTTCTTAGCCCAAAGTCATGGCACCCTGTGAGCACTGATCTCTCTTAACCACGACTGCTACCAAAAAATATAACCCACATTTTCTAGCTCTCCTTTACGCATTTTTCCATGCTGCCACCTAGGCCACTGGAGCACACTGTTAAATCTCTTCAGGGCAAGGATTTTTCCCTGATGGGCTGTGAATGCTGCTGAGTATACTGCCAGCTTTCCAAACACAAAAAAACAAACCAAAACTAACTTTTAACTTTATCACCGTCGAATCTAAACGGCTGTAGAGCCGTACAAGCAGCTGAGGAAAAGGCATTTCCTGACATCATTGCAGAGGTCACCTGAAAGCAGGATTCAGACAGCATCCACCGTTTCAGATACTTTAACTCTTGAGGGAGCACAGGTCAAGTACACTACACCGCTGGCTTCAAGCAACAGCGGCTTGGGCACTGTAACAAAATAACACACCTGCTGCTCTTTGGGAAAGTTACCAGTGGAGCTGCCTCTCCAGTACATCGGCAGTACACAGCCCAGCACCAGTGACGCACACACACCTTTTCAAGGCAAAAAGCAAACAATCAACCCCCACAAACAACCTGAGCCTGACCCGACGGAAGTTAAAGAAGTCAGAAGACATGAACTGCTCTTCCAGGAAGCACATGATGCATTAACATCTTATTCTACAGCACAACCTACGTCAGCTAACAGAGCAAGTTGCGAAGACAGCCTAAAGTCACCCCCGAAGGCTGTGTGTGCTGCAGAGTGACACAGATTCACCAACACGTACACAACCCCATTCAAAGCACAGTGGGTGAGGTAACGATCTGGTATGGCAAGTTTCAATCCACAACACTTGCTGATTTTCAGTCAGTCCAAAACCACCAACTTCCAGAATTATAGGCAAATATTTACCCATATGTAGAAACTTTACAGACAGTTTTGATTTCAAAAACTGGTTAACTGTTCAGTTTAACTAATGCCTTCATCACAGAGAATGGATCTATTCTGGCTTAATAAATACTTAAAATTCCCAGGACAACATCTTCACTAGCCTCAAGGTGCATACTGCACTGACACAGCTCAGATGGACTCCATCTGTCCATCCGTCTATCCATCCATCCGTCCGTCCTCTGCCAGCACGGAGCCCCTCACCCCTGCAGCCACTAGCCCAGCTTTGCTTCCTGGACGCTGCCAGGAAGGCGGGCACCCAGCAGCACCAGCCTCCACTCCTCTCTACCACCAGTCTCGCCCCAGTCTTCAGAGAAGATTTATGAAGTCCAGCACCATTTACATCCATCCTCTGTCCTGGCAAACTTGCTGACTAGAAAATACATCTAGATTTCCTTTACATGGATATTCTATTAAGAGCAGTGCATTTATCCTCGCTAACTGATGCAGGAAATAGATGTGAGTATCAAGGCCACTCTGCATTACTGTTATTCAACCTGGGATTTACCACTGCAAGAGCCTCAAGTTTACACTGAAGTGAAGTTGCCCCAGCACAAAAAGAACTGTGCAGAGGATGTCAGTGCAGCAGTAGTGAGCAGCCAAGCAAACTGAAGAGAACAGACAGCTAAAACACAGCATGACTTACAGAATTTGAATAAGGCATCCCTCTTTCTACCCTCTCTTCTTGGCCATGAAGAATTATTGCGATGGGACAGTTGAGTATCTAGCATGATCTTGCTAATCACTTTAGACAAGGATTTTTAACAATGGTATCTCAGAAAATCATGTAATGCCTTCTTCCTCAATTGCTGTCACCATGACTCAAATGTGTAAGCAAATCAGCTTCTCATAGGAAAACTCTCCAGCTGTCTCAATTAAAAGAAGCCAACGCAAAGTAACCATCACATGGAGTCCTGCATCGCATCACTGAGGGCCACTGTGAAACTGACTTTCCTTCTCCATAAAAAGAGGTCAATGTCCCATTAACAGAAGAGGGGAAAACAGTGATTGTGAAGGAAAATGAGACAAAAATAGCTGCCTTGAATTTTCTTGGTACATGGAAATTCCATTACAAAAGTTTGCACAGCAACAATGAAGCCTGACAAGTTAATGACTTGTTGCTTGTGGAGTCATAGGAGAGATGTCCCATCATTCAGAAATTCCTATGCTGCACAAATACGAGTCACAAAGATTACTGTAATTTGGTCAAACCAAAAATCAGAAAAATCAGTTCTTTCAAGAAGTAAGATATCCAATTAGTACTTCTCATGGGGGTTTACGCTTCTCTTAAAAAAAACCCCAAATACCCAAACCAAAACAAAAAACCACCATGAACAACTCTCAAAACAAACAAACAAAACCCCCCAAAAACAACAACAAAAACACCACCCCCCCAAAACAACAAAAAAAACCACCAAAAAAAAAAAAAAAAACACCAAAAAACCACAGAAGTCTCACAACTCTGAAAAGCTCCTTGCAAAAAGGTGGCACTGCGTTCTTAGTCCCAAGCCCCAGAGCCTGTTGAGCAGGAAGCCCGGTGCTTCTTCAGAGCTGGCTGCAGTGACATTTGCAAAGACAAACAAGCCGATGGGATGGGAGTGAACACAGGGCTCTCGGAGCCCAACAGCACCAGCGTGTACTTCCAGAGCAACACCCACATGAGGGCCTCAGGAAGGCACAGAGCTGGGAAGCTTTCGCATCCTGGTGATGCAGGGAAGTACCGAGTCTCCCTTCAGCCCTGGCAGGGTCACTGAAGCACAGGACGGTCATCCAAGGACATCCGGAGTCAGCAGCAAGACACCGAGGCACATTAGCTACC
Organism: Irena cyanogastra; assembly: GCA_013397155.1. Classification (NCBI taxonomy): domain Eukaryota; kingdom Metazoa; phylum Chordata; class Aves; order Passeriformes; family Irenidae; genus Irena; species Irena cyanogastra. Next base: position 90,809 of record VWZV01002528.1, read on the forward strand.
AAGGAAACCAGACTTACATGACTAAGGCCAGTTATAAAACTTCCGCTTGTTGTTAGGAGAATGTACAGTATCTGGCATTTCTCTATCAGCAGCACCAAATAATCTAACAGCAATTGGATATTCATGTCCCTGACGGGCTGCTTTAGTTACAGAAACAACATTAAAAATGCAGCATCCTTCGAGATACACTGCACAAGTCAGGCGAGTTTCAGCCACAAGCATCAACTCCCTGGGACTGGTTTTTTTTTTTCCTGATAAGCTCTTTTGCAGTGTAGAGATATCTTATCAGGGATTGCTTCTGTCACCGGAAGGCAAACAGAGCACTGTGAAAATATCAGGTATGACTTCAGCACTAAAAGGCTGTAGCCAGCATCAAACCAGCAGCTGAAGTGGGAGCTGGCCATCTCTCTATATAGGACACTTTCCACCCTGTAGCAGTCTACAGTCCAAGTCCTAGGCACAAAAAAATAGAAATGACTTGCTGCCAGCACGGACGCTGCCACATCAACGCCGGAGCCCCTCCAGGAAGGAACGGGGCTGCGAGGGCAGCGCTCCGCTCCCCTGCCCTCGCTCCCTCGGCAGGAACAGCTTCCTAACAGCCACAGCAAACCCACTGCCTGGCTCCGAGCTCTTACAAGTAATGCGAGGGCAAATTCAGTCAATACCTTTCTTTGTTGAAACTCAAGTCTCGCATACAAATTCAGGTTTGTCTTGACGAAGGTTGAGCTTCCCTCATACTCTTACGGAGAAGATAGTTTACTATTTCGGATTTGCCTGAACACCTGAACCGAGGTCTGGCTTTTACTGCCAGAAAAAGCATCAAGTAACCACTGTAAAACATTAGCTTGTGGCAATCGCTAGGCAAGAGGGTTTGCGTCCGACAGCGCAAAGTCAGACACATTCAGTTTACGAGAAACGTAGATCTCTAGTTATCCAACACCTAGAAATAATTCTCTTACCTAGCTCAGGAAACTAATTTCTATTGTAAACCCCCCTTATAAAACAGAAAACGGTTCACAAGTGTATTTTTCAAACACCAGCTTGAAACCCAGCATTACAAAAAAACCAAACAAACAAGAAACCCCCCCACAAACGCGTCCTTACATACTGTACAACAAAACACCGATTTCCCACGAACTGAGAGATTCACCCACCGCAAGCCGCAAACTTACCATAAGCCCCCAGTACGGCACCGCCACCGATCCGCTACGCCGGCAGAGAGGAGATACCGGGGACGAGACGCGAAGCACAAGTAAACAAACTCGGGAGCCGCCGTGGCCGAGCTCGCCTCGCTCGGAGCCCGTGCCCCCCGCCCGGAGCGCGCCCGCCCAGCAGAGGCTGCTCCCGCCGCCCGCTGCCGGCGGCTGCCCCAGGGAGGCGAGAGGAGCCGGGGCCGGC